>JAACJK010000069.1:0-245607 GCA_013368325.1 Ephemerocybe angulata
GGATGCTGGAGACGACGGCGAGGGCGAGGTCGACGAGGCGCAAAGCCGCAGGCAACTTATGGCTGCGAAGCAGGCCGCCGCCTTTCAAGCTCATCAGCTCGCCATGGCCGAGGTCCTTCAGCACTTAGTGCCGCCCTCCCAGCTCCTCTCGTCTCGTTCCGACGTCAAGCTCCTCAAGCGCGTCACCACTCCTCCTCCTAGGGTTGGTCCCTCTTTCTCCATTACCACTTCGTTACTCACCTCTCGATCCCAGCCGCCTCCTCCTTGCGGTCGATGCATCGCTCGAGGTGCACTTCCGGAGTGCGTCGAGGACCCTAAAGACCCCCACGGGAAGTGCTTGGCCTGTAAGACCTCGAGCCAGTCGTGCTCGTGGGCTCCTTCGATACGCCCTCCTCGCGTCACCTTACCTCAAGTCCGGGAGATGGAGTTCCTCACGAGTCAGGCGCCGAGCGTCAACAGTACGTTCTACCCTTCGCGCCATCCTGGTTCCGTTTTACTCACCTCCCCCATTCTCTAGATGCTAATCGCGCTTTCCAAACGCTCGTCGTCGAGCACGCCATGTACGACGAGATGCGCAAGCTTTGCGAGTTCCAGGCCCTCAAGGTCGACGCCGCTCAATCGTTCCTCGCGAACATCCTAAACAGCACTCGCGACTGTGGCTCCGACGAGCTCATCAAGAGCATCGCTTCCTCCTCTTGGTACGCCGCCGCCGAGAACCGAGGAACCAGTCAAGCACCGTCGCGTTCCCCGTCGTCAACCCTGCCAACTTCATTACTCCGGCCTCCAATCCACTTCCTTCGTCGTCGTCGCCTGCCGCTCCTCAAATCGCGGTCCTCCCTTCGTCAGGTTCGTCTTCGCAGGTCGAGGACGACCACTCGGTCGAACAGGAGCTGGGAGGCGAAGTTCGTGACGGGGGTGTTCCCATCGACGAGGAGGAAGAAGGCGAAGCGGCGTTGGATGCGCAGGACGCTCCTCCCGTTGCTTAGGCGCTCGGCTTCCCCTTTTCTTGGACTCTTCTCTCTCAAACAGACACTGACTCTTACGTATCACCTATACTTCTACACCACTACTACTACCTTCCATTTCTCATTCAGTCTGAAGCTCTTTTTTTTTAAGCCCGTGTTGTGCTCCCTCTCGAGTAAGATTTCTCTATCTCTCGGCTTCACTTCTTGGTATCATGGCGGAGGATCGACAGGGGCTCGACCTTGTCGATCGCACCTCTCGCCTGGAACCTTCGTCGTAGTCACGGTCCTCGAGATCTCGGTTAGCCGTTAAGCGCCCCCTGTTTGATGGCGCGCGGGTGCAATTACGCTCCCCTTCCATAGCGTTTCACGCGTGCAATTCCTCTCAGCTTCGCTGCCGCGCGATATTCCTCGCGCCGAGCTATTCTGGCATCCTATTCCACGCGCTACCTCACATGTCGCCATCTCTGGGTGCCGGACTCCGAGACCCCAATGCTAGATTATGACTTAGACCCCTGTTCCCCGCTCCAGTTCTCTCTCGAGTATAAATACTGGGGAGTTTTCTCTCCTTTTCAGCATCGATTTACTCGACCTTCTCTCTCTCAATGCCTGTCGTTCCTTCCCCTTCTCCTTCTCCTCCTCCTGAGGCTGCTGCTCCGGCGTCTCCCAGGTCTATCCTTCGCACTTTCAATGAAGGTGCGAATGACCTTGAAGACCACCTCTTAGGGACCAGCATTACGTCCCTCACCCAAGTTCGCAACGATTGCCTCAAGCACATCCTTCCCGGTTCCAAGACCTTGAACCCTCGTGCCGCCAACGCGGTTAGTCGCGCCCAAGAGGGCTTGTTTGACCTCGTTGTACGTTCGGTTCTTACAGATCTCCTTACCCCGCGACTGACCCTTCTCATAGGAGCCACCTGCGGTCGAAGCCGTTCTTAAGCACAACTCTCGTCACCGTCGCATCGTTGGGAAACTCCATGCCGCGTTGACTGCTCACCAGGCCGCGTTCTCCTCTCGCGAGGTCACGCCTCCGGATAACGAGAAGCTCGAGCTGGTTCTCAAGTACCTGGGCGAGTGCCGCGAAAGTTACGGTCCGCGTCAGGATACCCCGATGCCTACCGCTGCTTCTGCGGCTACCGCGGCCGATGGCGATGCCACTGTTCGTGCCGCGAAGTCTACCGCGTCTTCCTTGGCTCGTGCGTACTCTCCTTCATCGTCTTATCTTCTCTTCTCTGATTCATCCTCTCCCTAGGCGTCTTGTTCCCTGTCGCTGAGTCTGTTACTCCGGCTGAGGAGAGTGCTCCCTCTAAGGGTAAAGCTAAGGCTAGTGCTCCTGCCCCTGAGGACATTGAGGTTCGTATCCTATGTTTCTCTCCTGTAGCCCGTTGCTTACTCTCGCGTTCTCTAGGAGATCACCTTCTTGGAACCTCAGGATGTGGTCATGGCCGATGCCTCTGCCAACAATGCTCGTCGCGGCCGTTCTGCTCGCGGCGGTGCTGCTGGGGTATGCATCTTTCTTTCTTCCCACTTTCTCCTTCTGACTTCGTTCCTAGGGCTCTCGTACTCGTCCCACTCGTGGTGGTAGCACCAACTCGTCCGGCGGAGTCCGCATGTTGGACCACTCTCAGGTTCCTAACATGGACACCGGTTCTCCTATGTTTATGAAGGCCCAGCAAGTTAACAACAAGAGGTCTCGCCAGGGAGAGGTTCATCGCGAGGCTCAGGCTTCTGGTTCTCGAGGCTCTGGGAACCGTCTTTTCCCTGACAGTAACCTCGTCGAGTACAGTGCGCCTTCTCCCTTCGATTTCCTTATGTCCTCGGGCTTACTCTCTCTTGTAGTCGATGATCGCGCGATCTCTAACCAGTACGTTCAGGGAGTGGTCTCCAACTCGCTCAAGTTGGTTCGCGACTTCGCCAACCAGACTCAGAACGAGGAGAACCTCCGTGTTATTATTGGCGAGACCCGCGGCGTCATGTTGCAGGTTATTCACAAGCTTCAGATCTACACTGGTTTCTGGCAGATCCTCAACGAGGAGTACACCACTTTGAAGGCTTCTCTTCTTTCTCTCAACGACAACTCTGCTGCTTCTTCTTCTGCTCCTTCTACCTCTACTTAGGTTCGCTTTAGTAGTCTTGGATCCGCTGAACCAGCTTTAGTCTAATCGCGTAGTCCCTTCGAACGGTTTTTGCTCTCTAGTTTTCCGCTTTCGATGTCAATATGATTCTCGTTTGGACCTTTCTCTAAAATCGCAAAATTTCGGAGTAAGATAATCTTTATGTTAAGTATTGAGTTCGGGTAGTACCCTCTCTCTCCCCCCAACTAAAAAATCATCGTCCTCGATGACTCTGCGAACCGCTCGACCTAATCGTCGTCTTCCTCAGGGTCACCTCTCGGCATTCCTTTAAATGCTAAGTCCTCAATGTACCCTGTTTCCGACTCTTCTTCCATCTCTTCCAGCGTGGACGGCTCTATGTCGATGAAGTCATGAATTGACGCAGGGAGAGGAATGCGTTTCCTCGCGTGATATGGGATGACTCTGAAGGCACCAACGGCGCTCTGTAGGACGGCACCATCCATTTCTGCGAGAATGTACGCTCCTCCCTTATTACGTGCAATCACCACCAAAGGGCCCAAATACCTCGGCTTCATTTTCTTGTCGAGACTTTTCTCAATACTCGTATTGCGCATTAATACTAAGTCTCCGCGTTTGAATTTTAAGTCTCGGATTGTCCGTGCATACTCCTTTTCGTATTTCACGACGCGTTCTCTCTTCTCCTTATCAACTCGACTCCTCATATTCTCGACTAAGTCCCTATGCTTAGCTAAGCCCTTCGCGCGCTGCGCCAGAAGCTCCTCTGTGGTCATAGGACCGCTTGGAGGCTCGACTAGCCAAGTTGCTTCCTGGATGTCTAATGGCAGAACTGGTTCCGCGCCGGTGACCATGAAGAACGGAGAGACACCGAATCGACGTCGTACCGTAACGCGGTCCGCCCACATAATGTGTTGGAAGTACCAGTACCATTGCTTCGCGACACCATTGGTTGCCTTGAACAGCATGTCGCGGACGTCGTAGTGGGGACGCTCGATCCGACCATTGGCTTTGGAGTTGTACGGCGAGATCTTAATTCCCTTAATGCCATACTTGTCCTCAAGCCATTTTGTAGCCTTCACGAACGCGCCTCCATTGTCCGTAACAATCTCCCTCATGCATCCCCATCTCGTGATGATCTCCAATAACCACGCGCCGATCTGTGCGCCTGTTTCTTCTTTCAAGGGCTTGCCCTCCATCCAAGAAGACAGCGCACACCGACCATGCACAATGTACTTGCAGCCGTTGCTCGCGGGAGTCATTTGCAACACATCCGCGTGCAACACTTGGAAGATCGACGGAGTATCCGTGACTTGTGGTGGGATCTTCAACAGTAGCTTTGTCCTCAGCTGGCAAACGTGACAGGTCTTTACATACCAGTTCACATCTCCTTCGAGTCCAGGCCACCAGAAGCGCTTCAGTAGAACCTGAGTGGTGGCCCACGCGCCTCGGTGTCCAAGTGCGTCGTGTGCGGCCCTCATCATGTACATACGGTTCTCCTTAGGCACAACTAGCTGTGGGTGACCAGTTTGTCTTCGATACAGCTTTCCTTCTTTTTCGAAGTAATGGCTGCACTCTCGGACCCACTTGCCCACATCTGCCGGCTTCAATCCCTCGGGCGCTTGTAGCGGCCCCTTTAGCCACTTAGCTATTTTGGGTAGGCGCTCGTCTGTGTCCCGCGCTTGTTGGGATCGTCTCGCGTCATCGTACGCCTCTATCTCTTCTTCATCCATTTTCAACTCTGCATCTGGCAACATCTCGACGTTGACCAACTGTGCTCGCGTCGCCGTTCGGACATGTCGCGAGACACCAGTCAGAACTCTGTCATCCTCGAAATCGGCTTCAGGGATCGTGACATTGAGGAGATATCCTCCTCGCGTGTCAATCTCATGTTTGAAGTCCTCGAAGTCGAGCGGCTCCGGATCCTCTGGGTTAGGTTTCGAGTATCCTCTCAGTCCGTCGCCCGATTCCCCTTGGTGGTCGTAGGGCTGGTGCGGCGGATCCTCTGGCATGCGATCACGCCTGGAAAGTCCATCCGCGGCAAAGGTCTTGCCTGCTACGTGCCGTAGCTCGAAGTGATACATTAGAATGTTCTCAATCCATCGGTTAATGGTAGCGTTAGGACCCATTTCCGGATTGTTGAGCATTCCTTTAATGTATTGAGCATCGGTTTCTACCACTAGACGTCTGCAGCCAATGAGCCAGTATTTGTTCTCCTGCAATGCTCTCATTAATCCGAATAACTCTCGTTTTGGTTGGGAGTAGCGAGCCTCGCGCGGAGTCATGGTAGTCGAGCCAAAACGCGCGTACCACCACTTCTTAAGGTCTGCATTGTCTTGTTGACTTATGTACCAGCCGATCGCTTTGTAGGACGTGTCGACTGAGAGCTTGATCTCGGTGTTAACATCGTAGTCCAGGGACCTTAGGCATGGTGCGTCTCGGACTGCATCCTTTAAGTCTCGCATCGCGGCGTCCTGAGCTTCTCCCCACTCGAAGGGTTGGTCAATCCTTGTCAGCTTCTGGATCGCGTCTGCGCGTTTAGCATAGTCACGGATGAATATTCTCATCGTCCCCACTGTTCCTAAGAAGGCGCGGACATCGCTGACAGACTGACAAGGTCCCCACCTCTCGATGACACCTACTCTCTCTGGCAGTGGTTTTCGACCTTCATAGGTACATAAATGGCCAACCACCACAAACTCGTCTGCGCACAGTACGGACTTCTTTCCTGAGAATGTGCCGCCACTGTACTTCATTCTCTCCACTACGCGGTTGAGATTCTGGAAATGTTCCCATACAAATCTTCGGATACCAGGGTTCTCGGGTATAGTCTCGTACGTACCGTCGGCTTTCTCGTATCTAGTACGAGGTCCGCCTACGGGCACATCATCCAAAAACGGCCAAGTGACTTCTGGTATTTCTTCTTGTAAGATATGGGTGACATCGTCGTGGAAGATGGGCACGGAATTGGTCCATCCCATGGGTAGGGTTACCAGTCTCATCGCGCCGAAGGGTGTTTGGAATGTGGTGAGATCTCGCGAGGAGGGTGATAATAACCTCTCGTCGTATCCCACATATAAATCCAGACAGCCTCCACACGACCTTCCTGCGAACTTACTCGCTAACTCTTCCGTTGCTGGGGGCACTCCCGAGTGAGCGATTGTAACTGCGTTCAGCGGTTCTAAGCTGTGTACAATCCTCAGACTCTCCCCATCTTTCTTCAACACGCAAAACCACCTCGACCTGTACGATGAGTTCGAAGGCTCGTACACGCCGGCATCTATTTTGCTCTTGATCATGGCACACACGCGATCATACAAGCCTGGGGGAATAGGAATGTTTCTAAGCGCCCAAGGGGTGTGAGGGGTCGTGGGTATCTCGACAGGCGGGAAGAACTCTGGTTTAAAGCTCCCCCTTTCTGAATCGTCCCAAGCGAATCCTTCTTCATGTATCGAGACGAAGTTATGTAGTAGTTTCCTTTCTTCGTCCCACAAGAAGTCCCCTTTATGCAGCTTGTCCATGTCCTCCTTCCTCTCTTGGGTGTAGCGCCCAGTGGGTTTGAACTCCGAAGGCCTAGTCGGTAGCTCAGGGAGGTTCGCGAGCGGGTCACCTTTAATGTCCCTAATGATACGAAACCTCTCGTCTAAGTGCCCCATAACCGGTTTGACTTTATCAGCCACCTTCTTGTATTTCGTGCCCTTCGAGACTCCCTTGACTTTGGCTTTCGCTTTCTGATCTTGGGAGGTCATCGCTGGTTGCGTCTCCACGACTAACTGTACTCTCTTTTCACTATCTGGGTTTTCTATGGTCGAGAGGTAGTTTTGAAATACCTCTCGTCCTTTTCTGTCATCCTCGTCGCCTTCTGGAGTTCCCTCGAAGTACGACTGCAGATATGCTCTCTGTAACTCTTCTTGGCTGAATACGCTCTCTGTGGGTCTCACGACTTGGGTTAGGCTAATCTCGCCAGTCCTGTCATCTCTCTCGAGGATTAGACCCACTTCCCCCTGATCACCGTTGATCAGATCCTCGAGGCTCGAAAATTTACTTCTTGAGCGTCAAGCATCTCTTTTCTAACGTGCGGGGGTGGTTTGCCTCGAGGGCTGGTGGCAATGGTAATCCTCTTGCCCGTGTTGGGATCGCAGAGTGTGATCTGCTGCTCGCCGCGGGTGTTGTTCTTGACCTCGCTTGACATAGCGACGTCGAAAGGTCTCCCGAGAAGAACATCATACGCTGGACGGCGAATGATGTGAAGCTGGATATATGCCGTTACTCCATCGAAGTCGAACTCGATGTTTCTAGCCAGACCTAGAGTCTTTTCTGTCGTTCGGTTGGCGGATTGGAGGTGAATGACGATATCTGGATCGAAAGAGATTCCCAGACGTCTCGCCACATCTGCATCCATGGAACAGATCTGGGAGCCCGTATCCAAGAGGACTTCTACCTTACCCGATTTATTGATACTCGGGTAGACAGTTCTCAGAGACACGGATTCGCGCGCTACCAGAATTGGCCGCGGCTCTTCCCCATCTTCCAATGAATTTAGATACTGCTCCACGGGGTCACTAACTACGAAGGCTCCGTCGGGTACCGATGGAATTCCTTGTGCCAGAAAGACTTGCGCGGGAGGCAGCTCTTCCAACTGCACGAAGACTTGTTCAACTCTTACAGTCCCTGGTTCTTCCTCTTCTTCTCTCTCAGGATCGGGGATCTCCATTCCGCCCAACTCCTCTTCTGCCTCTAAGATGTTGCACATTTGTACCGCGCGAGCTTTGTACTCGGTAGACATCAAGTCGATGAGAGCGATGATTTGGTACTCGAGATCCGAGGCTTTTTCCTTATTATCAATCGCAATCTTCTTCTTGGTTATCATCTTTTTCAAGTACTCGCGGGCAGGTGCCGAAATGCTTGCCAAGTCCTTAAGACTCGTAGTGAACCTCGTACTCAGTAACTCCTCCATAATGCGGCTCAGCGACTCGGCTTCCTCAATAGGCGCCTTGTGCTGATACGCGGGTCCCTTCTTCTCTAAGCGAGGCAACGCTGTTTTAGGATCGGAACGACCTTCTCTCCCTTGCTGTACATCCTCGCGGGTTGGTGTTTTCAACGGAGTCGTTTTGAGTGGTGGTACTAGTACAAAGGGCCGGTCTTTCAACTTAGGCGCCGCTTGACTCGTCCCCCCAACTTCTACCGTTTCGAACCGCACTCCTCGAGGTGCTCGCGGATTAAAGACCTTCTTTACTCCTGCCGGCGGCCCTCTTTTTATTGGCTCCTCATCCTCATCGTCTTCCTCATCCTCTACCGTGGCTTTTCTGCTGGGTTTGTTGTTACGCACCTCCGGGCTTGCCTTGTCGCGACCAACGGTTCTTTTCGCGACGGCAGTGTCCTTCACTGGTCGCTGAGAAAACCCTCATCATCCTCGCCACCTTGGTTCGCTCCAGACCGCGTCTGCAAAGGGAATTGATTCCTCCCAACCATCGGGGTAAGTGCCGCGACTAATTGGGACATCAATTGATTGCTCCGCTTCTGCTCCTGCTGGAGCTCCTTCCAAGGCTCGACCACTGGTTTCTGTACGAACTGGGCCTGTGGCTGCATGTTCTTGGCTCGCGCAGACGATCCTTGTTCCCTTAAGGAACTCAGATGATAAATCTCGTCTCGCAGAATGTTCATTTCGTCCCGAGTAATCATTTCTGATTCCTGGTACGGCGCTTGATGGAACTGATCGCGCACATAGTCCGCACTGTCATCGTAGTAGTGCTGGACGTTCTGGCTAGCCGTGGGCATGGGCAGTTTGTCTACTACCTCTTTCAAGGAGGTGCCGGGCATATTGCGCAGGCGATTACCATGCTTGTCGAAGGTCCCATCCGGTCCCGATACAATCTTGCCTTCGCTGATATGTTTCTGCTTGGCTTGACAGTCGTTCGCGAAGTGACCCTGTCCATTACAGTAGTAGCAAATCGACCCCGCGCTAGGAGGTGGTCCTCTCGTATTGTTTCCGAATCCAAAGCCCCCTCTCGAGCCTGGATTGTTCTGCTGGGTTGCAACCGCGAAGTTGTTGGGCTGACGCATGAACTTGTCAGCGCGTCCTTGACCAGCGCGCAACTCCTCGAGTTGAGTTTCCATGTAGGCATCCCGAGAGATCATCTTTTTATCGATGGCACTCAATTTCTGGTCTAGCAAAGAACTCACTCCCTGCAGAACTCGGTGTTCGAGGTCCTCGTACTCGACTTTCACAGTGGGCTCGTCGTTCCAACCGGGCTCGTACAACTTAGATGGGGCCGCGGGATTCACTGCTGGAGTGCTCGGGGTGGCAGAGACGACCGAGGGTTTAGCCAAGATACCTCCCTTCTTTCCTCCGAACCTTTCTCCAAAGCGTTCTCTCTGAACCGCCAACTTTTCAGCACACGAGATCCATCGGTCAAACGGAATGATCTTCTCTCCTGCAACGACTTCCAGGGTGTCATCCGTTTCGGCTTCCTTCGAGAGTACCTCCCATGCTTTCGTACGGAAAGGCTCATCTAACGCGCCCAAGAAAAGGTTAACCAATTCATTGTTGCTCATGAGATGCTTCTCGAGTTTCGCTGCCTCGGCCCTGAACTTCAGCGCGAACTGCAATAAGGTATGACTCGCGTCTAGACCTATCCCTTGGTGCCTCGCGCACAACAACTGGATCCTGGCTAAACTGCCACGGTTCTGCAGTGCTGCTGTAGGATGGTACAAGAACAGTTTCTCTTTGAACTCCGCGTAGGTACCCGTTTTATATTCAGGTAGCGTTGTCCAGAGACTCTGTTCCGACACATCTCGGAAGTGAACCAATGCCTTCTTCTTCAAGCGATCCGGGATGATTTCGCATGCGCTGATCACATCCTCTACTTGTCTCACATACTCTAGGAACTCCTCTGGTTTCGTAGAATCGTACTTAGGACGATTCGCGGAATAACTATTCGGGAAGTTTTTATTCGACATAGGGAGCCCAGGGAATCCTTCGCCAGTGGCATCAGGATCGAGGGCTCGGATTCGCGCTTGTTCGCCAGCCATGATAGGAGTCGTTGATAATTGACTGCTACTCGAATGTCTGCGGTTTCTACGGCGTCTGCGACTGGAGTTCGTGGATTGCGAACTTTCTCTACTTTCTCGTCTCGGATTGCGCGCGGGTTCTACGCGATTGGATTTCGAGGCTAGCGCGAGTGCGGTAGTTCGAGGTTTTCCTCTCGTGAACGGGGCGACTTGGCGGGTTCTGGTAGGAGGTACAGCCGGTGGTACGACTCTGCTGCTTCTCGCTTTCGCGTTCGTAGGTGCTTGGAAACTTGTCCCTGGTCTGGGATAGTTATCAAAGGCAACTAGTTCTGTTCCTGCTTCGGCAACAGCTGTTCTCGTTCGCGCGCGAACGGACGGTTGGGTTCCAACGGGTTGACTAGGGAGAACTGGGTTCTTCCTGGGTCGCTCTACTCCTTTTCCTTTATCAAGCACAGGTCTTCTCGACGCTATGTTGATAGAACTCGTTTACTATCTGAAACGGACAAACGGATCTCGCTCGAGAGCTTGATCACGAATGAAGCTTTGATCGATTCTGACTCCCCCTCGCGGTGGGCTCCAGATGATGTGCGGCTACGGGGCTAAGAGCCAAACACGCCTCTAACCAAAACAACAAACACAACACACAACACACACACAACCACACTAAGGTAGCTGAGGGGCAACTCACTCAAGATAGAGCGGGCAAAGTAATGTATTGGACTAGAGGACTAGGTCGACTCTAAGGTACTCGCAACTAGCAAGTTTGAAGGGGAGTTCTAGACTCGACCGCGCTTCGGGGTGATATAGGTTCTCGATGAGAGGGTGGGGTCTCGGGAGGACGAGGTCGCTACCACGAGAGGGCTTTCACTAGGCTCGAGAGCTTCGCAAAAGGAACAGAAAACTTAAAGACAATTGGCACGACGACCAGACAGACAGACAGACAGATAGCGCGACGGCTAGACTTGGACTTTGACTTAGAGACTTGAAAGATGAAAACTGGGGGGTAACTGATTTTCTCTAAACTACTTGCGAGACTTAAGTACATGCCGAATATTTACAAACAAGCTCCAAGACAAACAGATGAGAAACACATGCGATCGCGATACATTCCAAAACGGTCCAAATGAAACATAGAGATAGGAGGGAAGACCTCTCGAGGTTGAGCTCAAGGCCAATTAGCGCCCGGGTAAATACCCAAGACTGTGCCGTTGCCACCAACCGACTTCTTCGTACACGCCGCGCCACCCGTCTCGTGTGGGACGACCTATTCTTATCTCTGATTGTGGTTCCCCTCTGATAGAGTGGAGCCGGGGGTGATCATTCCGATACCCGGGCTGGGAGACCGTGCGGGCGCCTAAGATGTGCCGGTTCCGCCTCTCCTGTGTTACACGCGGGTGCCTGTACTGAGTTCTCCCCTCAGCCGATGGCGATCCCAGAACTTTCCCGAGACGTGGTTTGATTGCGAACATCTCGAGGTGTGATCGACCTCTCGACGTGCCACCTCTCGTGAAGATCAAGTCGCGCGGGAGCTATACTCCGGCGCTTATCAGGGGCTCGGGTGCAATCCCTCTCGACTACTGATGTCACGGTGATCTCTCGACTCTGGGTGTGGCGAGAGTGTTCTCGCGAGATACGAAGGGATGGGTAGGGGGCTTCCCATTGATACGCACTACTCTGCCTATGTCCGTTACTTGCCAAGTCGGTCCCATAGTTGTCCCGCGCGTGTCTCCTTAAAGTAGCAAGTGTCTCGCGAAGGTAGGTCTTACCCGCTTGAGGCTACTCGTCACTTCTCGTAGTCCCGCGCGTAGGTCAGAGAGGCTAAGTCAGCAGCTCTGGGCTCGGCTCTGACTCTCGTTCCCCTTTACGTTGGTGCAGGTCTTTTGATAGATGATATGCAGTGGGAATCGCGTATTTATTAAGGTAAATCGCGATTTTTAGTGGGTAGACGCGCTGAAGGCGCATCACCGTGCTAATCCCTTTATTCTTCAGTGACATATCTCATCAACCGCCTTCTGGAGTCAAGATTGGAACAAGGACAGGCGTTGGTTGTGTTTCAAAAGCTGGACAACACGGCTTCGGAGGAACAAAGAGCTTCATGGACCTCCTTGATGGACAAGGCAAATCGCGATAGACATGAGACTCACAATGAGTCAATGGATGTGTACAACATGAAGACCCCAAAAGGTGCGTATTCCTGTGTATAGCAGTTCAATTTCCCGCCATTGACCGGGCTTCAGCTGTTCGCATCCATGATGTTCAGGTCAAGATGATGAATGAAGAGAAATCCGGCCAAAAGGATCAACTTGGGGTTTCCGATTGGATCTCTTTGGGCATTGAGCTACAGGAAGCTCAGTCAGTACCCAACTTGTCTTAAATTGTCTACTGTAATTTCATTGTTTTACTCAGGATCAAACTTGCCGCACTCCTCCGATCTCAACCTCAAGAACTTCCGACGGGCGGAAGGAAGAAGAAGAGCAAAGCCACTCAGAAGCGAGATGTGGAGACAGCCAGGAAGGCTCAGGCGATTATCAAACTCCTGAATATTTTTTACGACGAAGCCGAAGATCTGTTTCCTGATATCAAACTCGATGAACTGAAGGCAAATGCGTGGGGGAACGAGAATGAAGTCTGCGTTTGCGAGGTGTGTTAGATCATTTCAGATTGTGGTGCACTCAGGCTGAACCTCATAATGACGCATAGGAGGAGTGTATATGTGAAGAGGAACGGGATCGGACGAATCGGTTTTTGAAGGGATCGGAGCAGGAGTTATCGCCGCTACCGCTCCCATCCAGCTTCTATCAAAGACCAGATGGGTGGGATGCTGTCACAGAGAAGGAGGAAGTCCTCAGAGTCGCTCAGGCGGAAGAAGCTCTGGAGGCATTGCGCAATGACATCGTGCACAAGTCTAGGTTATACAAGGAGAATCGGGGTTTGGCGGTCGGAAAGCGGGAGCGGACAAGAGGGTATGATGCTATCAACGAGGTAGAGCGGTCCATGAGATACCACGTCAAGAGGTACTACTGCGCTTTATGGGCTTTGAAACAGTTGAATGTGGCAGACAAGTATCCACGCTTCCAGGAGCTTACGCGATCCCACACAATTGCGGTGTCATCGGTCTACGATCCAAACAAGGCTGGCGGACGGGACGAAGAGCTCTCGTGGATCTGGCATTTGAATGTAGAAGGTGATTCAGACAATAGTGTTTACATCGAGGAAGGCGAGTACCGAGGCCGTTCCACCTTGACATACCATCGCTAACCCACGATTTATTCAGTTTATCGGGTTAGCTGGATCCGAGCGAAGTCTAGATCCGACAGGTGGGCGGAGGAGCTCGTAATCCTCAATTGGGAGATGGATTGGTTTGTAAGGTTTGCCGAATTTCGTCAGCACAAAGCCTTAGCCTGGGCGGAGGCTTCAACTGGCGAAGGAGCCCGTTCATATGCTTATCGTCAGGCTGACATGTGGAGGAGAATTGGAGCCGACGCGTTGGTGAAGTTTCGGGAGAAAGTCGGGGTCGACTTACGTCCGCCTCCAAACCCCGTGAAAACGGAGGTGAAAGAAGAGGAGTTAGAGGGGGTGGGACTAGACAAGGATCTCGACGAGATGAGGATGGATATCGATGATGAAGAACCGGTTGCGAAGTTGGAAGGACAGGACGTTAAGGCGGCGTTCTACAATTTGTAATATCCCAGACCTCAAATTGCACTCCCTGTTTCTTTCTCCCACCAGCTTTTCCCCGCCATATGTCTAACCACAACGAGCTCTTGCTTAAGCTTCGACCACTAAAGCCCGACACATTCCAGGGCCTTGTGAACTACGCGTCAAGTCGATGCCGGGCGTCCGCTCTTTGCTATGCTCTCCGACATTCTATGATCGCAGAAGGGCCCTTGGCCGATTTTAAATCCCACGTTCTGAACGAATTGGTCTGGCTCCTACCTCCCATTTCTCCTGTAAACAAAGAATTAAAATCCAGATACAGATGTCAACGAACTTTATCTTTGGGTTCGGTATGACCGTCCACGACGAACGGTTACACCTGCCATGGGCTTTCAGAGGTCTCCTCCGACTCTTTCTAGAGGAGCGGGGCGGGGACTTTGATGCGATCATGGCGATTGTGTCGGACAGACGGGACCCGACTGACCAAATTCTCCAGAAGTACCATGGAAATTGGTGGCTCGCCTTCACCCCGGACGGCGCGAAGTACCCACCTGGATACTCGGCCCTCAACATCGTCAAGTACTGGGAAAAGTCGAAAGGTCTCCCGAGGGGAGTTACATTCCCTCGCTATACGGCCCTCAACCTCTCCGTTCTCACCGAGGACGAATTCACCGATGCTTTTGCCGCTGCTGCCTCTGCCCTACGATTCATCGAGTCTGAGATTAGCGCCACATACGATCACCTCGTGGCCCTATCCAATACGATGGAGGCGTTGAAGGACTTGGCTTCCAGGATCATGAAGCTCGAGGAAGCCCAAGTAATGAAACTCCCAGAAGCCCCTACTCAATGAGATTATCCCGACAACCCCCGTCCCCCATTTCCACCTCCCCATGCGCAGGACGTTTTTCCCGACCCGACTATTTTCGCTTCGCAGGCCGCCGCGTTTTGTTGACCAACGTCCGACAGACCCGCCCCGACCCCGCCTTTTCTCCCAAGCGTCCGACATTCGACAAACTTACCCGACCCGACAACCTTTTCCCTCAAGTATCCGACATTCGGGCGAATTCACCCGACCCGACTATTTTGCCTATCCCTATCCGACACCAAATCCGCGGTATTTCCACAGGCTGCCTTCCTAGATAGAAGTTGATGTACTTTGCGTCCTTGTATCTATTATCTGGTTCCCAACAATGGAGGCCGATACCCGATCGATAGCCCGCCCGATAAGATTAGTCTCCTCCTATAAAATGCCACTCATTGATGATTCTACAACTACACGAACAATCGAACACAATATGTTCGGGATACCTCTCATGAGTTCCCCAACGCTCTGGGATTCTCTCATCACATACACCACCTATCGGCGGGAGAAGTACCTCGAGCATTTAGAGAAGAACGGGCGCACACTGGTTTACAATCAACGGTACACCGACCTCCTTCGCGAAGATATCGTAAGTGATATCCTACCAGGGTTCATATCTCCAGTGTTGACTTAGAGGAGTCATTTCTTAAACGGCAGGAGATATCGCTCACCATACATGGCCTGCTCACCACCCTTGTCGACTTCAACCTCCGATCCAAGCCACTGAGAAGGCTGCTGAAGCGTTTACATCTGTATGATGGTTCCGAGGAGGATCTCTGGGCGGCGCTCTGCGCTGGTTGCCTTTTAGACGATGGAGAGGCCATGGATGGCCCGCTTATCCTGTCATGCCCCTACGACATATGTGAGTGGTGGAAAGATGGCGTACCTCTTCCTACCCTTGCCTCTGTCTTCCAGGATTGGGAAGTGGCCTACCAGGGCGCTTTTACCTTGCTTTTACCATCATTCCCGCACGCATGCCTGATCGGGAAAGCGCAAACATGCCTGATCGGGAAAGCCACATTCCCGATATAGGCTCCGTTGGATCGTCCGCGCTGTCCAGTCAAATGACCAAGTTGCAGGGCATTCTGAAGACCGTCGTCTCAACAATAGATAGAAATCTGGCTGATGTTGATGGACATTCGGTGTTTCTGGTACAGTCGCTTGAAGCATTGCGGGGATTCCGGGCACATTTCGGACTTAATTCGGATATCTACATGTAGTAGCCTAGCCAAAGTCTAGGCAAGAAAGAGTACATTGAACGAAGTTGTACTCTAACAAGCAAAATTATCTCTCTGCGATTCAGCCCTATTCCCGCTCGGGAAGTCCATGCCGCTGCTGCAATTCCGAAATGGTGGGTGGCGGGACCTCGAAATAAGAAGGTAAAGCGCCATGCCCGACATTTGGCTTGATGTAACAGGCCATGCAAATTCGGTCTCCACTCGTCTGGCAGGCCCCATGCTCAAACAGATATCCTGGAAGAAAAAAAGTGGTGCCGGGGTTGTACGCAAAACAGGCGCTAAAAAGGGGTACTTCGAATCTCCCGTCATGATGGTCTCCGAACACCGCAAGCAAATCGAACAAAAGTTTTCCACCTTTTGAATCCCGGTGAAAAGGCGTCTCACGATTTGATATGAGATCGATTCCCGAAAATGGAGTGGACCAATGCTCGAAAAGTTCCAGCATGAGGTCGCGGTGATTTGACTTTGCCCTACCGGCGTGCAGCTCAACCAAGGCCTTCAGCTGCATCTTGAACAACCGGGGATGAACCAGGGACAATGCAGCCCCGATCAAGGCATTCGTCTCGGTCAGGGAGGCGATGACCTGCTTGGCACCGTTCTTATCCCCGCTCTGAAGTGCCCCGGATGGACATGGAAGCGCGTTGGTTATCTGAAGTATCAAAAAGGAGATTTCAGCGTTAACTCCCTCAAATTCCGCTCCTGGGTTTCCCCATGTTGGTCTGAGAATCGGCGAATAAAAAAATTACTTACATTGTGGCCTTGACCATACCATGCGATGCTCAGATTGACATGTCCTGGGGTCAGCCTCGATTCTGATAAAGTCTGGAAAGTACTCTTTTCTTCCCGCCAGTTCTCGCTTGACTTGTCAATTTTGAGTGCGCTCTTCGGGTGAGCCGAAAGTTCCTTGATCGCACTGTAAACTTGATGCTGGTGGTTACAGCTGTGAGACGGTGTTTCTGCGGTATTGATGGAAGCGGGGGACTTACGCAACGCTCTCGCGTGAACAGACCGGGTAGGTACCACGCGACTAACCATCGGCGTATCAAATAGTTGCGCCGTTCCCGTCCCGTCGTCCTTCGGCAGGAAAGGGCTAGAGAAATGCTCCCTCAGTAGCTCTGACTTCGGCTTGGAGCTACTGGACTGGAGTACTTGAAGAACATCGTCAAGGGCGTAGCTTAAGCGCACTGTTCCACGACTTTAGCCCTGCCAGCACGGCTTAAAACGTTGGAGTCAAAGTAAACCGGCATACCTTGTCGACCCCACGCCTGGTATATTCGGCCCACCATCTTCTCCAGCTCTATTCGAATGTGCCGAGGTAAGCTGAAGTCCGATTGCGCCGCAGGTCCCCGGCCGGTGATTTCGTGAAATAGGCTTTCGGCATAATCCGAGCAATCACAACAGAATTTCAACCTGGAGGGTAAGTCGTCGTGTCGCATGAGTTCCGCCAGGTTGGGTGAATGTGCTTAAGCTTTCGGGCTCCTTTTATTACACTAGGAATAACCGAAAACATGCGTGCATCGCGAGGCTACATGAGCGGCAAATATTTACGTCGTCCTACCGCAGCTAAGTGCCGCGGTTTAATCACCGGGGGACCGCCCCAAAATACCTGAATACCTGTGCACACGTCCAAGTACACATTCCTCTTCCGGTGCAATGATATCGGAATCAAAGGACAAGACACCGATGTTCACACACCCAACAAATCCCGGGTTGACATTTCCTACAGACGCGAGTGGGACATTTCCCGGTTGTTGCCTTCCGACGAGGGCCGGCTCTGACACCGTCCCCGACGTATTCCCACCCACACGTTGCCTCTTATGGCAAGGGTATGGGCACAGGTGAGCCACGGTTGATGGCACCACCGCCCAAGTGAGCCGTGCTCAATAGGGCATTACGACAACTCAGGTGAGGTCCGGTGATGCATCAGGAATAGGCCATCAGTCGCCTCACTTAGCCCATCACCATGTCTCATTGGTGCTGACAGCCCTGGAGTCTTATATCTACCAACAACCAGTAAGCCCGAATCCACAACGGCTACTGGGCCTTGAGTAACTCAGTGATAACCACAGGTCGAGGTACTTCTTCGGCCTTCGAAAGTGGGCGCTACTCGGCAGGTGAAGCATCACCAACGACAGGTGCGAGACGTAAAGCATCACGGATGTGATCTACAAGACGTGAAGCGAATGCGATCTGCGACGTGATGCTTCACGAGAATAATTTGGAGTATCACCCTTGATATATTGACTCCTTTCCGATAACGAGGCGTGATGCTTCACCGGTAAGGGACGCAGCACAACGATTCCGAAACATCATTTGATTCAATAGATGATATACTAATAGGATGCTACGCAGTGTTACTTCCTTGAACTTTTCCTTCCTTTCTTCTTCGGCGCAGGACGGGCAGCTGATGGAGTACCGGCACTGTCAGTTGATTCTTCGACTGCAATGCTGTTGACGGCGCCATCGTCCACATCAACATCACCATCTACTGGCACGTAAGCCCAGTGCTCGGTTACCTTTACTCGCTTGGTCGGCTGTGGAGGAGCTAGAGCCGGAGGAGCGTCAAGCTTTGCGCGGTTCCGGAGCGACCGTGAGGAGCCTATACCCGTATCTGCTGAGGCCGACGACTGATCGAGCTGGTCCTGACGCCTCTTCCTCGGGGCGGAGGGGGCCGGTTTCGCCTCGGGCTGAGGCTTGGGTTTGGGGGCGGGCTTGGGCGCGGGCCTGAAATATTGTTAGACTTTGTGAAATGAGAAGTCAAGGGTAATACGTACTTGATAGTCCCAGCCTTGCTTGGGAAGTTCGTCTTGAGACTCGCAAAAAGGTCTTCTTCAGCATCGTTGTCCTCCTCCAGATCTTCTATACCAGCATCTTCTTCGATCCCCACTCTAACCTGACCACCCTCTAAGGAAAGAGTCATTGGCCTAGGACCGTTAGCCACAGGCCCCACAGAGCTGGTACCCGAGCTAAAGTCCCCGGGGTGATTGACAGGTACGATGCCAGCACGAGCAAGACCCTCCTCCATTGATTCAGTCGGTCCGCCAGCGAGGACGTGAGTAGTTGGCGCAGGAGACGAAGCGGGTCCAAATGAGGTAGAGATGCCCAAACCATGTTGAGCGTCTATTGATAAATAAGATGCGAGATACAAAACAGTCATATACTGACCATATCCAGAAATGGAATGTATGACGTCAGTCAACCGCTAACTCTCGACAAGTAGCGATTTATTGACGTCATAGTCACGTGACTTTTCCCACGCCTCAATATTGGACTTCGGACTTCTGTAAACACAGAATCGTGCATTGCATATGACTCTCGTTCTTCGTTACTTACTTATATAGTATAGTCACACTCGAGTCACACCCTCTACATGTATATATACCCTGTATCGTAGCTGCAATTCTATATCGACTTTACCAGTCATCTCAGTAGTCACTTAGTTACCTCTAGCTAGTCTCACTCGGTAAGTCTAGTAAGCCTTAACCGCTGCGCGTACTATCGTGCTACTTCTATAAGTTATGAGCCCCGAGAGGCCCTGGGTATGCGCTGTAATGGCTGCTCCCAACTCTCGGTTTGCGCTGTAATGGCTGCATACCCAATGGCTCTGACTTACCCTTGAGACTATGCGTCGGAATGTTCAGCGCTGTAATAGCTGCGTTCATTTTGATTGCTATCGATAATAATCAGCGCTGTAATGGCTGCGTTTGTTATTGATTTTGATCTGCGCTGTTAAGGCTGCGATCAATCTGGGGCAAAGAAGCGCTGTCACGGCTGCATCTTTGATTGGAGAAACAATTGCTGATTTGATTTATTTCAGGTCTTCAATATGTCCAACACCCTTACCACTCTTGTCAACGTCTTCGACGGTACCAACTACGCAATGTGGTCAGACGTGATGTGGGCATATCTGGAACTCCAAGGACTTTCTCTCCACGTCAATGGCACCAACAAAAGGCCCACCAAGGGTGATACCGCCGAGGAGAAGGAAGCCCAAGCCAAATGGGACATGCAAGACAAGCAAGCACGTGGTGCAATCATCCTGAGGTTAACCCCTTCTATCCGAAGTGCGGTCACAGTCCAGACCTTGTCTAAAGGCGTCTGGGACCTCTTAAAGGAATCATATGGTACTCCTGGAGTTACCGTGATCTACGCGGACTTCAAGAAGCTTGTGTCGTTCAAGTTCAGTGGCAACGATCCCCGCCCAGAACTGGCCAAGTTTCAGGAGCTTCTGGATAGGCTGACTGCCAATCAAGTCAGCTTTGACAACTTCATCCAGTCCATGATGTTGATCAACGCTCTTCCTGCCAAGTACGACCAGATCATCGGCCTCATCCTCCAGACCAAAGCAAAGAGTCAACTCACTGTGGAGAGTATACGAGGCCCGATCATCGCCGAGTATGAGCGCACTCAAAGCTCTACTCATGCCAACAAGATGACGGCGATCAAGAGGAAGAACAACGACCCTTCTTTCAACCAACAGCGTCAACAGAAACAACAGAACAAGCCCGCGGATAACTCCTCTGGGAATGCCTCTAACCAGGAACCCAAGAATAACTCCCGTGGCAACGCTGGTGGAAAGAAGAAGAAGGAGAAAAAGAAGAACCAAGGCTCCGGCCAAGGTAATTCTCGTCAACATCATCACCATACCCACGAAGCCCATGATCTCTCCCATATGGCGTCCTCTGCTGTCCTTCTTGGGCAACATGTCGTCAATCTAGCTCCTCATGTTCCACAACCCACTGCGGCATCTGTAGTCACCATCGGATCTCAAGGATCTATCATCCGAAAGGCGCCTGTCAACCTGCCTGCCAAGGCCTTCACACCCACGACCGGCGACAAAATCACCTCCACCGTCACTCACTCTGTCTACCCAAGTGTTGCTCAAGCCCAAAAGATCTGCGAAGCACTCGATGTCTCCAAGACCGCTCGCAACTTGAAGGTTCTTGAGGAGATTCCCCTTGCTGATCGTCTCAGCTCTCCTCCACCGGCCAAGGGCACTAGGACTGAGTCTCCACCTCCTACCCCCATCAAATCTACCATCGTCGACGATGATGATGCTGTCTCACTCGGCGATGAAGATCTTACCGATCAAGATGCGGAAGGATCTCTCTGGGGTGGAGATGAAGACGCTGCTATGCAGCTTGACGAGATGAACACGGGGTACAACGATGATGCGAACTCGTACGTCCCATCCTCACAACTGACCAAGCATTTCGCTGACGTCTTAGCTGATCCACAGTCTCTTCGATTAAATATGTTGGACTGCAGCGATGATGTATATATGGATGCTTGTATTGCACTTAAATCTATTGCTTCTCGAGTCGATTCTTTGAATCCAGCAATTAATTGTGCTCAGTGTGAGAATCCTGATCTCCAACTCTGGATATTGGACTCAGGTGCTTCGATACATGTTACTGCAACAATATCGGACTTCCACGATTACCGGATTCTAGACAATGGTCCAAAGATCCGTACTGCTGCTAAAAACAGCATACTCCAAATGCAAGGAGTCGGATCGGTTTTCGTTGAACATTTTGGGTATGACCCAACATCGGGAAAGCCCGCACCTGTACGATCACGCATCTCTCCAGTATTTCATATCCCCAATCTCGATACAAGACTTCTCTCTATGGGGGAGCTCTTACAAAGACCTGGATCATACGTGAAAGGCAACAAGGATGCGATAGGAATTTACACTGCCTCGCATCATCAACTGGTTATCTGCCGCCCGCAGTTCCCTGACGATAATATCTATTGGTTTCGCACCAAAATCGTTCAGCAGGACAAACTTGCGGATACTGTGTCGACACTTTACAGTGTTGATTACGAAACCATGCATAAACGCTTTGGGCATCCCTCCAAAGAAGTGCTCGAAAGGGCCAGGGGGAGCACAGAAAAATTCCCAGAAATCTCGATTCCAAAGAAATCTCCGATCTGTCGTGGATGCGAAGAAGGGAAGATGCCATCAAAGTCTTACCCTGTTTCGGAAACTCGTGCAGAACAGCCTTTTGAGAAGATTCATTCAGATCTTAAGAGCTTTCCTATCGAGTCGTACCATCGTTACACGTGGTATGTGTCATTCATTGATGACTACTCCGGTCATGCCTGGATTACTCTTTTGAGGAAAAAGGATGATACCCTCCAGGCCGTTCGCAATTTCCTAGCGATGGCTGAAACCACTTATGGCTCCAGAATCAAAGAATGGATGTCAGATGGAGGGGGAGAATACAAGTCGCATGAATTTGACAATCTCCTCAAAGAGAAAGGAATCAAGATTCTTCAAAGTGTTCCACACGTGCCTCAACAAAACGGAAGGGCAGAACGCTTCAACAGGACAATTATGGATAAAGCCCAGGCCATGCGACTGGATGCCTGTATTCCTCAGTCTTGGTGGGAATTTGCTGTGCTACATGTGGTGCACCTCTATAACAGGACACCAATGAAGCGTCTCAAATGGAAAACTCCATATGAGTTAGTACATAAAAGGAAACCGGATGTATCCCACTTCCGTGTTTTTGGCTGTGGCGCCTACGTCTATCTTCCACCTGATGTACGAGTTAATAAACTGGCTCCGAAATCAGAGATGATGATCTTCTTAGGTTATCCGGAAGGAATGAAGGGTTATCTCTTCATGCGCCAACCCAACAATGTCCTCTTCAAGTCGACAACAGCCACCTTTGATGAGACGTACTTTCCCAAGTGTAAAGATGTGGTTCCACGCGGTACAACCAGAGAAGGCGAACCTTCGGGATCGCAAGATCAGAATAACATTCCTCCCGAGGAAGATGGAGATAGTGACGATAATGAATTTCTGCCTCGTCCTCCATCACCCCCTATACCTAAAAGGGATAACAGCCCCAATCATGACGATGATCAAGGCCCGCATCCGCTGCCACCTCTGCCTCCGGTGAATGAGGAACCTCAACAATGTGGTAAACGACGTGCTCCACAAGGTGATCCTCCGGCGCCAACTAGGGCGTCAAGCAGACTGCGGAAAGTTCCTACCAAGCCTGGCAATTCATATGGGGAGCGGAACCCTGTTGAATCTGAGAAAATTGGTCAAAAGGAGTGGAAAAAACTTGTCGGCGACACCGAGAATAGGCCATCCGGTAGTTCGCAACAGAAAGGAAAGGAAAAGGTTCCCGGACCAATTCCTGCTCCACCACCTCCTCCAGAAGTCGAAGCATCGTCTTCTGATGAAAGTGACTCTGATGAATCATCATCTGACCAAGCAGATGCCATGTGGAACGACTACGGTACCTATATTGCAAAATTGGTCCGTGAAGGGGGAGTAGAGTTTATGGAACATTTGCTGTCAAAAGCAATTCCTGCAGACTTACCTCAAAAAGCACCACGAGAGTGGACATTCCGCGATATCATGCGCTTACCAAAGCCTGAAAGGGAAGAATGGCTTAAGGCCTGCAATGAGGAGATCGAGGCTCTCTTCAAACGTGGAGTTCTTTCGCTAACTGATCTACCTGCTGGCCGAAAGGCTATAGCAAACAGATGGGTTTTCGACATCAAATCAGATGGTCGGAAACGTGCCCGATTAGTTGCCAAAGGTTTCTCACAAGTTGAGGGCATAGACTTCAATGAGATCTTCTCACCCGTCGTACGATACGAATCTGTTCGTCTCCTTTTGGCACTCGCTGCATTGGAGGGCTGGGATATTACAGCCGTCGACGTGAAAACTGCCTTTCTATATGGCAAGTTAGAAGAGGAGATTTACATGCTCCAACCTGAAGGCTTCATTATCAAAGGGCAGGCGCGTAAAGTCTATCGACTACATCGTGCCATATACGGTCTGAAGCAAGCCTCCAATGCATGGTACAAGGAGCTTGTAGGGTCAATGAAACTCTTAGGGTTTCAGCGACTATCGACTGACACTGGGATTTTCATGTTCCAGGACTCTCACGGTGAATTCGTCATCGTGGTCGCTTATGTCGACGACCTCCTATTTATGGGACCAAAAACCAACCTCGTTGTGTCCAAGAAGAATCTCTTTATGGACAAATGGGAATGTAGGGACTTAGGTGAACCGTCTGAATTCCTCCGGATGCGTATCCAACGCAAGGATGGCAAGATCTTACTCGATCAAACCAACTATCTCAAAGCTGTCCTTGAGCGCTTTGGAATGATGGACTGCCGAGTTGCTCCCACACCCATGGTTGAAGGCTATCGCCCTCTACCCAACGAAGGTCCTGTTGATCCACAACTGCGACACCGCTTCCAGTCTGTGATCGGATCACTGCTGTACCTCATGCTAGGCACACGCCCTGATATTGCATATGCTGTCACCAAGCTATCGCAATTTGCAGCAAATCCGACACAAGAGCATCTCAACCAAGCGCTCTACATCTGCAAATACCTCCGAGGCACCATGGACTATTCATTGGTTCTTGATGGACGTTCCGGCAAGGGACTTATTGCCTATTCGGATTCTGATCACGCTGCTGATTTGATCAAGCGTCGATCTGTGACTGGATATGTGGTGAAGATGGCTAACGCCGCTGTCAGTTGGACATCACATGCTCAGAAGACTGTTGCTCTCTCCTCCACCGAAGCTGAATACATGGCACTGTCAGATTGCAGTCGTCAAGTTATGTGGATGAAGCACATGTTCAAAGAGCTTAGGATGAACGTTGGCAAAGTTCCAATCTGTTCCGACAACAATGGAGCTATATTCATTGGCTCCAACCCCATTCAGGAAAGGCGCATCAAACATATCGATGTTCGCTATCATTATATCCGTGAATGTGTGGAAGACGGCAATGTGGAAATTCTTCGAGTTGATACCTCTGAGAACACTGCCGATACTATGACAAAGCCACTTGGTCGCGTCAAGTTTGTCGAGTTCAGGGAACAACTAGGACTTGAGTTTTACTCGCCTTAGGTCCGCTTAGCGATCTCTGAGAGATGCACTTAGCGAGGGGGAGTGTTGAGCGTCTATTGATAAATAAGATGCGAGATACAAAACAGTCATATACTGACCATATCCAGAAATGGAATGTATGACGTCAGTCAACCGCTAACTCTCGACAAGTAGCGATTTATTGACGTCATAGTCACGTGACTTTTCCCACGCCTCAATATTGGACTTCGGACTTCTGTAAACACAGAATCGTGCATTGCATATGACTCTCGTTCTTCGTTACTTACTTATATAGTATAGTCACACTCGAGTCACACCCTCTACATGTATATATACCCTGTATCGTAGCTGCAATTCTATATCGACTTTACCAGTCATCTCAGTAGTCACTTAGTTAGCCTCTAGCTAGTCTCACTCGGTAAGTCTAGTAAGCCTTAACCGCTGCGCGTACTATCGTGCTACTTCTATAAACCAGACAGAGGTGGTGGGGTCACAAATACCGGCATGGGACCGAACTGGGGTACGGGTGCTTGGATATCCACACCGGCATTGGTGGGGGATACGAGGGTGGGAGGGACAGCCGGGGGTACAACGGTGGGAGGCACAGTGTTGGAATGAGCGGCAGCGGCGGCGGGAGGCCCAGCGACGGGAGGCGCGGCAGTGGGCGGTGCGCTGGTGGGATCGGCGGCAGCGCGAGGCATGGTGGCTGGAGGTGGAGCGTTGGGAGGTGCGGCGGCGGCAGCGGGAGCGGGAGACACGGCGGCAGGAGCGGGAGACGCAGAGGCAGGAGTGGGAGACACGGCAGCAGGAGCGGGAGACACGGCGGCGGGAGCGAGAGACGCAGCGACGGGAGCGGGAGACGCGGCGACGGGAGCGGGAGACGCGGCGACGGGAGTGGGAGACGCGGCGACGGGAGCGGGAGACGCGGTGGCAGGAGACGCGTCCACTTCATCCCCACTGTCGTCCTCACCATCCTTTCCTTCCCCCTCCTCCTTCGATTTGCCCTCCATCCTCTTTAGCCGCTCGTTATGGGCTTGGATAGCAGCACTCCATTTCTCGGGCCCTAGATAGAGAGATGAGAACCAAGAAATCATTGTTAAAAGCAACGTAAGGTACTCACCGTAGATCTCAGCCCGAGACCATTGTCTAAGATGTCCGAGAACTGTCTTGATCAGTTCAGAATGGACTTCAGTAAAGAGCTTATCTGCCCCATCTCTACCAAAAGCGATCCTAGATCCAAAAAAGCCATCGTCAGCAAACCCAAACAGTCACAAATCGTGTACAATATATTAATTCTTACACTTTACTCAACAACTTCTTTGGGTTATTGGGATCGGGTACAATACCAATCGTAACTGTAGTAAGCGCGCACTGGTCCCACATGAGGCGACTGTTCTCGATTATAAACGCATCCACGCGGTCGAGAGCCCTTTTGGAAATGGTAAGTCCGAAACTCGAGACAGTCGAGAATGAGAGAAGGACTCACTCCTGCCTAAGACTGGCTTTACGAGCTAAACCAGAACCCGAACGACGCAGGTCATCCTCTTCATTGAGCCTCTGTCTCTCTTTGATAACTTCCTCTGCTACTGCCCTCAGCTCGTCCTCGGAAGCTTTGTCAAATTCATGCTGAATGACGGCAGCACGAACATGCAAGTTCCAACCCCTCCTCTTTGCCTCATCCTTGTGTTTCTGCGGAATATCGGAACCCTTCAAGAGATCCCCATCATCGTCTTCGTCCTCACTCGCACTACCTCCCTGCCCCCCATCGTCCTCCTTGTCACCCTCATCCGCCTCGCCATTGTCATTATCTTGGCCACTTGCATCGCAGCCAACTGCTCCCAAGTTCGACTCAGCCTTTCTAGCCCTGTATTCCTTCATCGCCTCATTGATCAAAGCGTCCAGCCAATCACGGTTGAGCTGGTAGTAGATCTCAGCGCGCTTACTGACCCGCTTTCGTGTCTTGACGAAAGCCTTTGCAGCACAAGAGAGGGAATACCGAGTTCCACGAGCTCCTTCACCAACACCAAGCCCCTGGCCCCCGTATATCCTCTTATGCAGATAACGGAAGAGATTCTTTATTTGCTGAGGGTAAATCCTAAGTGTCCGTCGCTCCGATTACAGGATACTGAAGCTTACCTTACACCGCTCTGCGTGAGCGTTTTGAAAGATGGTTTACTCCCCATCGTTGAGGTCGTAGCCGGGTGTAAGGACGTGCGAGCCCAGTTTATTCTTCTCGACAAGCTCATTCTTCATCGGAAATTTGGTGAAGAACTTCTCCTCGAACAGCGGCCAGAATCGCTGAACGGCCTTCTTCCCTCCAAGAACGGCATCGTTGTAGCTGGGCATGTCATCCGTGAAGGGATCTTGCTGGGGGTCCGTGGTCCAGCGTCGAGGTGGCATAGCGAGCTGAATTATCTCGGGAGATGGATCTGGGAGTTATGGTATGGCGAAGCCTGAGTGAGAATGGTATTTTTGTGGTCCGGACTATGAACGAACGTGGGCCTGATCATATATCGACATTTGCTCAGGGTGATCATGATGCATCACCATAGATTTTAGGTATGTGATGTGTTTACCAGGCATTAATTCTATTCTTTATTCCCAGATCCTTGCCAAACATTTAAGTACGACTCCCGCTATCCCGCGCCGTTCTTCTGTCTCCATGGTAGATGCTCCGATTGGATCGTCTACTATTGAAACGCACAGTGAGTTGTATTATTTCCGCATTTAGAAGGACTTGTAACATACGCTACGCTGCTTCTTGCAGAAGGGCACCTTTGACGACTTGCCCATGTTGCTCTGTGCGTGAGCCGTTGGGAACGACGTGAGGAACTTCTTCTCCAATTCGGCCAATTGAATATCCTTTGTATTTTTGCCGTTCCTGATGGCGTCCTGGTAGCTCTCCCAATTCTTGTTGAGAAAGTCCGCCTGTGAGCGAGGATCCCAGCGCGAGGGTGACATGGAGAATCTAACGATGCTCTGGGTGATAGGGGCGTTTGGAGCTGGCTACTGGACGCAGTTACGTCCCCTTAAGACTTCGGATAGACGTTTCAAATATATTCATCGTCTCCTGATATTATTAATTATTCCATTCCAGCAATAAATACTATATCTACGTGATTTGGGCTCCATGTTGTTCCCGTATTTTAAGGGGACTCCACAGTTGCACGAGGATTTGAAATTACTATGATACACACACAGAACCAATTCTGATTTCGATGAAGAATCACAGGTCTCCACATCCGGAACCTCGGAACACCCTCGGCTGCTCATGCATACTCCTCAGTCCTACATACATCCCTACACCACCCCCTAAACAAATCGTAAGTTGGCACAGAAGTCGTGCGGTGGGCGCGGTCCATCAACAAGGCACGCTCTGTTCTCGCACTGCCATTGTACTCTCAGAAGCCAGAGAACTGACATGTGCACTTGCTGAACAATGACTGAGAACATCATTTCCAATGATTGGCTGTGCCACTCACCTTGAGACGGATTTTCTTTGCAGCCTTGATGAGATCGTGTTGCGAAGGACGAAGTCTGAAGTCTTCATCCGCTGCTTCGGGCGGAATATTGCCGGCCAAAATAAGCTCTTGCTTGATGGGGAACTCTGAAAACCATGCGCCACCTAGCGCCTTCAAGAGCTCTGAGGCGCTAATGGTGTTTCCGGATGTCAAGACAGCCGACTGATGGCAGGTGGCCAGGTGCTTGATGAGCTCACGCTGTGCGGGAGTCGCCCAGCCCCATGAGTGTCTCGCCCACATGTCGACTGTGTTGAACATTGTATGTAGATGTGTTGGTGAGAAAATGGGGTGGATGGGGCGATGTGTTGGCGACAAAGTGGGGTGGATACGGTGGATAAGGCGATGCTAATTTATCAAGCCACACTCCTTAAATATCCCATATCAACGTGTCACACGATTGACAACCACCATTATAAGGACAATCAAATGCAGACATATACAAATGGAATATCTAGGCCTCGGAGAGAAGAACAATGGCAATGCGGTCGACAGCTGCTGTGCTAATTCTCATCAGACACGGCACCTGAGCGTCTCTGTGTCATCCTGGCAATTGTTCATCTACATACTACACCTTATCTGCGCTCTTTTTTACTTCACATTTGTGATCCTCCTTCCACATCACCGTAAGTATGAACTCACACTCTGGGCAAACCCAAAAGAACTCCAGAAACCCTATGGCTGGGATACCAACCTCCGAATCGAGTGTGGCAAGTTGGCGGTATAACGTAGAGTAGTGGTCGAAGATAACCGGCTGATCGACTCTGAGGTAGCGTAGGAGCCGTAACCAAAGTTCGCGTGCCGCATCTGGAGTTAAGGTATTTTTAGCTAAATTGCGAAATCATGACGAATGAGGCTAACATACCTTGCTTAATCTCGGGCTTCAGAGGACCCAAGATTGACTCTGGGATAGAAGCCAGTGTCGCACCAAACACCGGACATACGCCAGGTTCGCATTCGGTCTGGGTCCCAGTATCGGCACCCCAATGCGGTTTGGGCACAGGTTGACCCCTGATTCTGGTGGTGGCAGCATTAATGCGACGGGGAACTTGCTTGATCCACTCGTCGCTGTCTTCAGCAGGAGAAGCTACCGGCAGAATATTAGTGTTCTGTAGGGGTTTGAGTAGTGGAATGGACCTGACCTGCGCGGCGCTTGCTAGTGGGAGCCATGGAATGGTGGAGTGTAGAAAGAAGTGTTGTACTTAGTACTCGACAGTTGTGCGCGCTGCCCTCGGCATTCCCAGTCCCATCATCGTGACCTCGGTGATCAAAAAGAAGATAACGCGCTCGTTTCAAGTTCCTCATGGCGTCGACCTCCACACATTCCAGGAATCTTTGGGCGACCAGCCACATGCACAAAATACTTCGGGGCTTCCTTCATCAAAATATCTCATATCAACATGTCACACGATCTGCGATCACCATTACATATAAGGACAATGAAACTCCACATGTGCAGACGTATACATATGGAATATCTCGGCCTTAGATGCCGTCAGAGAGAAGAACGATGGCAATGTGGCGACAGTTCCTATCCTAATTCTCATCAGACATGGCACCTGCGCTCGCACATGTCTCTGCGTCATCCTGACAATTGTCTACCATGTTTGCGCCCATGTCTTGCTCTTTGCTGTCCCTGTGAGCACCCCTATCACTATCGTCTTCATCGGATTCGGATTCATCAGTAGAATCCAATTCCTCCAAGAATGGCTCACTGATCATGGTGTCAAAGGCCTTGTCAAACTCCAGGAGACTGCATGGATTGTGCTCAAGAGCGTGTGCTAATGAGATGGCGAGGCTACGACGTACTCGTCTGGCACTGAAAACCGTTGGCGTTTATTTGCTGGACGCTGGGAGGAACTATGGGCAGTACGCAGTTAGTACGGTCATTCAAAAAGCAACAGAATGAGGACACACACCTAGACGATCTGCTCTGATGCTCTGTAGCGCTCTTGGGCACATATCGTGCCTCAATACGTGCCCTCCCAGACCCCTCTCTAACTGCAACGAGTACCTCCTCTAGGCCTGAATCTCTCTTCACTCTCTCCCTTTCTTCATATCTAGGAAAGCGACGCGGGATGTCAGTTGTAATGCAATCTAAACAACTCGAATAAATAAAGACTTACTCTTGCCATTGCGCCCACATACCTTTCCTTTTCTTCTTGGTCTCGCCCGGGGCTTTCGAATGCCTGAATGAAGATCCCACTGTCAGATGAATCCCATACTACGCGGAGGGCTCAAACGACGTACGGCGAACTGGCCTTGGAAGCTTTTGAACTGCTAAACGAGGACCGTTATTGTCAGGTGCGTGTCATGCGAAGCAGATGGCTTGAACAACGCACCGAGAACTGGCCTTGGAGACCTGTGTCAAGGGTAGGGGCTCTTCAGAGCTATCCCTAGAGGCTTGTTTCGCAGGTAAGGGGCCAGGGAGATCGCTAGCCAGGAATTCAGCGAGATCACGCATAGGAGGATGGGAGAGTTGTTGAAAGGTGTGTAGACGATGGAGCAAACTTGTAGCCAATCCATCACAGGCTGGATTTGGCGGATATTGAATTTATTGATCCGGAGTGATGTCTGAGGCCCGGGGCGCCCAGAGGTCAATGCTAGCACTGGTGACTTCAAATACAATTAGAGTACAATAGAGCTTCATTTAGGATGTGATCCCAACCCCACAAGCCTAAGGAACGGCTCGAGCGCGAGGAGCGCCAGTGGGTCCCTTGAGGCCTCAGGTACCGTGTCACACCGTGATTTTGACTTTACCCTAGGTTCACCTTCACTCCTATGCAACATCCTCGACCCTTGCGTGCACGTCTAAATGCCATATACCTTGTGAACGATAGTCAAATACATGAGACTATCCATTCAGGTAAGTCTCGCATTCACACCTGTAGGATGTGGGGATCTGTACCATATTTCCTAAGCCCACAACGCGACACAGAGATCGCTCGCTATAGCTTGGTCGCATCGTGCCCACAGGTTGGGCAGGGTCATTTCTAATTCGCTTAGACAGTATAAGAGCCCATTACGCAAAGTATCACGCACTTTGAGGGGTCCGCTATTCACAAACAGCCCTTGCAAAGGCAGGGCTCTATTTGGCACAGAATACGCAAAATCCCCGAAAGGAACGGGCTAGCATAAGTCAATACAGCTCCGGGAGCTGCTAATTTATGCATATCACGGTGGAGGAGAATCAGGCATTGTGGTTAGTATACCTTTTTTTGCAATAAATGTCCTGTACTTTGCATGAGGTGGTGAACTTGCCCATGGTGAAGTAAACGTGAGACGAAACAGGAAAGTCAGACGCGGAACATTGAAACTCGACTGATCTCATCCCTAAGTCAACACCATCAAGGGCTTCTTCCTCTTATCCCTACTCTTATACCACCTCTCCTACTCGTGCTTGCAGTAAATCAGAGATACATAGAAATTGGGTTCTCGTATTCCAAGTGCGATGGGTCGGCCAGCGCTTTACAAGACGGAGGAAGAGAAAAAGGCGGCGGCATGTGCGCGAAGTAGGAAGTACTATGAAAGGTATGGACTAACATATTTAATCGGTTTTTCAACCCGGTTCTCAGTATTCTATAGTCGCCGTAGTGATATATGCGAGGCCCGAAGAGCGAAGTATGAGATGAAGAAGTCAAGCGAACCGGCAACCGTGACCAAGAAACCCATCAAAGGTGAAGAGGAACGAAGGTTTTATAACCGGCGAAAGAGCAGACAGTCCTACCATCGGTGTGCAATTATGTCCTAGCTAAGTACAGAATCAGGCTCATATAATGATTTGTTTCTAGTAACAAGTCTCAAGCGAAGGTGGAGGGACATAAGAGACAATCGGTAGAGGTCACAAGCAGTATCCAGTACGTTCGGGTAGTTCACATTTCACGTCTGGAGCTCACATGAAATGCACCACTAGGATTGACACACCACAGCAGCAGCGTAGACGGGATCTCTGCGAGGAGCATACAGCTTTTCTGCTCTCCTCGTATAAAGAGATGTTGGGTAATATGCCCCTCCGTGCATTTTTGGATGGCGCCGCAGTTCAGTACATGCGAACGGGCGCACGGGAGGAACTCCAAGCCATCGTACAACGGCTCGAACGACTTATCAGCAGCGTTCAAGCGCACGAGGCCGATATTACGAAGGAGTTTGGAGCAGGAGCGCACCTTTACAAGCTAGAGTCTCTTTCTGGAAGTATCCGAATGACCATCCAAATGGTCAGCGACCTGGAGGAGATGGCGAGGGCGTGGGGTCAGGACAAGTTTATAGAATTGTACTATCGGCGCTATCTGCTTTTCCAGAGGTCAAATTTATGTTAGCCTTTCCGAGTTGTATTAGTCGTACAGTAGGGGAGACTCGATGCGAAATGTGTTATTCATCCGTCGTCCGAACGTCCCATGCGGAGTTGGGTATCAAAGTTCCCATCACCATAAATACCCCAGTGTGTGTCGTCTGTGCTTTTTCTGTCTCAAACCCCCATCCTCTTATTACCTGTCGCTCTGCATGTCCCGTTCCCTAAGGAGCGCTGGTCAAAAATCGGCCCAGCCTATAGCTACGACAGTCACGGCCACAACTCCGATGCGGCGAAAGCAGAAGGGAAGGGGAGCACGCATAACCTTAGCGTGTGTGTCCCCCCTAGTCCTCACCAGCAGTGCGTAGCCAGGCTTGACCAGTCCCTCCCCCACTGACGCCCCAAACGCAGCCTCCGTAGGCAGTAACCTGTCGGAATCTGTGCCAGATGAAGGTGTTCAGTCCGCAGAAGGCGATGGCCACACCCCTGCCATCGACGGCGCTGTTCTTCCTCCTGCACTCGCTTGTGCACTCGCTCCTGCACTCGCTCTGCCGATCGCCGCTTGGGAGCCCGCCACGGATGGCACAGGTGCTGCTGCTGAGGAACCTGAGAATGCTTCCACTCAAGAACCCACGAATGCTGCCCCTGAAGATCCTGAAGAGGCCTCTGAGGATTCTGCCGCTGAAGAATCTGAGGATTCTGCTGCTGAAGAATCTGAGGATCCCGCTGAGGCCCAGGCTACTCCACAGCCTCCAGCCGCTCGCCCAACTGTTCAGATTCCAGGGCCTCCGGCTGCTCACCCAGCTGTTCAGATTATCTATGGGGGTAATCGAATTCTTTCCTTCAGCAATGTCGCAGACTATGCCGCATACATCTCTGCGTGAGTCTCATTTGGCCGCAAGTGACGTCTTATTAACATTATACTAGTGAGCTCAAGGCCCATGTTTCGGTTCGAGAGCCTCCCTCAGATGCATCTGCAAGTAACTCGGGCCCGGGCGCGAATGGTTCTACAAGCGGGTCCACTTCTCATGCGAGCGGGTCCACTTCTCAAGTGAGCGGTTCCACAAGCGTGTGCGTCCTCATGCTCCTTTTCTATCAGTCCATCATTTTAATCTGGACCTCTAGCGCTGCGCATGAAGTCATTGATTTGACGGGTGACTCGGATACTGATGATCTATGCTTGTGCTCGCTTTGCCGGCGCCGTATCAAGTATGTGATTCTGGTCATTTCCTCTATACCAATGTTCTAATGTCACTCAGGCGGTCGACGCTTGGGAAGCGTCGTCAGACTTCAACTGATTTTGACTCCCGGAAGTTCCGTCGAACCTGAGAAGGATGGTTTCGGAGAATCTGACCATATGGTCATAGTGTTCGTAGCGCTAGAAATATGATAGAAATTTTGTCTCCTGCGTCTCCCACACCCCTGTCTAATCCACATGTTGTGAAGATAGGGTTTGACCATATGGTCATAGTGTTTGTAGCTCTAGAAATATGATAGAAATTTTGTTGGCTATGGCCGACTAGCGGAGGCATGCGGGTCTGTTCCCCCGCAATCTTGTGTCCCTGCTCCCAAGACAAATCAGTCGCCGACTGATTTGTCTGACGTCCACATGTTGTGAAGATAGGGTTTGACCATATGGTCATAGTGTTTGAAATATGATAGAAATTTTGTCTCCTGCGTCTCCCACACCCCGGTCTGAGAATCCACATGACATGTGCTTCCCGCATGGCGCATAGCCAACAAGAGATGAGCAGCTGATTTAGTCCAGCCCTGGTTGTTACCTTCTTGAATAGATTGCGATTATCTCAGAATTACACAGCCTAGCTGAGGCGACTGAGGTGAGCCGGCGTCCGCTTGTTCTAATCATATGTTTGAAGAATTGCAAATTGCGGCTATATGCCTCCTGATTGTTTCCTTCCGGATCTCAAGCTCCGGCAACCATGGTTGTCGACATTCCAAAAGCTCAATTACAGACATAAGCTTAGTAGACATAAACCATAACCACCATTGATTTATCACAGTCTCGCAGGGCACAATATTGTAAGACGACGGGCGCTTGTTTCAGCGTCTTTTCTCCTGTCAAATGTCATTTCGGTTGTAATTCAGGCGCAATGTACTTGGCTTGCTGCTAGATCTTTGAAAATCATGAGTCGTGATTCATCTCAGTCTGCCATCGCGACACGCTCCCACACACCACTACCACGCGGCGGGGACGAAAATATGCTGTTTTGATCAAATTGGCTTATCTTATCTGGAGAGAACCAGCATCTATACATACACTGCACACATAGTAGTGTCTTCGTCTCCCCCACCCGTAGTTCCCCCTGAACTGCTATCATTCCCTTCTCCCCTAGTACTCCTCCCCTCACTATTATCATGCCGAACCCTGGTCTGAGGCGAAAGCGAAACTATGGTGCTTTCATCGATGACGACCTTGACGAAGAAACTGGTGTTGCCATGGAAGGCAGTCTGGGAGGTCCATCAGGCATTATCCCCCCCTCTCTCTTCAGCAACGACCCTCAACCGACCGTCTTGGGCACATCTGAGGGCATGGGAAGAGTGACACTGTCGACCCTGCCACCTGATCGACACCCCGCAGCCACATCAGCAGCTCGCCCGCTATCTCCGACTCTCAAGGACCACTTCGTTGGACATTTCGAGTCCTCCCCGCCCGCCTTGGTGGATTTGGACGACAATCACGATGACGTCCAGCTTCCAACTGCCCCAAGCTTGGCCCCCTACGAAGGTTCCTGGTCATTCAGTGGCGATGGAGATGGTGATGATGATGGCGAGGTTGAGGATGAAGGCAAGGACGGGGGCGAGGACGGAGAGGCAAAGGCGACGTTGTCTCAAACTACGGTACGTGACAGGCTCATAGTGCTTCAATCATGACTTACGTGTGTTGAAGGCTCATTATGAATGGGTACAGCACTACCGGGAGTCGTACCTGCGGGAGATCATTTGGATGGAAGGGCGGGGTGTGCGCGACTCCCAGTCGTGCTGTCCACGTTGCCGCAGCCAAGAGGACCTCCTCTACCGTTGCAGCTCCTGTCTCGGAGCAGACGTTCTATGTCGATCGTGTATAGTAGCCGTTCACTTGCATAATCCTTTGCATTTTATTGAAGTAGGTCTTCGAGATCAGCCTTCCTCGCCCACTGAGCTCATATCTATCTACAGGTGTGGAACGGGTATCACTTTGAGCGAATTACCCTCAAGATGCTTGGTCTTCTGATCCAGCTTGGCCATGCTCCTGGCCATCGTTGCGAGAACCCTGATCCGTCACGTAAGAATGACTTCGTGATCGTCGATACGACCGGGATCCACGAGGTCAATGTTGCGTTCTGTCGATGCGATGGAATGAAGCCTCACTATATCCAGTTGCTACGATACGGGCTCTTCCCTGGGACTGGGCTAGACCCACGCACTGCGACTACCTTTCGCACTCTCAAGTTCTTTCAATTGGTCTCATTCGAGTCGAAGGGATCACACCAAGAGTTTTATCGAGCCCTAGAATGTCTGACTGGTAATGTCCTTTCGAGATCTGCAAGAGTGAGTATTCCCTTTGTCTTCCTGATCAATTTACTGACCTTCTTCATTTCAGGATCGTTACCACGAGTTCATGACTATGGTTAGCCAGTGGCGACATCTCAAGATGTTGAAACGGGCGGGCCGAGGCCATGACTCCGGTGGTGTCTCAGGAACAACCCCGGGCTCGTGCGCGATACGATGCCCCTCATGCCCTCAGCCCAACATCAACTTGCCAAAGGGCTGGAGGTCTGCACCACCTGGGACTATGTACGATGTCATGCGTTTATTTCATAAGTCCTAACTAACTCGACAGTAGGTGGTTGTACCGACTATTTGTTTCCATCGACGGAAACTTCAAGCTTCGCCGGCGCCTAGTTTCCTCCAACGAAAAGGACCCCGGGTATAACGCGGGATGGGCGTTCTTTGTTGAAGAGATCAGCTTCAAGGAGTATCTTTCAGAAAAGTGGCACGCACCTCAAGAGGTATGTTCCTATGTGCAGAATCTCTCACTGGTATGACATGGACTGACTTAATGTATAGCGCAGTACCTGCGTCGCTCACGAAGCAGTGGACAAGGCTGATCGTCAGGCGAGAGGCCTTGCGGCCTCCGGCGTTGTGGCTGTGGTGTGTACGCGCCATGAGTTTCGATTGCCCACCAGTGTCGGTGACCTTCAGCACGGCGAGAGGTATGTATGGATAATTTTGTGTGTATAACAACAACCAATGTGGATCGGGGCTATGTGTAGGTACATTAATGTCGACTATATCGCAGGTGTGGTTGTCGTTCTCATATATAACTCCCTGTCATAACATGTCTATAGTTATGTATAATCCCTCATTACTGCTGTGGGGACATTGCTGCATGATCTACACCTGTATTATGTATAAAGCTGCCAAACCACCTACTCTAGCCCTTATATATAATCCTTCAACCACAAATGCGCAACTGCAGCTCAAAAGCGGGAGGGCGCCAAATATGGGCAATGGTTTTCCACGCCATTCCGGGGCATCGGGCAGCACCAATTGTAGGGCCCTGCCCACTCTCTAGGTCATTTCCTTTGTTATACCCCCCTATATCGCATATGTTTCTGCATATCTCATCAGTTAAGTAGTGTGGTACACTATATCCTTGATATCTGGGCCTGTAATCACAATATATATAGTAATTCTTCTATATTTCCTCCCTGTACCCATATACAAAAAATTGTGCCTTTTAATGCAGATCAGGCCTCTAAGCGAGAGGAAATTGGTATCTGGGGAGTGCTACAATTATCCTTAATCCTTGGTTAGCCATTTCCCCATATCAAATGCTCTAAATTTCATATATTTGTCCGAAATTGCGAAATTTCCGGGCAGCTTAGGGCTGCTCTTGTGGAGCACCCATTTTTGGCAGCGGAACCACGGGGGTGCTTATATATACCACACAGGTGCCCAATAAACGTTGTACAGGGGCTCCAATGGTCTCAATATCGCTCTGTAAGCCAGTAGAGCACAACTCGATATTTTACGGATATTTCCCCCATTTTTACTGAATACCAGGGGCAAAATGTATAATGCCAAAACTATGAGGCAGCCAGCGGATAGGAGTCGTCAATGCGCGGAGATTGCAAAAAACCGTTCGGAATTCCGACCAGTGGAAGGGCTCAAATAGAGTAAAAGTGAGACAATAGCACATTTGATGCAAGATGTCTACATGAAGATTCAATTCATTACCATAGAACACTGGCCTACTCACCGTATTATTGCAATATCATGACACGATATGGTTCGTTTTTTTCACAGTTTTTTTCTGTCTTTTCCTTACCCTCCCTCCTTTGTTTTTAGACCGTTTAATTAACATAAATCCTATTTGATCTGCCCCTATAGTGCGAATGGTACAAGGAGGAGATGTGATTGTATATTGAGGTTCCACCCCTGATATACCATATAGATCCGCATTTTTATACTGTAGTATTTCTTTGAATAGTTTTTGTATATGCGGCGTACACTTCTGAAGTGTTATCTGTTGATAATTCATCCAAAAGAGACCCCAAAGCACATTTCGGAATATCCGGATAAAATGGGTTCTACATTGCCTTTAATCACCTCTCTGACCCATACAGCCATGTAAACACATTATTTAAGCCATTTGCTAAATGAAGGGTTGTTTCTTTCACCCATAACCCACCCAATCCCCCGGAAATCCCATTCTTCTGTCTGGGGTGTGCTCAAATTCGAAAATCGCTTATTCCACAGGTAGTGCCTTACAGGCCCAGGCCCGGCCCAAAAGCCGCGGCTAAGGCCCGGCTTTGGGCGGCCAAGGCCCACCGAAATCCTGGGCCAAGCCTTGAGCCCCCAAATTGGTCGGGCCCGGCTCGGCTCACGGCTTAGGCCGCGGCTTTTGTATACAATTTTTTTCTAATGAATTTCGGTCAAGGTCAGTAATTTTATGTATCGTGCCTCGGGTACGTTACCCCGGCGCTGGGGAAACCCCATGTGACGCTTACATAAGATGACAAATAATGATGGCACGTGCTGATGCCCGGACATGCCCGGACCTCCCTTTCCAAATCCTGAGCTCGCGCCGCCTCCGCTCGGCTCGCCCAACGGGGCACCTGAATCCCACCCGGGCAGGTGTGGAGCGCTCGCTAAGCATGTTAAGCGCCCGTGGCGGGCTAGTCTGTTCAAAGGTGTGTGTGACCTTGCTTCAATGACCTCACTAACCAATTTGTCAATTGCTTTAGTGATGTCACTCTTCATTCCCTGTTTCTTCTTCAATTCACAACCAATCCGGACTCCGCATTAGGTGAGTGACAGTGCTCCCAGAATCCAGATCACAATCACCGCACAAAGGCCGTGCTTCGCTGCTCCCTCTAGGCTGTCAACCAGAGCAATACAGAAACCGCTCGCGCCTCCCCGCGCCTCCCCGCGCCCGCCTCCGCTCGGCTCGCCCAACGGGGCACCTGTGTCCCACCCGGCGTAGTGTGGGGCCCTCGCTTAGCAAAGTAAGCGCCCACAGCGCTGACCTATCTCTCTACCTCTCGCCTTCCCTTCCCTCAGCTCACGTACGTCATGGACTGTTTCTTCTCAGAATCTCGAACAGTCCACATCCGGTAAGGGCCAAATGAAATCATCGAGCATAGCCTCAACAGCACCTTATCGTCTCCCTCAACCTTTCGCCATCCCTCTCCTTCTCCAACCCCATTCATGGATCAGACTGGCTAGCAAATCAGAAATCTATTGGTGAGCACCTTACTTTACAGTGACATCTATGCTAATGGGACCAAAACCACTCAGTCATCGTCAACATCCGAAGTCAAATCAATGACCTCGCTGGAGACGGTGCTCGTCAAGTCGATAACCTCCGAATTGTTGCTACCGATAGTGGCAAGCCAATTAGGCGATGAAGATGAACCCTCAGCAGGGCCCTGGCTTCCCATGAGACCCAATGAAGAGGTGCCGGGAACTGACGACGAGGCGCCGGCGCCGGCGCAGGAAGGGCCAACATTCAACGATGACGTGCCGGCGCAGGAAGGGCCAACATTCAATGACGACGTACCAGCAGCAGTGCTGGGCTCAGGGGTACCCGGTGATGTACCGAAGATGAGTTCAGTCAACGACAACAGTGGTGAGTTGTGCTTTCGTCCCTTCCCCTTCACCTTTGACTTTTGTTTAACAGGGCCAGTTTGGTCTTGGCCACTACGCGCCCGCTTTTTCCCCCGCCTCTTCACTGGATCACACAATTCAAGGAGCCACTCGGGAACGAGGGATGGCACCAACCATGCCCGGATAACCGTTGGCTTTACCACGTTGAGAAGGACTGGTAGTTCAAGGAACCGACGGTGTTCTTCGGTAAGCGTCTCCACAATAAGATCTGCTTCATTAACTCCTAGCCTCACACACTCCTCCTCATGCTCGGGATTCAGCGCTTTCGTCACCATGGTCCTGCAAGACTTTACTTGGAGCCGGCACGACGGTGTTCCGAAAGACGATGTCTCCCGCTTCCAGACACATCGATTCTGACAAGGAAAACTGGTAAGCACTTGGTCAATATTACAACTTCTATACTCACCGACAGTGCCAATCGCAAGATCACACCCTCCCATACATTATTCCGGAGGACATTGCGCAGCTTAGCCGAATTACGCGACCACCCCAGCCTCTGCCTGCACAAGTTGACGATCCTCGATACGTCCGGTTGTTGAATCGAAAACCAATTGTCGGCAGCTGGGAGGTACGCGGGGTGCGACAGCGACGTAGACGGATTCAAGTAGCTTTGGAGATCGCCTAGGGACGGGAATGAATGGATTTGATTCAGAAGTAGATTTCTGGTGCGCGAACTAAGGCCGAGGTCAGTTGCGCTGGTTGATTTGAGAGTTTTGAGGATGCGTTGGCGCCAAGCATCAAGGGTTCTTATCTGAAGATCGCTGTCGAGTAAATCGCCAAACGTACGCCCAATTGGTGAAAGCGCGATTTCAGAGGCAGAGACCATGCCTCCACCATGCAAGCCTTCCCCATAATCACCACCGGCAACGAGAGAATAGAGAATGAGTCGGCCACGGTCAAGGCCCAGCTTATTGCGTACGTCTTCAGCTGTGTACAGCTTGAGCTCATCGAGCCTTCCCGTACTTCGCTCTCTAGATGGAATACTTTGCGAGATGTAAGCCTGTTAATTCACATTTGATCAGAATGAGCTGCTCACGCTCGTAGGACAGTTTGGCCACCGAACACCATGGAGTCGCTGTCGGAGGTCCACATCATGTCAATCATACCCCACTGGTTGAGCAAGGCTAGCTCTGCCTCAGCTTCTCCAGGAGCCTATTATGGAGCACGATTAACATTAGGGAAATGTGAGAAAACATGTGCATACCTCGTGAGTGTAAAATCCAAAGCTCTCAATTAAACGCTGAACGTCGTCAACCCACCAGAGTGCAGGCTGGGACTGAGCACCATGTCCTCGCTTCTCTGGCTTATTCGGACCATCGAAGACAAATACAAAGTTTGCAGGAATTTTCAGGAGCTGCGCAAGACGGAAGAAGAAGATACGAAGTGGGCCACCCGCAAATTGGTGATGGAGACCAGCACTGTGAGTCCCAGCAACACACTCGTCCATGAACGTTCTGTAACGCCGGCCTTAGTTAACGTGCAGTATACTTTAGAATTAATAAAGCTTACCCCATATCTATCCCCACCCGCATTATCTTTTCGACGTGTGGTTGAGATTCAGAGTCCTCGACCACGGTATACTCATGCGCAAGCTGACTCAAATAGATCTTGCGGCACACAGGCTGGAGGACCTATGGACAGGTACGCAATATTAGCTGTCCCACTTATCAACGTACACTTTATCTGATACCCACTTGCCATAGCTCTGTAACTCCCATGTTATTAGATTTATTCAGAAGAGGTGGTCAATGGGAGGAAGCGAGAATGCAAGAGGATTGTGTTTCAGGATTGGGGCCCTGTTCCACCTCGAAGCTGGCTGGCCGAGTTTGGTGCTCGATCAAGAACCACAAGTAGCCTTACCCCTTTTCAGTTACGGTGTGGGTATCTTCTACCCCAGGTTTGGTTAGTTTGGGCCCTGGTGGCAAGGGCTGCAGGGGCGATCGAGTTGCGAATCAGGATCGAAATTTCGGGAGAACGAAAGGTGCGCCATGAATATTAGACTTGCAGAACTTTGGGCAAGTTCCACTGGCTCCCTCTTACCTGTAACATGTCCGTGTTTTCAATGCCCTTAAACATGCCTTCAACGTGCTTTGTGCTCCGAGGCGAGATGCTCCAATCGGACAGACATAGGGATCTAACCCAGAGGTCCCAGTCTGTCGGCTTGGAGCACGGTCTCGGTGTGCATTAGCATTTGTCGTATGAATCCTGACTGCTGGTTACTGAGCCTGCCTCACTCGCAATCTCTTCAACCCCTCCATGTAAGTTAAAATCTATTGAGATTCGTTGGTGGCAGGCATTCTAAATATCAAATTATTCTACATAAGTAAAATCTCTAGATAAATCAACGATCTTCTGAATGCCAGAATTCTTATCACTACCCAAGTAAGTTATAAAGGCGCGGAGATTCTTTAAGTAAGGAGCTGACTTGGAAGGAATAGGACACCTCTCTTCCAAAAAGCGAAGTGCCTTCTCTTCATCCCACCCCTCTTGGGCAATGAGACGACGGACCAGCTCCACCACCTTCTCCCGCCGAACACCCTCGACTTTTAACCCATTAACGTTCCTCCGCCACCGGACTCCCCAATGCGCACGCGGCTGCTTAATAGAGAAGCGATGGCCAATGCCATATTCATTCTCATTCCAGATATCCTTCAGCGATGCGGTCTGGTTAGACGGCGGCTTCCAATACCCTGAAAACTCGGGAATCCACTCTCCTACACCCTGCTTTGGTGAGTTTTCCACCCATTCAAACGAATTATGCTTGAGTTGCCCTGGAGACAGCTTTTTCTCAAGGACTGATATTTCGCGCACTTGCGTTGCACGCATTTCGAGGTTGGTGCTGAGTGGGAAGGTGGCAAATGAGTACACGGTACCACTGCCGCTGATAGCAGGAGCCTTTGGCGAAAACGTAGACGTAGTGGCTGCTGTCGGGGTCTGAGCCGAAGAGATTGGGTTAGGCGCTATCTCGAGTGACTCGGAGTCCGACGGTGCTGGAGGCTCGGGCTCCAGGTGGACCTGCTTTGTTGGTCTTGGTGGATCGGGCATGGTGGGCCCGGGAGCTAACCCAGTAATGTACTTTGATGAAGCTAGGGTGGTTAATAAAGTGAATAAGAGTTTATAGGTGATATTCAAATAGGAACGCACCACCGGTAAATCGCTGAACAAGAGATTCCGAGAACTTGCGCTTCTTTGATTTGGGCGCGGATAAGCAGTCACCCAGTGACTGTATGAGCTCGAACATATCTCGACGGAGTTCAAGGTTCTGCTCTTCAACAGCATGTCGATGCTGTTCTTGCTTTATCATCGTTGACCGCAGGGCCCCAGATACCGAAGCTGCGTATTGTTCAGGCAAGTGCTTCAAATTAGCCTTGGCTTCCCCTTCTACGGTGTTGATGATTGCAGTAGATTGACTGGCAAATTCGCGGAAGCTGTTGGTATTGAAAGGCGCGAAGTGCAGGAGAAAGAGGTCGGGATGCTGGGAGGCCATAACGGCCATGTCTTGAAGGAGGGCAGTCCGAAGATAGCGCAGGAGGTTCAAGTAGTAAACCAGTGCATTATCTCGAGCCTCGTTGCCATGCTCCTCAATGCGCCTCTGGTATGCCTTTTCTTCGTCTTCTATCCAGGGAAATATTGAGCTGACGAGGTCTGGCGGTGGTTCTATGGATTACTTTGGTCAGCCTTCCAATTTATAGTTAGAATACCAGGTCTGACTTACTTAGCTCATCCCGACATATGAAATAAGAGTCCTTTCGCTCTCCATTGAATCCTGCAAGCGCCAGCATGGCATCCGTTGGAAGCACACGGTTGTAACAGGCGCGGAACGACCCCGACTGGGACCAGTTCCCTAGAGACATTGTCCCTTCTACTGTAGCCCCATTTTCAATTGCAACATTTGCTGCACGCACACGTCCACCATGGGTTGCCTTGTCGCAGAAAATATCAAACTGCAGCTTGAAGTGATTGACTCGCTTTCGATGGTCTGTCAAATAATATGGTAAGAAATGGGTAACATCTCGGGCATACAGATGAGTGAAGACGTACATGCGTCATTCATCTCTTCACGGTCATTCTTGCCACCAGGAAACAAAAGAATGTTGTACCAGTCACGGTAGCCAATTTGCGTGGCTTTGTCGTGCTTCCAATCGGGAGCGAAGGAGGGTGGGCTACGCTTTTCGATGTGATACAGACCAAACAAATACATTCCGAGTGCATTGAGGACACAAAGATCAGGGTCGCGGTGGCGGAAGGCGCTATGCTCGTCGATCCGGCCATTGACATTTGTCTTGCCTTGGTTGCTAAATACGACGAATGCCTATTAAATTCAAACCACTGTTAACTATTGTGCAAGTTCTGAAGGAGCAACTATTGACATACCTTGGCTTTGAAATCATGCGCAATATTAACTAGGGGAACATCACGCATCGACAGATCGGAAAGGCGAACTGGGCGGACATTATCCCCACGCAACGCCATTGTGGCAGATATAATGAGCATACACCTATCGCGCAGGTAGGCGATGGTTTGTTGTGCTGTCTTCTTCCCAGTCATGAGCCCAACGCTCACTTCCTTGTATTGATCTTCACTAAAAGTCTCTATTGTAACCATTAGTTAAATGAATACACTCGGAGCTTTAGCGCAGAAAATTCAAGACTCACGAGATTGAACACCATTTGCCTTCACCTCTTGGCAGAATTCATTTTGGCGTTCCGCATCTCCTTGACGGGCAGCTTTCTCTACACTCCGAACGTCGGGATCATTCCTAAGGAAGCTCTGGGCCTGAGGGCAGTTCACGTATCGAGGATCCTTGCGATGGTGAATAAATCTGTAGTTTTCAAGAGCACTAATAGCCTGTGTAACGGTACGCCATGAAATACGGGTGTTCGGAATTGGTTTGCCCTTTCTATCAAGCTAGATATGATATGAGTGCATATTTGCATAATCACAACTATAAGAAACGTACCCTTTCCCGCTTCCGTTCCTCCTCTGCATAAATAGCCACTTTCATCGGGGTGATTGGATGCGCCGGAACGACTGTGTACTCGATGCCCTTCTCCCTAGCTTCCTCTAACCGCCTCTCTTCACGTAGGGCCCACTGCATCTCGTAGCGTTCTAGTTGCCGTGCGTATGCTGGTTCAGTCCCTTTTTTGACAGCCATCTCTTGCTGCCGAGCAATCGCTTGTTGCGCTGCTTCATCCTCGAGGTCGAGTAGTGAATCTGCAAGAGTCGTGTTTGCCACGGCTCCTGACACGATTTCTGGGTCATTCAGGGCATTCTGAACTGCTGAAGGGATCTTGATTGGCACGTCATCCTTGGAAAGGATGGGGTTGAGCTCGCTCTCGGGAAGGTCCAAGTCATCCTCTTGAGGCATTTCATACAAAACAGGCAGGTCATCGATGCCCGTGGGGAGCGTATGAGAAAAGGTGTCGAAATTTGGCTCCATTTTGAGTGGACTGGAGGCTCTCCTCTTGTTACGCGCCCGCTTTTTGGTGGGCGTCTTGGAGGGCAGGTCTTCAATGGGATTGCCTGCGACAATGGGTACAGGGGGTCAGAGGCGAGGAGAGGACTCTTTTAAACTCGAGACTGACCTTGAAAAGTCTTTCTTCGACCCATTTTACGCGTGACCGCGTAGCAGGCTAAACAATGGCCAGAGCTATAGCAGCCGAGTTGACGGCCATGCAATGCGGGCGAAACTAAGACTATGCAACAGACTGCGGAGTACAAGCCTGGTCTGAGATGATGATAATGAACAATCAGAGTACTTACAAAGCTACTAATGCCTTTGTCCTCGAGAAATTCTTGGGCGAGTCTCTGAGATAGCGCGAGTGAGGCAAAACTAATTAGTGGCACAAAGCGTAACTGAGCGTGTTAGGCGCCTTACGGAAATATTGATGGCCGGTGGCTATGACGCACAGCACGTGGGTGCACCATGTGGGCCCGCCGCATTTGGTCTAACAGCCCAGGCAGCCGTGTTCGGGCACAAAGCGATAGGATCCGGTTGAAACAAAGGTACCATGCGTTGAATAATAATGGTAGTATACGCCAAGCCAAATTATATCTGAGTCGGGTAACGTTACCCCACAGAAAAAGGGGGGTTACCTCAGGTTACCCCTGCAAGCGTGCGGTCTATCATATACTCTATGTATTGAATGTATAGTACTATTAGTGGGGTGGTCAGAAATACTTTCTATGTTCAAAATAATGCTTTGCAACGGTCAGGAATCGAACCGAGAGCCTCACATAGACATTTTCACGTCACAACCACTGTACCATAAGGTCATATAATATATTACATTTACTCAAGGCCTAAGCCCCGGCTTTTTGGTCTGGGCCCGGCCTTGAGCCCAGCCCGGCCCTACTGCCAAATCGAGTAAGGCCCGGCTCGGCTTGGCCTGTAAGGGCCCGGCTAGGCCCGGCTCGCGGCTTTGAGCCCGAGCCTGTAAGGCACTATCCACAGGAATCGGTGGCCCTGTCATGCCCCAAGCTGGTATATCATTTTTAAAAACATAAATACATGCTATAATGCAAAAAGAAACGGGAGAACCGACCCATAAATGGCTGAAATAGGTGCCCGATGTACGGTTCACCAGGTGGGCCGGCAATTGATTGGCGCCCAGTGTCACATGCATGGTGGGAACCCACAACCGTGTATGGCCTTACCTGTTTGGGCGGACTCCGGCATTGACCGCCCACATTTATGTATAATCTCGGTCAAGGAATCTCCAGCCAGAGCACCGTGGCACCAACAGGTACTTATACATAACTATAGGACTGTTGCTAATGCAATTTATATATAAGAACGACAGTATTTAGTGTATATCGCATTCTCCGCTATCCAATGGTTACGAATCCTCGAGCTCGTCATCTCATATGACATCGGGTGCCAGTGGCACAAGAAGCTCTTAGATCGACTGGCGAAGCTCCCGCCATTCCTGCGACCATCCTTTATCAAGCTCTTGCTGGTATTGATTCCCAAGTTTCACCTTCCGGCGCACGTCGAGTTTTGTAATCGCACCTACTCTTTCAACCTTACAAAAGGGGTCGGACGTACAGACGGGGAGGCACCGGAGCGCGGATGGTCACGCATGAACGCTGTTGCAAAAAGTACCGCTGAGATGGGACCAGGTAACCGGCGTGACACCCTCGACGACCACATGGCCGACGAGAATTGGACTAAAACTAAGAAATGTGGTAAGTGCAAGTAGATCTCGCATCCCCTTATCAAGCTCATACTTCTTATTGCCCAGCTGAGACTTTTGTCATGAAGATGGAGCAGGCAGTTGAGGGAAAGGCGAGATTTGAACGTGATCATGAAGACTTCAAGTCCGCCATACCTGCGACATTTATCTCGCTTTGGACGAAGCAAGTAGAGGACTGGGAAGTCGAACCGAGCTCAAATCCAAACCCATATGAGGCGGAGACAAAAGGTATGAGGATCCTTGTTGTTTCAAGAAACTGCTGGCTAAAACTGCACGCTAGGCGTTAGCGCACAGGTGGTTCGATTACGCCTCGCGAAGGAGGCCAATGCTGAGGCCCCAGAGGCAGGGGAAGGCGAAGGGAATAGTGACGATGGGGCGGTAATGTACCCTTCACTCTTTATCTCGATGGGAGTCCAGCTCGAGGAGGATCAGTACGTATTCTCCAACTCATTGAATTGACTAATCTAAGTGTCATCCTCAGATACAAGCTCCGTATCGCAGCATCCCAACTCGGTAATCACCCCACCAAGAAGCAGCTTAGCAACTTAGCCGAACGTTCGAACGTACTTCGCAGGCGTATCGCCGTGTGGACGGATTACCAGAAGCTCTATATCCCTGAAGCAGAGGTGATGAGGCTTCGCCAGGACTCGGAGTCAGCTGCTGTTGATGGTAAGCCGTCGATCGAGGCACACGATATCCCTCTCTTCCTCCCGTCGTCACTCCCACCATCGGTAAAATGTAGAGCTGACCTGAAGAGCTACGAAGCCCAGCTTCGCGAAGGCCAGGCTTACGATGCCCTGGATGAGCTAAGACGGCACCTGAGACAACGATCGTACCTGTACAAACGTAAGGACAAGAATTCACGAGGTGCTCAGGCGTCCGTCGCAGCGAATACTCGGTCGAACACAGCAATAAAACGCGCACAGCTAGGTGTTGACGGGGCCGCAATCAAGTACACACGTGCCTACAAGGCGCTTCTGGACTTGAAGGGAGAGTTTCCATCGGAGGACGACTTGGGGGAGGAGGGTTGGAGGAAGGACCTCCAGAAGTTGAAAAAAAGTGATATCCGTGGCCTTTCAGAGGGGCTATTTGGGAACTCCGAAGGTACTCGGAGTATCTCGTGGATTTGGAAATCGGGGTCGGTATCAATTACTTCGACCTCGGAGGATGACATCGAGAGCGATGAACAATTGCAAGATGGTCCGTTCCCTCATTAAATCCTAGTTATTTAGCTAACCTATAGTTTCCTTAGCCCTTCGTATCGAGTTCTTGAAGTCCAGAGCACGCGCCAATCGCTGGGCCGAGGAGGTCTTGCTCTTGGAAGAGGAGATGAGACGTACCTTGGCCTTCTTCAGCTATAAAGCTGAATGGTGGCTGGCGCGGAAGGCAAGTACCATAGGGGGATCGACGGCTGACTACGAGGAGGGATTTTCTGCGTATGCGCATTCCCAGAACACAGTGTACCAGATGCTCTGGGAGGATTGCGATAGGCAATGGAGGGAGGGGCGCGCAAGGAACTGGGTAAAGACTAAGCAGAAAGGTGGTCGGAAAAAGGCTGGCCCCACTGATGAGATGGATGAAATAGACTTAGATGAGCTGGATGAGTAGTTTATTGGAATGTATTCCTGTATGTGACGAGTTATCGGGGTAATAGGCGCGACCCATTCGATTGGTGAAGCATCACAAGCTCGAGGTTGTCGCAAGTGACAAGAGGCATGATGCATCACCATACATGACCCCATGGATGTCGCTTCCGTGATACCTCACTGAATGGCTATGAAGCTTCACGGACCCTGAATGGGCGGTGCTGTACCTTGAATAACCGATGTATGGGCTGGCACCATAGTGATTCATCACCAACCGATAGCACTCAAGGATGTACTCGCGCGTGTCAAGTCTCTGGGGTAGTGACGGCGGTTATAATGCTTCACGAATAACCGACGTATGGGCTTCATCACCAACCGATAGCACTCAAGGGATGTACTCGCGCGTCTCAAGTCTCCGGGGTAGTGACAGTGGTTGTGATGCTTCACGTATCACCACTTCAAAGTGATGCTTCATGCATCGATAACAGGTGCTAAAATTATGTATTGACATTGCCCACCAGTATCCAGGCTCGATTGGAGTTGAATCATCACCAGCTGTCAGGCGTTAACCTTGGGAGGCCTAAAACCTCCTTGGCTGTACCCGTGAGTCGTGATGATGCTTCACCACGAATAAATTGTGCTATCATGCTGTCGTCCCACATGGCGAGTTGGACCTTCACAACCTCGGGTGCGCTTGGTCGAAGAGCCGCCGCATACTGCTGAATGAATAATTAGGACACGCACCCTCAAATAGGCGCTCATATTTTCAATAATAAAATTCTGGATCCCTGGAGTGCCTGAGGTGGCGAACCATCACCATGCACTAACCATCGTATATGCTAATCCAATTTGGGGACCGTATGTCAGCGCGGAACGTGGTGAATAATCAGCTGCCGATAACGGGGCATGTTTGAAATGATATATGATATTTCCGGCAAACGAGTGATACTTCATCTATCGCGGATAGGCGCTCAGATTTTGTGTTCCCAGCTCTAGTGATAAACTATCACGTTTGGTTGCCCATTGGCGCGTCGGAGACGCAGTGAACCATCACCGATCACCAATCCACGGTGGATATGAGGCCCGTATACAGGTGCGTAGGATGATGAATCATCACTGCCCGATATCTCGCGCATGCCCGGGCAGAGCGTGATACTTCACCACTCGTGAGTCCTGAATAGGCGCGTACATGATGTAACCGGTCATCTATCAAGCGCGTGTGGTGAACTATCACCAAGCGTGAAGTATTGTATATTTTTCCATATATTTTGGGACCTCGTATGTAGCCGCGAAACGTTGTGAATTATCACCTGCCAGCAATTAGTGGTTGAATTTTGAATACCTGTGCCAGCCAAAGGTGGTGAAGCATCACACATCACAAATAGGTGCCCGAGTTTGTATTCCAAGGTCTACCCAGGGAGTGAGGTGATTATCCATCATGAGTCGCTAGCCATCGTATATTTTTGAATTACCATGGGACCCCCGTGTATAGGCGCAGAAATTCGTGATGTATCACCTGCCGATAACAGTCCGGATCCGTGTGCTGCGGTGAATTATCATGAACCGCGGACTGGCGTCTATTTTTCTATTTAATTTGGGACTACATTCGGACAGAGGTGAAGGTTCACCAACCGCGAACTGACGTATATTTTGCTATTTAATTTGGGGCGCGGTATATACATGCGGATCGAGGTGAAGAATCACCTCCCGGTAGCCGGCGTACGAATTTTGGTTATTTTGGTGCGTGGCTATATCGCGGTGTGATGTGGTGAATGATCACAAGTCGCTAAATGGCGTGTATTTTCCTATTTAATATTGGGCCCGGGATGTACATGCGGATCGAGGTGAAGAATCACCTCCCGGTAGCCGGCGTACGATTTTTGGTTATTTTTGTGCGTGGCTATATCGCGGTGTGACGTGGTGAATCATCATGAGTCGCTAAATGGTGCGTATTTTGCTATTTAATATGGGGCGCGGTATATACATGCGGATCGAGGTGAAGAATCACCTGCCGGTAGCCGGCGTACGAATTTTGATAATTTTGGTGCGTGTTTACCCCTCGCGCCGTGTTGAGGATGCTTCACCAACCAGTAAAACCCCGATTGAAGAATGCGGTGTGGTCGTACCCAGTTGGGACAGCCAACCCATATCCTAGGGTAGGCGCATCAGTAGCGCCCGATGCGGCGGCTAGTGTCCATGTCCAGGGGATTCGGGGCAGTGATCTGATGAAGTCCATGCCCATGGTCCACACCCCATGCACACGGTCTACCCCCCTGGGACCATCCCCCATGACGTTTGGCACGCCCGGTCCCAGCCCATGAGCTGCGCGCCCAGGAGGGTGTGATGCATCACGGGCAGAAAAACGACGATTATGGGAGTTAATACTTCAGCAAATATCGTGAGTTTATAGGCTCTGATGCATCATCCGAGCTGACTCGCCTGATCGGCCTCAGACATAGCTTCGTCCACCGTGTCATTGAAGAAGCGATCCACCGCATTAGAGTCTGTATTCAGCCTCGCAAGCTCTCGGCGGCTCGCGAGAAGCTGGGCGTGGCATTCGGATAGCCTTTCGCTTAGTGCTGCGTTCCTCGTTTCAAGGGCATCAATGCGCGCGGTGTCCGTATAGCCCGGTGGGACCGCCGCTGCTGCGCCTGCAACATCGAGGATGCCCTGCCTATCTGCTCCTGGCCTGATATTTTGTACTCCGAGTGGCATCCGGGCGAGGACAGCGTGCGACGTGGAAAGGGCATCAGCATCTCTCGCTTCCCTTCTCCTTGGCGACTTCTGAGCCATCTTCGACTTTCTCGCCATGAAATTTGGGCTCTACACTCTCACTATCCAGGTGCGTATCCCTTTCTTTCAACGAGATCATGCCTAAACCCTACTTCTATAATACAGGGATCATCGGCGCTCGTCGCCATCTTCGAATCCGCGGGGTACAATCATCAAATTCGACGGCGCTCTCAATTTGAGAATTGAAGGTTAGCAACGGAGATTAGGGTACAAGTGTTCTTGGGTCATAGATGCTTGCGGTCGCGGTTGGCCTTTTAGGTGTGAGTGGGTGGCTATGGGTGCTCATGTTACTGAAGGCGTTGTTCATGGTGCGTGTCTTTCCTTTTCTCGTTCAAGCATCCCGACTTCATCGAACCGACAAATCGTGAACCCTGCGCAGCTCTAAAGCCGACGAATTCATCTTGGTCCTTGGAGGTAGTGTGTTCTCGTGTATATGGCGGCCTCGGTAGGGCGGTCGAGTTGGGTCTACATTCTGCCTGGAGTTGGATGGACGGGCTTCCACCTTGGGGTACATCCATGGACTTCCTTTGCTGCAATTGGTCAGCGGTACGATAAGGAGCATTTACGCTACAAACGAGCCATTTTTATTGTCTTGGCAAGCAATGAAAATGCGTTGTTCATGGTTGGGAATGCTATGGAAACCGTATCATGACCCTAAGAATGCCATGAGGACCTCCCTGGTGGCTAGACAGGCTTACAGGTGAGCAATACCCATGCGCGTTAGGATCGCTCGGGACACCTTGGTTGTCTGGATGTGAATATCTATGTGAGCAAAGGCAAGCTGCGAGCTGGGTGGTTTTCAGCTGAACAGGACATTATCGCGGGAGCGCCGCCCTGGAAATGACAAGGAAATTAGGCGCCCGTACCCTGACTCATCGGAGTTGGTCTGAGTTCGAATTGGCTTTCCGTTCCCAGCCTGTCGGTGTCATGGGCGCCGTCGTTGCTGTTATCCACGACACACTCAGCTTTGCCCTGAATCTTCACTACCCGCCCCTCATAACTGTCGGGCATGTCCCGTCTCTTCGAAGGCGCTCACCACATCAACAACGTAGAGGTCAAGAATACCGAGGTACACGGCAACTATTACGACTTTCGTACATTGGCCTCTCCATCTGCAACCGACGGTACTTTACAGCGTAAGCCCTATTATTTCACCAATTCTTGCCGGCCGTGAAGGATGAGTTGTGTCCTGCAGTACTCCAACCACACATCGCCGCGGGAGCCCTGCACAACTCCGAAGACCGATGCGACGCGCCCAAATGTCACCCGGAAACGAGAGTTGCAGTCCAGGAAGCCATCCTTAGCTGGGTGGTGCACGAAGGGGGTGGTGGATCCAACCCGGCGAAGGATATCATGTGGGTTACTGGACCAGCAGGGACGGGGAAGACGGCCATCGCAGGGACGATCGCGGAGACCTGGAGTAAACAGGGGCTGCTCGCTGGCGCTTTCTTTTTCTCGTCATTCTCGGGCGACACAAGGCGGCAGTCAAAGCGATACCTCGTGCCAACACTAGCGTATCAGCTCGTACGACTCGGATGCTTTCAGGACATGTCACGGGAAGTCGAGCTCGCTATCAGACAGGATCCTGCGATATTCGACCAGCGGCTCGAGGACCAGCATCAGGGTTTCCATGAAGGAACGACCGGGATATGTACATGCTGCCATAGCATTCTCTCCTTAGACCAACCACAGAACATTCCCAATTCTTGTAGTAGGTTTGACAAATTAAGGTATGGGGGGATATACATGGCACTATCCAGAAACTCCCCATGCCTTCTGCATTGGAGAAGATCAAGCTGTATTCGATAGTTGACATAGGCTAACATCCTTGCCATTTTGACAATTCCGACCTCAAATGAGCGAAGAGTTATAAGGTATGTGACAGTTCGACATATTCTCGCATTCGACAAGGTGCCTCCCCTGATCGGGTCTGCTAACAACTATAAGCTGGGGTGTAATGATCAACTTCTCCATTGAAGACGATCTTGAGAAGCACTGCAAGGCTTTACAATCCACGGGTATGTTGGCGGTGGCCAAAAACCCTGGCTCTGTGGTACACCTACTAAGGATGTATCAGCGGCGACTGACCTCCGGTTTTGATCATTTCTCCCCTACAGATGACCTTGAGAAGCACTGCAAGGTTTTACAATCCTCGGGGATGTTGGCAGTGGCCAGAAACCCTGGCTCTGTGGTACGCTTGCCAAGGATGTATCAGCGGCGACTCACCTCCGGGTTTGATCATTTCTCTCCTACAGATGACCTTGAGAAGCACTGCAAGGTTTTACAATCCTCGGGGATGTTGGCAGTGGCCAGAAATCCTGGCTCTGTGGTACGCTTGCCAAGGATGTATCAGCGGCAACTCACCTCCGGTTTCGATCATTTCTCCATTACAGATGAACTTGAGAAGCACTGCAAGGTTTTACAATCTGCGGGGACGTTGGCAGTGGCCAGAAACCCAGGCTCTGTGGGACACTTGCTAAGAATATATCAGTGGCGACCTACGTCTGGATGTTATAAGAGAGCAAAGGTCGATGGGCACGATAACTGGCTACAATTACCATAGTGTTGGTGCTGCTGATAGACCTTATCTTACAGTTGTTTCTGGTAAGCAACACAACATACACCTTTCGTGTGGATGTCATCTGGTCCCGATGTCTGGCTGGATATAGTAGCCAGAGATCAGTATCATAACATATGCTCAACTTGACAATATCTGCCATTCTGATGCCACTTGCAACCGACAATCAAATCCAGCGATGTGGTCAACATGACAGAGCCGCCGGGCAAGGCTCACAACTACCACCATGTAAGCTTAGATACTTGACTGTGACAGCAAGTCTTGTTGCTGAGGCTGGGAATTGTTGGTGCAATGAGCTGCAGCTGAGGGGCGTCAAGACGGAGTATCCAGTTTGCCAACCTATCTTTATACGTCGAAGATTTGTCGTCAATACCAGGCATTCACTCTATACCATGACTTATCTGCCACTAGAATAGCGATGACTATGACAACACCGAAGGGAGATTCAACTGAAGAATGGAATCATTCTGAATAACTTTAAAACAGGCTCGGATATACAAAATGGACTGGTGTTATTATCGGGATATATACTACTAGCATGGAGTGCAACACTATGAACGTAGATAGTACTACAGAATCTATAGGTTAGGCTCCTCCGAATTGTGAGTGTTCGTGACATTCTGCAAGGCACGGCGGCGAGCCTTGATGGCAGCCAAGGCACTATTTGGTGGCACCACACGTTGTGCATTTGAGAAAGAAGGGAATATCTTCCTGAAGTGAGAGAGGTAGACTATCAGCCAAGCATACACGCTATAGAATGGCAGAAACTTACTGGTTCCACCACCTCAAAAGTGAGTTGATTTCCTTCTGCTCATCAGGGTCTTCTAGAACCTCAAGCAACGATATGAAGAAGGTTTCCGAGTCGGTCTCCCTATCGGTACGGGAGAACACTGATGCAGAACTAAGCGCAAATCGAACCTGTGGACGTTAGCAAAATCCCCCACCTGAGGACTGAGCTGTAACGCTTACCTGGGTTGCAATGTATGCAATGGCGGCTCGTGTAACCTGAGTCATGCCATGGATCCTTGCGTTTCCAGAGCGCGTGGCCCTCGGCTCATCATCGACAGAGCTGGGCGAAGTAAAGACATGCTTGAAGCCCTGTTTAGTGAAACATCAGACTCGACTGAACGATGAAGCATGAGAGTTTAAAAAGGTACCATCACAAGAAGATTGCCTTTGAGAAACCCCTTATACGGGTCCTGAGGGTTATATGTCTCGTTCTGAAAGAGGAAAAGAGGCCAGTGGTCACCAGTAACGATGATCTCCTTGCTGCGCATCTGCCGTTTGACTCTATGGATTCATGAATATAAGCCAACTCAAAGTCATTAATAGTCATCAGTACTTACTCCTCGTTATTCCAGTCAAGTCCGGTAGGGCAGAGGAGAAGCCCGGTTCATTCGTGGTTAAAACCTCGGTTAGCCTTGATGTTTCGTGCCAATGGAGGTCGCAAAGGCTCCCCACTGGATGGAACGATCCAGTCTAGGATAGCCCCTTTCATGCTCTTAGTATCGTCAGATCGGCCAGAGGCAGCACCTTTCTGTATCTTCAGCAATATAGTCGTCAGCCTCTGGGTAAGACATCGACATTCTGCATTAACGCACCATGTTTGCTATTGCCATTACTTCCTCCTCACTCGACGACATCAAGCGATCCTCCAGGCCCGGAACCATATTCATGAGCTTTTTATACACCCTGATCTCTCGCCTTTCTCTGTTAACAAGTAAGTGACGCGACTATTCAATGGAATGGTTATGGAAAACTAACTGCTGTGTTTCGGCGGGAGTGCTATCGTCCGAATTGATCCCAGTGTTAAGGAGGGCATGCATGTTGGCGAATGCATAAATAGCTCGTCCAAAATGGCATCCATGGTGGACAAGTGGGTCGGTACAGAGATTTCTAGGGCCCAATGCCTCTATTATATATGCGAAGATTGATAAAAAGGTTTGAGCAAAACATACGGGCGCTTTCGAGGTGGCATTGTCAAAGCACCGTACTGTCTCTTCTGGCCGGCACCTGGGCTGGCCGGCCGATGTTGGGTCCCATATCGTGGTCTGCTACCTGAGCCTGACGTGCCCCCACCGTGCTCACTGAAGTCCTCATTGTGATCTAGAAGGGAGGAAGCAGACATGTTGTAGTAAGAGTCTGAGGGAAGGGCAAATGACTTGCCAAATGAGAATCAGCTTCTGGCTATTTATCTTTCCCATAATTCCGAGGACCACTCTCAAATGAGCTTCACATCCGAGCTCTCCGATCCGAGGTGTCTCTGCTCGGCTGTCACTTCTACATAGCCGAGGTATGCCTCCCTTCAAGTTGGACTCTCCCAACATCTGTGATCCCCGTTGCGAAATTCGGCTTGAGGACAAGGTCCGAAATTGACCGGCGGCAGCACAAGTTTTGATTCCCAACATCATCCGGCTTGAGATTGGCAGAACATGTCAGTCGGTAATTCAATCTGCATCTCCAAGATACCGATCATGCTGCAGAGACTTACCTTCAGCTTGCCAGTGAACTGTCCCAGTGATGCCCTGAAGGCTAGCATTCGGAGTACGACTATACACTTGGATGATTTATGACTGGCCTAGAGTCCAATAGTTTAACATATATAATAAATAGTGATATTCGGGCAACAGAACAACAAGATAAACTAGGCCAAATGAAGTCTGGGAGGTATTACATAGTGGCTAACTAGTACTGGAGGCCATCAAGGGTGACGGCAATGGCAGACTCATCCAAACTCTCTGTTTTCATTGTAAGCCAGTTGCCCATGAGATAGGGAGAATTGGGCATACCATTGAAACCTTGCAAGTAAGATATAGCCATCTCCAATGCAATCTTGATACGGCTATAGATGTCCTGCTTGACCTTGATGCGGATGTCTAATTGAGAATGAATGAGGTCATCAGGCTTTACTTTCCTGCCAGTGTCTATTGTTGCAAGGACTCACATTCCAGATACCGAATGACGATGCGGAGTTCCTCCTGCATGTGCGAAATGGCATTGAGAGACCAGTTGTAGTACGAAGCCAGAGAGGACTTCAGAATGGAGCAAGCCTTCGAGTTCAAGTCTTGATGCCAGGACCAAATAAGCAAGGAACCCAGGATAGTTATGAGGGTAACATACCGAAAGCCAAGGTCACCCACAGAAGCAGTGCCCCAACTGCGACCCACATCACAATGCTCAAGTAGCCTTGGCGCTGGTGCAAACCGACGATAGCCTGAGGTTCAGCCTTGCGAACGGCAGCCAGAGTTTTCATCTTGCGAGTGCCAGTCGGAGCATGCGAATCTTGTCCAGCAGGGAGGGCGCTGTGCAGGCCAACCGACTTGGACCAGCTGCGTTCGACAGGCCCCATAACACGAATATCAACAAACTCTTTCACCTTCTCATGGTGATTGCTCCCAGCATAAATGACCAAAGTGAGCTCGCCGTCGGCACGGATGCATCGAATGACATGGCTTTCTCCTAACTGGTGGGCAATCCGTTTGAAGCGTGCAGCGTCTTGGGGTGGCATAAGCATGATGGAAGCCCCGGGGTACTGGTCATCGTCAATGAAGCGATTGAGCTCGTGGATTAGGAGGTTCCGGGTATCCAAATCGCTGATAGAGGGTTGCTTGTCGTCCAAGCTGGTGCTGATGGCGTGCGTAGGCTGGGATGCAGTGGCTACTTTGTTCGGCATGGAGGGCAGAAGGGGCTGGTGTCTGAGACTTAGTAGTAGGGCTGTGCAAGGCTGAGTTTGGAGGAAATGAAAGCGACAAACTCGACACAAGCTGAACATCCTTCCCTTTAAACGAATTGGAGACTTTGATTGACATATCGGCTACATTAAGTTCTCATCTCGGCTACCACTAGCCCAAATAGGATGCCGGCATCTTATTGACCTTTCCTGCCATCATTTTCACCTCTTCGAAAGCCGGTGCTCCTGGATGGCCTGGAAGACGATGTGTGTTTCCCATGCATTAATAGCCCAAAGCCTGACACCGGTGGGCCAGATTTGCCAAGACCAGGCTTCGCAATTCGGGCCGAAACGCAAGAGCGGCGAAGGAATCGTGATTGTTCTCGCACTGACTGACTGGGAGGTTGCTGCTCGAAGTCAGTGATGCTGAATCCGAGGAGGGAAGTGCTTGGAGTCTGGGAAGCCATCCTCGAGCTATTACTGGAACGCCGGGTGGTAACAGTAGCCTGAGGGCTACTGTTATACCGGCGGCAGCCTGAGGTTGGAATGACGACAGTGTGAGTGGAAATTTGATTTCCTCGTCTGAATGGGTACGAATGATATCAATTAGCTGAGCTTCAAGTTCTGCGATTCTTGACGATGCGAGAATGGTAGTCGCACCTACCTGATACTAGTAAGAGGCCTGAGCGTCTTTGGGGCGGGAAGATCGGGCGGCAACATTGGAAGTCGTAGCCCGCCATTGGCATGTAGTACCACCCACTGCCAACCGTAGAAACATGCTTGGCGACGAGAGCTAGTAGTGATGCCTCGGACAATTGCCCTGGATAGGAGCCTATTCCAAACTCTCGACGATTCTGGCATCCCACAAGCTAGTCGTTTCCATGATCATAATGATGGTTTAGTATGTGAGTTTCAAGTCGACTAAGACGGGGTCAAGGCGCCCTCACCATCCGGATATCGAGCCCCACTGTTGGAGCGGTATGAGTGCTTGATCGCTCGATGCACATGTTCATTACTCAGGCCATAGTCTTCGCAGCCTTGCCAGCCTTGTAGTAGTACATTCTGGAAGTGTGATTTTTGAGATCGAAGTTAGTAGGTGATTGCTGCACTCAGTGCAGGGAATGGACTGACCCCGGTGGGAGAGGCTGCCCGCCGCCAACTTTCCAACTGCCAGTCTGTCAACGCCTGCCAGCAATTCCTCTCGAGAATAAGACGTTGCAGAGTCACTGAATACAAGGGATTCCCTCTATGAGTTCCAACGCTTAAGAGTGGACTAGTATGCAACATACCTTTCATGCCAAGTTGTACATCACTGAACGGGCAAGCCGACAGCCTGAGGACATCAACTTGACAGTCCCAGCGTTGGCTGCCGATGTCCAGGGACTCTGAAGGCATGAGTATTAGTAGTCTGCAGCCAGTGGGAGGCTGATATCTTCTTTCCAAGGCCTCGGACGGCGAAATCCGGAAGGAATACGAGTGGCATAATAAGATGGCGAAGCTTGAGCCGAGTCCCACCAGGTTCTTGGCAAGCATCCTGCCATAGTATACAAGGGGCCTCCGGGATCGGAATTTCGGACCTGAGGTCGTTTTTCTCCAGACTGGCCGGCAGGTACCCCTACCTACCTACCTGTGGGAATATATCTCCCAATTTGGTAATATTATGATGTCATCTTTTTGGCTTTGACCACCCAAACTCAAGCTTGATGACAGAATTGGTTTCAAATTGAGTGCTACTAGCTACTAACATGTACTTTTAGACATGTATCTGAGTCTAGTATCACATCTCCTGCAAATGTCAGACTAGGAGTCAGGTTATGCAGACCATACATGAATGGACATGTTTTCCCACCCTAGCATTATACTTTCTGTGCATGTTTTTAGTACATTTGTTGTGTGTATACATGAAGTTGACCCACCAAACAAACAACTGGGTGCTAATCTGCCTCAGAAATGCGCCTTTTGCCCCTCAAATTTCCTTTTTGGGCCATGTCAAAATTCTCCGGGGCAGAGCCCCAGACCCCCTACCTACCTATACCCCCAGTCCGGGATTTTGATCCCGGAGGCCCCTTGATAGTATATGTACCCTAAGTAAGCGAGTACCATTGCTCAGCTGCAGAATTAGGGTATAGATATACTTGAGACTTACCATTCGAATGCTCGACAACGATCCATATAATGACATGGGGCGATGTCCAGAAGTCGGGGTCATGCAACTTCAGTGTGGGGGTGGATGGCCCAGAGTTGGAGTCCATGTTCAAGCAGGGATGTTCAATCTAGTGAGCGCCCCGGGGGCCTTATAAGATAGAGCTAAGTTGATGACATTTAATACCAAGGTATAGGGTCAAGAAAGAAGCAGGGAAACACACTCTTGGATTAACATCGGGTTAATGGGAAGCATAATCATTGGAGTATATCTGGCATTAATGCGGATCCATATTGCTTTGTCGGCGTTGAAGAACTTCGCTGAGGGACAATGCACACCCGGGACTTGGCAATCGGTGATAACCCATGATTGCGAAAACATGAAATACAACGGTAAACTTCGGTTCAACTTGAATCTACATGTAAAAGTCATCGTCAGAATCGGAATCATTGCCTCCAGAACTGCTTGAACTTTCCGAGGATGGGTCATGTTCGGATGAACCACCCTCTATCGAGTCATCCTTTCCTAAGGTGTCGTATTCAGGGTCATCTGAATCCGGCTCCTGTCCCGACCCCTCCTGTGGATTTCCACTGTTACTGGGATTTCCGACTTCGTCGTTTCCACCCCCGGTGTCGACTTCCATCATATTGGAGCCTGGTACTGTGTCTCCAGCCTGACCATGAGTGTCAAGAGTGTCAGGTACCATGCCTGTTAGTACGTCGGATATTGGCCTATTCGTGTAAGTATGTCCCACAGCAAGACCCCAATGAAAGCGCATTGTCATATCACGGTCGACGAACCTGTTCAGAAGGAATCTGGCAGTTAGGATTGGCAATTCGGAGGATGCGTAAAAGCTACACACCGATTGACAATGTACTCTTCCCACTCGCTAATGTCCTTCGCACCCTTTGAGAATATGCGTCCGCTGTCCACCTTCGGGTCGTATTTTTGGCCGAGGGAAAAGCGAGGAATGATATGCGCTGCACGGAGGACATCCCGTGGATCGAGGAAGTCACAGGATTCCGGGTCGTTCAGTGGGGCGAGGGACAGCCTATCAAGCCGCTTTGACGCCCAGGTCTGCTCGTTAGCCTCTTTTGGTATGTACCAGCGGATCCAGAGGAAGTCGAATCGGCGTTTCTTGAGATCTAGTTTGCCCTGCCCCCCATAGATGAGGTTGGTGTGAAAGACTCCTAAAACACGCCCGTAGACATAGTGGTGACCTTCATCCGAGTTGGAGCCCATAGGGAGGTCTGAGGCGGCAGACTCCGAGTCCAATGCGTCGCCTCCACGTATGGACATGAAGTCGTGCTTCGCTGACGAGGGTTTGATAATGTCGCAGTCTCGACGACAGTCGTAGGTCGTGTACCGTATGCGGAGGATACTGTGACGATAGATCCTATCTGAATGCAGATACAGATGGTTTAAATCATTGTCTGAGAACGAAGATGACAAGGACTCCAGTGCCGGTATCGATGATGAATAGTCGTCCAGGTTGTTCCTTGCTTCATGGAGAAGCTCAGCTATGAGGCAAGGGAATAGATGTCTTTTAAGCTTGGGGAGAAAGTCCTGAAGATCCAATTTCGCTGACCATCAACACGATAAATTGGACGTTCACCGATACAAACACTCACCCTCATGGCAGGATCCCCTGCATTAATTCTCAAAAAACGGTCGAGGTTGACTGGCACATTCTGGGACTTCCCAATGAAGTAGCGAGACGGCCGGCCATCCTGTAAAGTCCACTCCCGTGGATCTTCGTCGTCAATGTCACGGTCATGCTTTCCCTTCCCCGACATGATTCGCTTTCGCAGCTTCTTGATCCTGGTCTGGCCAGCTTGGATCTGCGATATTTGCCGAGGGACATCTTTCTTGTTGGTTCTTCTATATCTTGCTTTGGAAAATCGGTGAAATCGCTCGGACTAGAGGGTATCTGATGTCAGAAAGCCATGGGCGGCAAGAAGAGGTCTCAAACAAGCCCACCTGCTGCGTCGAGTAGGAATCAGTGGTGCCATACGCTCGAATATAACTTGCTACGTATCCAAGGCCATGAAATTTCGGGACATTGAGGTTCCAAGACTTGGCTTTCCTACCTGAAAGATGATGAGGCGATGGATCGATAAGCAACCCGAGTCTAGGTTTGGAAGGGCTTACCATCATCTTCTGCAGCTCTGGACGATGACTTAGTAGGATTAGGTACCACGTTAGCTGGTGTTGCGAGGACTGCGGCAGTGCATCATGTTAGATGTGAGGGCTTATCACTGGCTATCACGGACGTACCGCCATCCCCAGGCACCGATGGTGAGGCTGAAGGCTCAGGATCATTCCGACCCCCTACATGGGCTGCACTGGTTGCAGGGACTGAGCCGGTAGCTATATCATTGTTCGAATCATGCAGTGGGTCAGAACATTATTCCACCATGACATCCATGACTGGAACTCTCACCTGCGGGCGCTTGCTCTTGCACCAGAGGAGCCTGACCAAGGGCAGTGGGTATAGTGCTGGCCGGGGTTTCCTTCTTCTTGCCACGCCCGGCCTTACCGCTAGTCGTAGCCTTATCCGCCTTATCCGCCTTATCCTTTTTCGTAGCCTTATCCGCCTTATCCTTTTTCGAACTCTCACGGGCTTCCCTTCGCTTTCGTGCCTCATACTCGCGCTGAAGCTCCTGCGTTGGGAAAACCTTGCAAGTCTTTTCTTCGAAGAGTCGACAGTCCTCACCCAGGGTCATAGTCCAAAGGTCGAGAACAGTAACAGTCAAATCTGTGTGGATGCGCATCTTCGCCAAAGAGTGCCAGTGGGCCAGTGTGAAGAGGACGTCTTGAATGCGTGCCTCGTGGTCAACGGGAAAAAGACCCTCGAAAGCAGGAAGAGCACACTGAGTAATCCAAATTAGCGTTGTACCACGGAGACAGCACGGATAGAGTAACTCTTACTTGCAAAATGTTCTCATAGTCGCGAGCAGCGAACTGCTTCATCCCTGAGACGTTATTGCTGAAGCGCCGTATAGTATCACTGCCGAAGGTCGCAATTGCACGAAATCTAGTCAGGTATGCCCATGACACAAGTCAGCAGAGGGGGTCAAGCCTTCAACATGTAGAAAGCACGACTCACCGAGCGTTAAGCACAGGTATACGTGTCTTATCGACTACTTCTAACATACGAAGGAGCTGTATGAAAAGATCCTTCCAAATTCCAATCTCGACTTCGTGTAAGATATCAACAGCCGGTAGGCTGTAGATATCCAGACCAAAACTTGACAATCGGTCCGAGAAGGCATTCTATTGTTCAATTTTAAACTGGTGTCAGTGACTTGAAACGTAATGCAAGCATAGTGTTTGAGCTTACCTGGGTGGGTACCAGTGACGAGGGCTTCAAAAGCTCCTCAACATCCTTGTGGTTCACGGCGTTGTATCTCTTGTAGATATACTTGCGAGCCTGTAGAACCTTCCTCTTCCTTTCGCTGTCGTCTTTCCGTCGCTCACTCTCCCGCTTAAGTCGGTCGTCCTTGCTCCCCATCCCAGCAACCTCGTCTATGTGAATCAGACACCTAGTGCACGGGTGATCACCCTTCTGTCTAATGTTGACGACCATAATCCTAGAGAGCGTTTCAGCTTTAAGTCTCCGGAATAAGAATGAAAAGGAATAAACTTTTCAGGATAATCAGCCGAATAGGTCATGATGCGAGGGTATACACGACGTCGAACATTATCAAAGCAGTCCACAACCAGACCGTGCTCATAGGCGTGTACAAACTCATCGTCAAGGAGGACACGCCACTGTGCTTGAAAGAGCTCTCGTTTGAGGTGGGTTTTCATTGTGTCTGGAACGCCTTTCTTCCCAGGCCGATGTTGGATGTACCAGTCAGTCAACTGATCGGGTAGCTGTAGTTTGATTAACTATTGTCCTACTGGAAGACATATGTTGCTTACAGTTTCGAAATATGCGACTTCTTCAAATAGCTGAAGTGAAGGTCGCCCACGTCGGTATTTAGAATCGTTCCCTAAAAGAAGGTAGAGTGGCCAAATGTTGGCAGACCCTCCAAACGTCGCCAGTGTTGTGGTGTCCGACGCGAACATCATCCCAAGAACATATCTGGGCAACGAATCCTCAGATAGCTCTGGTGCTGATAACTATGAGGAACGAATGATCAGAACTGAGCCAGACTTTGAATTGAGATGAGGTTTGCACTTGGATATCACGATATGCTTGGAGGAAGGCGGGTGAATGGTGAAGGTCACCATACACACGAACGTCGAGACCATCTTCAGTCCGCCAGCGAAGGTCAGTTGGGAGGAAATGGAAATAGTCTCCATGACCGTTGGAGTTTTGAAGACGATCGAGGATGATCGGGATGAGTGGTCGGTACCGGAAGTTAGGGATTACATAGGCATGTGTCCCAATAGCCTTGTTGAATGGGATATCAAGGGGTATAGATGTGACTTGCCAAGATGTTCCGTCGTCCAACCACAGCTGACCTTCGTCCTCGGCCCTATCCTCGAATTCCGACGATGCCTAGTGTTCACCACGGGTTTTGGAAACCCGTGACCCGCAGGCCGGGTCGCGGGTGCGGGCCGGGTCCGGGTCATCATTCCCAGACCCGTCCGCTTCAAAACGAGCCCAAGAACGGCCCAATCGGGCAGAAACTGGGCGAGATATGAGCCTTTTAGTAAAAGGCTCATATCTTGCCCAAAAACTGGCCGATTTGGCCGTTTTTGGGCTCGTTTTGACGGTAAAACCCGCGCACCGCGGGTACGGGTCATGCCCGGGTCCGGGTCCGGGTCACTGCCACGGGAGCCGCGGGAAACCCGTGGTGATCACTAACGATGCCAGTGCCGAATTGATCTTATCCCATTTTGCAAGGCGGACATCTTGTGGACTGAAGTCTTCCCGGGTAATGATACCAATCAAGCGCTGAAAGCTTTTGCGACTCTTCTCTTCATCGCTCCAGAACCACTCTCCAAGAAGGAAGGAGCTGAGATTGGGGAATGGGTGAAACGGGTTACTGGATCCTAGCTTCGAAAGATCACCCTGAGATGCTGTGGTGGGCTTTGCACTGTCGTCAAGGTCCTCAATAGTGATAAAGTGATCTGGGTCTGGTGGTGCCTTTTCCAGAGTCCAATAGCGCTTGTACAATCCAAACACATTTACCGGGGTGCTTTTCCACTCGTTGTCGTCCAAAATGCCTCGGCGTGCTTCTGCCGGTGTGGGGGCTGTACTTGTAGTTAGACTTGCAGCCACAGGAAGACCAGCAAGCCACATACCAGGGGATATGCCATCTTGGGGACCGACTGGCTCACCACTCTGCATGGACGATAACGGGACCGAGTCGATGGGGACCGTGGAAGCAAGTTTGTCTTCGATGGGCTGCTTAGCTTTCATGTTGCGTAGGCGTTTACTTCTCCTATGACCAGGCTGTTCAGAGTTGTCGTCTGCATCTGCCGCTGTTTGTTGGTCGACCTATTTTCGGGATTAACAGGGCGTATTTACATCATATACAGCGGGGCTTACATTCATAGCTTCAGGCTCAGGTGGTGGTTGACCCTGCTTCTTGGATTAGCCCTGCAGCATGATCCCATTCCGGAAGCCCCGTCACGATGCTTACAGTATACAACCCCGTCATTTGAGTCTATAGAAGTTATGCTAATCAGTAGAAGTAGCAGGAGACGCATTCCAAACTCACCTCTTCTCTGGCCTCAGAAAGAGGATCCATACTTTCGGAGACACCGCTACCACTTGCCATTGGCTCAGCCGCAGCAATTGCAACTGCAAAGTTGTCGATGTCCAGATCTTGGTCCCCATACCGAGATTTGACCTCTTTCCCCTTTCTACTAGTGGTACCTTTCAGCTTTCGAGCTTGATATCGGGCTTGCGCATCCACCAAATTTGACCCTAATCTGGCTTTGTACCTGGCACAGGTACGGATGTGGTTTGTGTAGGTATTTGGCTGATAGAGGACTTTGCCGCAAGCACACTTTTCTCTCCAAGGGGCGCCAGGAGGCTCCATCACTGGAGTTAACCTGTATGCAGTGGGTTGAAGTAGAAATTAGGCTCCAAGTTTGTTTCGTTAATCGGGGTATGTGGCACTCACCTGCAGAGGAGACAGAGCGCAAATCAAAAGTGCGATGGAAGGCCCTTTCTAAGAACAAAATAGCTTTATCCTACCAGTATTAGTGTATCCGAGCCGGCAATTGGTCGGAAGAAACGTTGCAACATATTCGGGAAATAGATAACAGAGGTATAGTAGTATACCGCATGATCATACTTGCAGTGCCCCAGCCCCATGATTGTTTGGAGCACTGAATGGGTTGAAGGCGTCACTAGTAAACGAAAGTGTACATTAACAAATGGTGCAATACAACATAAGGTACTGGAATGGATGATGTCCCGTCTATAAAGCCTTCTTGCGCAGTGCTCGACTGAATTTGCACAAAGAGTGCTCCAAAGAAATGAGATCCAACCCCATCTCTGCAAAGACTTCTTCGCCCAACGAATCGTGCAGCAAATCCAGAAGTGACGCGAGCGCCTCAGCCACAACTTCAACCTTTTCCTCCCGCAACGATGGCCATTGGTCCGTCATATACTGAAGGGCTTTCAATCCAGCAGTAGCACCCGAATTAAGCTCCACAATCGCTTCTGCCATCTCCTTCGTCATAGGCATTTCGCATATGCCTGCATACACAAGATTGCCTGCAAGAGTAAGCCGGCCGAGGTCCCCAAGCTGAGGGAAGGGCTGATTCAAACCCAGCTGGCGGACTGGCCCGAAGTACTCGAGAACCTGTCTGAACGATGGCTTCGATGTTGCGAAGGCATTCCAATTGAGGTTCTCAACCGTTTCCCAGTAAGTCGTATGGTACTTCAACGCACGGCCCGGTCGGTTGTCCGTATGCGGCCTTGTTACAGAAGAACGGTTGTGAGGCCGATGTGTGATTTTTCCTGATGTCCGACTGCTCTTCGACAAGCTTGTCGACAAGGGCTTGAAGCTCGTCAGAGTTTTGGAATAACATGTGTTCGGCAGAGAATGCACTGCGGAACGTGATGGCTCTCCACACCACAGCACTGAAGATTCCGGACGGCGTTTCGATGACACCCTGACGATAAGGGCCAAGTTCGGAGCGACTACGAACACGGCTGGGTGCTTTCTCGCGGAGGGGAAGGTAGAAGTCTGGGTCATCCGAAAGGAGTCGATAGAACTTGGCATTGGAGGGTGGGCTTTGTGGATCACGGACGTATTGGTGCGACGTCGATAACATGTCGATGAATTGTTCCCAGCTTCCATTGGGTGTTGGTAGCTCGATATCTGTCGTATCTATATCACCACGATACAACTGAGCGTACACTCGATAGACTTGGCCTTCCGAGGATTTGGGGTTGCGTATTGGGTGCCTCTCGAAAGACTGGACGAATCCTTCCAAGCCCTTGGGGTAAGTGCAACGGTGTGGATTGGGCCCAAGGATGATGTCGTTGCATTTAAGCTGGCTGATGAGTGCCCAGACATAATCCATGGTGACAACCTCCTCATCCAGCGCGCTAACAACAGTGTGGAGAAACCAAGCCTGCTTCTCTTGCTTGCCCCGTGCCCACCCCATCCACTCCATCACGATCGAAGATACAGCATCGGAGACAATGGTCTGGACCTCAGGCTCCGTGAGATTAACCCTCCTCGCCCACTTGTTCTGGAAGCGGGCGATGTCGACAATAGAATTAGGAAACCCACATTGGGTGGCTGAGATCAGAACGTCCTCCTTAGTGCCCCGAACCTCCCCTTGAAGCATCACGACGAGCTTGGCTAGCCAGGTCTTGGCCTGTCGCAGGTGCCTCCTATCCCCCTCCTGCAGGTCTCGAGCGAGTTTAGGAAGTGTGAGCTGCATCCACCGCCATGATTCCAAAGTCGCCACGACGATTGTTCGTCGCGATTCACGTGCGGTATGTTGTTGATGAAGTAGCCCTGCGTGGACCTGTGATGAGCATTTGAGAATATTGGAGACCTTGCCGAGGTTTTCGAGGTCGAGGGGGTTTGACTTGATACTCTCACAAGCCTCCTCCAGCATGAACTCAGCTGCGGATTCACTGGCAGTGGAGTCCTCGCGGGCCTGTGCCTCGACGGCCTCGCGCTCGGCGGCAAGCTCCATAACCTCCCTCTGGAGCTGCTGGATAGACGACTGCTGCAGGAACGGGTAGAGATTACCTGGATGTGGTTTGAGCAACTGAACGAAAGATAAGACAACTAAGGCCTACCAGATGGTTTCTCTGGATGGGCTCGAACATCTTTGCCTTTCTGTTTCCTTTTACTCGATGTCCCCGCCGGCTTCCTTGTCACCGTTGTGGACGTACTACCCTTCCTTGTTCGCTTTGAATTGCTACCTCTGGATGCGTCAACTTGAAGAATGGCTGGTCCTCCTGGCGCCTCCGGTGCACCTTCTTCGTCACTGCTGCCGCTATGTTCATCTTGAACAGCACTAGGCACACGATGATCGCGCTGATCATGGTGTACTAAGTTCTTCCCAACTACCCTGAATGAGGGCCCCTCGCCATCACGCTCTTCCCTGCTCTCTTCTCCTGTCACTGCGTTTTGGACCTTCTCCATCCTCGCGCGCTTACTTGACCGGACAGCAACCGGTTCGATCTCATTCTCTGGGTGATTGCGTTTGGTTCCCCTCCCGATGGCCATACCTGACGACTCGGCTTCGGCCTGCCCAGTGTCAATGTTGAGAGCTGGCGCCGTGTCCATTGCATCTGTGTGGCATGCAAGGTCGCGAAGTTAAAACACCACTCTACATGGGCCCGGGGTGAAGAAGACTTACGCGTCGCGCTGTCTGCGCCTTGGACGGGCAGGGACTTGCAAAGGAGCATAAGGGTCATTTGCTCAACGTGCTTCGCCCATATAACCGCAGCCTTTTTCCATTTCTCTTGGAATTCCGGTGCCCTGTCCTTTCCAACAGGTGGGGCGTACTTCCACACCTCCGCTTGCCCACGGCTTCCGTCTTCGTGGTCAAATGAAATCAATGGGAAGAACCCGTCGTTGTCGAAGTCCAACCGAATTTCCTCTGGAGCTTGATTGAGGAAGTACCGATTAACATCGTACAATGTTCTCGCGACGAAGTTGACATATGATTGACGATCCATGATAGATAGAGCGTCACGAAACCATAGCGCCCGGGTTGCACCTGTCTGCATGTCCGTTGTATACCTAAACATTTAGATATACTATTCAGATACTCTGCCACGGTCATGAAAGGAAGGAAGACGCACGTTGGGTTCATCATCTCCGGTGTAAGATGAAGGCCCTCATGCCCTCCACCCGCCAATGCTGCCAGTCGATATCGACATTCCTGCCCTACCATTTCCGCCGGAGGATAACAAATACCGGCAAATCGATAAGCCCAAGGGACATCTTCTGCTGCATCGTCTGGGGCGAAGGGACCCGATCCACCGTGCTTGCGATTTCCTTGGAAGTTGAACCCAAGACTGTTCTCCAGGATAACAAAGACTCCAAGGGCTAGAAGGTGGAAGTACCCAGGGTGCCAACCGGGCGGCAGGTCACAGTGCGTAACCATGTTCGAGTAATGGCCAGGACTGTCGTGGTTATCGAAGTGTGCACCTCCGACTGTTCCAAGCTGATGCATAACTAACAGAATAAGAATAAATCAGGACTCGAAGTAAGTTTCAGAAGTACTGCTGTTAAACTCACGAAGAGCTCCGTTCTTCGCAGCTGATATGTTGCACTGAATAGTGTGGTATGCATAATTTCCCGAGTGCCCAATGCGCGGTAGCCCAAAGATCTCCGAACGCTCCCGAATTTTGTCTCGCAGAGACTGTGGCATCGCTTCAAAGTTCGCCATAGCTACAGGCGTGATCGCCTGCATTCTCTCATCGTTGAGTTGACTTCTATAACAAATGCTGTCGTGAACTCACCTTGGAGAGATCCTGCGCACACTCCTTGAACGGCGTAGACACCCCATTCTTCAAGTTTGCCTGTGGAGCAATAGCAACCTTTGGGCGCTCCACACCGACGGCAATGTTGTAACTTCGGTTGGTCGGTTTCCCCACAGGAGATGCGCCATCCTCCATGTACACCTTGGTCGGAGTCCTCGTATGCCTCTCCCCCAAAGCTTTCTTTATCGCATCGTCCAGTTTCTTCATCAGAACCGGGTCTATGGACTCCCTTGATACGATACAATTGGCCATTCAGTCATGTGGTTCTCCATAATCGATTTGAGACCTTAATATCTACCTTCCCACAACCCATGCAACCACAAGATCCTTCTCTGGACTCGTCGACGATAAGTCTCTCCCCAGCAAGAAATCCCCTTTGTTCATCTGTAGCAGTCCTAGGAAAGAGAGTGGTTAGCAGTAAGTACAGCGTCACTTCAAGTTGGTACAGCTCATAGTCAAAGCACGAACCTGCAGCTTCCAACTCTGGTAGCTGGCCCTGGGGTACCTCCATGGACCTCTCAAACATAGCTGCTTCGTTCATAGCTGCTGGGTGGGTGTTCATCTTGATGATGAACGTTCATCCGCCATTCTGGGCTAAATCGAATGGGTGATTGAAGGCCTCATAGATGGCTGGAAGGCGTCGATCTCGGTTTGGTAGGGAAACGATCTCCTCCCTGTAAGGCCTGGGGCTGGTGAAGACTGGCATGATGATGCTGTGAGGAGGATTGTAGTGGTTGAAGGTAAGAAAAGGACAGAGGGTTTAACTCTTATCAGAATACGAGACTGACCATAATTGGTTTATCTCAGACCTGTGGCTCCAGGCAAGCATTCCAACCTGGTAGGACCTCTGAGACAATGACGACTCAGATGCTGATGTAATGGAGTGTTTCTTATCCAAAACACAAACGTCGGAGGCCGCCAAAATGGGCGGCAGTATTGACTAAATTTGGCAGTCGGCGGCGGAGCCGTGTATAATACAGTCCAGGTATGGGTGGTTGAGGTTCAAAGGCGGCCTCGAGTTATAAGGCTAGAAGATGTGTAAGGATCCAAGAATTTGTTGAAGAGGGACGATGATTACTGACTCTAAATGAACTTCTCAGTCTTGGTGAATGCAGCCGCTGCTGCCAACTTCTTGAGCATGATGAACGATACCCCATTGGAGGGTGCAGCGGTTGCAATACTGTTTGAAAGAGAGGCGATGAACGCCTCCCATTCTCCCAGTATAGCCCCTTGCCAGATAGCTGACCTTGCATTGACAGCATAGTGGTGGTGCAGATTGAAGGTTTGAACAACGGGCGCTTAGTAACTTCACGGCTGCTACCGTGATGTTGAATCTCCGACTGACCGTGAGACAGATGCAGGTCTGAGTTTGAATGTCTCCCAAATTTGGACTCGCGGATGCCCCAACTACTGGCACCAGCCGTATCCACGGGTGCTCAGCCTCATTCCTCGGAGCAGGCGTGCGCATTCAACTTGAAGTTGGCTCCAAGCCTTGGCAGCCTGAGGCTGTTCGAAATCTGGAGCTCCGAAAACCGTAAGTCATTCCCATATTATTACCTGCTAATTTGAGCTTGAAATTCAACTCCAGTTCTGAACCTTGCCTGTGCCAGAAAGTTCGATAACATTCATCGTTGCAAGTCAATGGGTAGCGTCCATCGCTTCTCATTGCTACTTGTCGGTGAACTTGAACTTCAACCAATTTCAGCCGGCTTGTGACAGGGGCATTCAGGTTCATCGTCTCTCAAGGCTGTTAATCATGGCGGATCCCTTCTACCCCAATCTCGCTCCTCTGAGTATGGCAGGCTCGGCTTCGGTTCCAGGTGCAACCCATCAGGGGTGCCACGAAGAGCACTTACTATACGACACAATCCCCAGATCGGGTGGCTTCCTCTATCGACTTGAGGGAAAGACCTACTTCTCGCCCAACTGCCAGAGGCCGAACCTTACACTACCGCCCGATTTGCAATCGCCCAATGATGGTGCGATTCAAGGGAGGGACTTCGATATTGAACATTTCCGCAAGCCACGATGGTGGACCCCCGCACACGGATACCTCGCATTCCTCCCCCTCCGCCCTAATCTCTCTTCGCCGCCCCTGCACCCTCTTCTTCGTGTACCAAAGGTCTTGTATGACGCAACGAAGTCTCAGTTCTACCCCGACCCTCTTGTATGGAAATCATGGAAGGAGCTTCAGTCCAAGCTCATCCATGCTATTCACCTGCTTGTCTACCGGTCTGCGGCACCGATCGTACGTCCAGCATATCCGTGCGCTCGAGTCGATCGCAAGATATACAAAGGCCCTGGAAGCAAGAATGCTCTGAAGGAAGACATATATGCCGCATTATCCTGGTTCTCGGTGTGGTTTGGATGTACCGCCTACGCCATCGCCTTCAGCGAAGCAATGGATCGAGCGGCACTGAAAGGAGGGTACCGAGTGTTTCCGGGATGGATGGAGATCCTCGCTAGCGACCTACGCTCAAAGCTTGAAGGGAGAGAAACATCAGCATCCAAACCAGAGGAAGACTTGGATGGGCGCTTCATTTGCAACTTTCCGAGCTCTTGTCTGGGGTGCTTCGACGCCACTATAAATAGGGTCGGCGCTTTCGTTGTCATTCCAGATGACGATAAGCCTGCTCAGCATGACATGGTTTCGATTGACTGGCTCATCGCTTTCAACGTTCCTGTGTGGTACCCATGGGGACCTCGAGAAAACGCCATCGCAGAGAAGAACCCTTTCTGGAAATGCTATGCACCCCCTCCCGACGCCGTCTACGCATATTCTTCGCCCACTTCGGATTCTGCGTCATCTGGGACGGCCGCACAACCTTTGATGCCCCCTCCCGCGCTGAATGAGGCCTTCATACCCTACCAGCGTCGCAAAGAACCTGATGCAAAGGAGAGGGCATGGGAGCCTTGGTTTAAGGCAAGGGAAGAACGTAATGCGCTCATAATACCCAAACAGTCTCAGGCTGCTCGTAGTCGAAGGTTGAACTGGCTGCGGAACCCACCCACCAACCCAAAGAAGACTAAATTCTTCGTCTGGGACAAAGATGAGGCGGAATCTTTCGAAGGAGGAAGGCAGAGGAGGATGATCTTGAAGATCTCTTCGAACCTGATGGGATCTTCAGCAGAGCCCAAGCACGCTATGACCCAGTGTCGAACGAGTGGGATCTTTGTGAATTCTTTGGTCCTCCAGATAGCGCCCGACTTTTACGATTAGCAGAGCAAGACTCCGAATATCGAGGCACGACTGTCGAGCACGAACTGGAACTTTGGAAGATACATTATGGTCTCATTCCTATCCCTAACTCCGTCGCCCCAGGTCACCAGCAACTCGTTGCAGACTTAGAAGCCAATATCTCTGTCGCCCATGTGGTGACTGAAGATAATCTGACGAGGGTTGACGAGCCGGTGGCAGCCCCGGTCACAGTCGATGATGACTCGGATCTTCGGATCCCCGTGCTGTCCGAGGACGAGCCACCTCCCGAGCAGGTTCAGTTCATAGCTCATCGCTTCTTCGGCTATCTCAAACCGCTCTCAACTATGACTGCCCCTTCTTCGCCTCTTAGTGCAGCCTTTGTCCCCAAAGCGCTAGGAATAGGAAAGCTTCATTCCACCTCGGATGCACACTGGTCCACGACCTGCGGTCAGCATCTACTCTCCTTTTTCCACAGTCTCAGCAAAGGGGCAATCGTCGGTGACCTCTGTGACTTAGGAAAGTACAGCAGAGCCCCTGTTGTCTCCCTCCCCAGGTTCAGAATCCTCCGAAGCTCTGTCGCCGAATCCCTCGTTCAAGAGGTCGATTGGGATAATGTTAAAGGTCGTTGTATCCGCTCAGTGGAAAAACAAGTCTCTACGTACTGGTTTGCTAGCGACCACGGTCAAGGGTGGAGGCTGGGATGCTTATCGGCCGCCGTGGCCCTGACCATCTGTCGATGGGACGATGATATGGATCCCACTGCTATTGTATTCTCCTTCCTTGGCTTGGGCATACGCTTCCATACTTGGCGGGAGGTGTCAAAAATTCCATCCATCACCCAATCCACTTTCCCTAACCTGGTCAAGCTTGTAACCTATCGGCACGCCCATGAAACGTTCGACACTGAAGACTATACCATTTATGTCCGTCAGGTTTGCTCGATCCTGAAAACAAGGCCTGGCATTGCAAGGGCTGCTCTTATGAGAGGCGGGATTGTTTGGAGACTGACAATGGAATACGTCAGCCCTGATGATGTTCTTTGTGGACCCAGTCAGTCTGCTATGGAAGGTGAAGGTATTGTGCGGAGGAATGGGACCGGTGGCTTTCTCGTTGACGACGCCCTGCAAGTGCAAGAAGTTGAAGCAATTTGCGGTCATATCGACTTCTGGAGTAAGTCATATTATCTAGTAACAGGATCATAGTAAAACGTCTTGAATTGAGACTGATACATCTGTTCCTTTAGGCAGTCAAGAACTACAATTTACCCGTATGTCTTGGTGGCCCCCAGATGATCTTTGGGATCAACGTTACGGCTTCACAGGCTGGTCACCAGATGCAGAGGACTTTTATCACAATCGGCTGGCGGAAATTAAGCGCACATGGAAACCACTTCCGCGTAGTGAGTGGAGAAAGCGCCTTAGGCAATCTTCGGCCCTCAAGACCACCTTTTCTACGATGGAGAAACTAGCACAGGACTTTTTCAGATAAAGGCGGAATTTGACCCCCACCACCAGTCAGATAGTTTGTTGATTGTGTAATACTAATACGATGACGATAAAGTTTGTTCCATTTACCACTCCTACAGTCTACTTGTAATGACAAAGTTCGCCGTTTCTAATCAGTAGGGTACTATTCCATATTACTATCCTTTATTTCTAACCTGTACTACTAATTTACTTTATGTTATTCGTCATTCTGTCTTGTAGTGCTGGACTCTGCCTGCCAGTGATTCTTCCCCTTCGACTCTTGATTGGCCTGGGTTTCACTTCCGACTGTCTTGGCAGGTTCTCATATCATATGTCGCCGCATTACTCAGGCTATCACTGACTTCTTGAAGTTGCAGGTTCCCTCAGAGCAAGCATGATGATGATGGCTCAGATGCTCTTTTCGACTCGAAACCTGTTCTCGGAACCTCTGGGGACATGCCTCAATCGCTTCCCAGTTGAGGGCATTCAACTACTTGCTGCAGAATCTGAAGCTCTCCATGACTGTGCGCACCTACAGAAACATCCTCCAAGCCCATCTAACGCCAAATCTCGAGTGGGAGTTGGCCCGTAACTTACAGATCCTTGCAGGCAGTTGATGGTTGGATTCGACCCTTGCAAGTTGAAGTCAGCACTTCAGCTTTGCAATGACTTTACTGACCTTGATGACAAGTTCTTCACATGGTATCCGTATCTCGTCAACGTCCTGGTGGCCTCAATTGTACCACCGGCCCCAGAAGGAGGGATACTCTTCAAGAAATCTTCATAAAGGTTCTCAAACTGTCACCACGCATTGATCTTCTCTTCAAACCGGTTTCCATCTACACCGGCAACCTCGAACTCGACACCTTCAGCACGACCAACTTCCTCTACCAACATGTAGCCCTCAGTGAAGACCTGTTCTTTCGTCGAAATGTCCTCTTTCGCTTCACCACTTGGTTCAATCATGGCCCCAAGTACATGTAGCAGCACAAGTGCTTCTTCTGAGTCCTTTGCTATGTGGTGACCCCGACTCTTCTCGTCCAAGCCTTGCGACCCTCAAACTCCAACCATTTTGATCGACACCGATTTCATTGCCCAGCTTCACGGCCTCGTTTGGACCCCCTGGCGGCTCACCTGGCATCAACAACATGTTCCGAACAGAGCTGCTCATGACTGCCCTTGTCCAGTATTACTACCCAGACCTCGTGGAAGTCGTCAATCATCTAGTAATCCTCAAGCAGCATTGCTCGCTTCGACACCCCATATTCATTATAATACATCGCTAACGGCGTATGTACAGGCCAAACTGGACTTGGAAAGTTGACCCTCATCAACACCATCTTCGCATTGCACCTCATCGACTCAAAGGACTGCTTCTTGAATGACAAGCCTGTCAGGCAGACGACCGAAATCCAGGCCGACAAGTTCCCATGGTGCAACCTCTTGTCCTACTTATGTGTATGTATCAACGCTTACTTTACCTTTCATAGTCGTCGTTGAGAACAGCATCACACTCTGCCTGAACATCGTCGGCGCACAGATTGACTCGGAGGACTCGGAGCAGAGGACCGTGCAGCTCGTCACCACTGTGGGGTGCGGTGCCAAGCATTTTGAAGGCTATTCAAAGAAGGAGTCCAAGCTGGTAAGCGCTAATTTCCCGAACCTTGTGCCTTTCTCCAAACGAACATGTCGCTGATCGCTTGCTCCTCATTCATAGATTGACTACCATCCTCAGCAAGAAGACCCTGGCTCCCGCAAAGGAGGATGAGCTGAGAGTCAAGGCCAACATCCTTGCTGCCTTCTCCGAAAACGCTGAGGAGGAGAACTTGAAGGCGCCGGTGTTTAAACTCGGTGCTCGGTCAATTATTGCAACGGCTTGGTGAATGCCTGATGGCGGTCGCTTACCCAAAGACTTGCTCGGTGCTTATTCCTCAATGTACTAGCCGCTGTCCAGGGATCGTCAACAAGCCGAACTTGAAGCTGAATAGAACACAGAATCACCGTGCCAAACCTGAGGTCGGCTAACTCAGCTGCAGCCCCGTCTGTCCATCATTGACCCGGAGAGTTTGAATTGGACGAATATAAGAGCGGCCAGCATAAGCTTGAAGATCTACAATACCTACCCGCCCTGTCATCCCTTGCCACACTATGTCTCCAGAAGTCGCCGAAAGCCGTCAAGGTGCTGCATCATGGACTTGCACCACCGACCGCATGGGAGGGGGCGATGTGCCCTTCACCACCGTTGCCGGTCTACCTACCTTCCCCATACGCACTGGGAGGTCTATAACCCATCAAGCCCAGTCTCGAGTCCGCCACCCAGCAGCTCACTTCGGCGTTCTGCCTGGTTTGAACCCGCATCCCCGACCACTTCGAAGGACATACGCAATGACATTTCCTCTGGACGCACATACCACCCCCACCCCAGTTCGTCACAGTGCAGTTGGAAGAACGCAGAATGAGGCACCATTTACCACGGTCTCAGAGCTGGTAGACGATTCCCCTACTAGCATTGCGCTGGGTCGAACCATTCTTCTGGACCAGTTCCAGTTGTGCTCGCCTGATTCGCCTCGACTTCATGCACAAGGTCCCAGTGACAAAATAGGTTCATCCCAGCACTGCACCAGTAAAGTCATGTCGTTTTCTTCTACAATAACTAGTCTGACGATCCCTTCCACATGTCTAGACGGCGGTGGGCCAGCCTTGCCATATCAGAGCATGCCTGGCAGCCCAGACCCCATTTTGGCTGGGCTATCCTTCATCCCTACCATAGAGTCAGAGTCCCCCGGGTCTAAGATACTGTATTCATTTAGCGCTGGTACCATAACTGGTGAGTGACAAGTCCTTCCTTTGATATATCTTCTCCTCTCTGACTTGACATGCTAGAGCCGTGCTCTCCTCAAGCTGCGGCGATGCATCCTGACTATCTCCCCACTACTCCTCGTCTGACTTCCAACAAAGTTCAGACAGAGCAAGTGGAAGGTTCCAGTCTAGTGGGGAACTTGCTGGCAGAGCCGTATCAGCCTTCGAGGTCAGAGGCGGACTACGACATCGGATACCGGGAGAATCACAACTCGAACACTGAGTATCATCTCGAAGTAGTGGAGGACCTTCAGGAGAATATGGCGTGGCATGACATGCCGACTTGGAACGAAGACATCCATTCAGCTCCCCCCTCCCCTGGCCTCCAAGTGGCCCCGGGACTTGTGCCAGGGGGACCTGTTGACCTTCTTATTGATGGTCAAGTCTGTAAGGATTCATTTATTCTTCAAGTCTCCATGCGATGTCACTAAAAACCCGCCTATTCCTTCACAGATCATGAAATGACCGTGCGAACACTCCGTGCCTGCAAGTTCCAGAAGTTCAATCCCCTTCGACCTACAAAAAGCGCCCTCGACATTGTCATAAGTTTCGGACAATGGTTTGGGAAAGGCATAACGAAGAGTGAGCTACAGCAGATTCTCCGTCTTTGTCATGCCTGTGGAAACTTCATGTATGTTGAAAGGCGAGGCACCCACCAGTGTGAGGCAGCTGCCATTCAAGTGCAGGCTCAAGACTTTGATTTCGTATCCAGCTTGCTTTCATTTAACTTCAGTTCTGGTCTTGATTATGAAGACCTTCGACACCTTATCATGACCTGTGGAGGATGCTCGCGCATCTGTCTCAGAGCTGCAATTATGTATCATGAATGTCCTCCAAAGTCACGGCGGCAGTAGTTGAAGTTCAGACTGCTAGTCACCAGCGTTCGTCATCGATTCATTGTTTCTATACCCAACGATTACAAGACTTTTCATCAGTATGTCCTCAGATACATTATAGTAGTGACCTAGTTACCTTTTCTACCTCTTATTAGTACTAATCATCGTGTAGCCCCTGCTTCTGTCATCTCGTTGATCTCAATGCTGCTATATGATCCATGATGCTCACTGCCTGATTTCAAGGTTGGATACACATAGGCTGGTTACATTACTACCCTCAGGCTACAACATATCATACATTCAACACTGACTCCTTCCTAGTACATATCAATCAAGTACAAAGCAAGTCCGAACTACGCTCCTAGAATAAATGCCAAGTTTGGTCTTGGGTTCCCAGTCTCCCACATCTCCTGCACAACAGGGTGGAAGGTAGATGGGTCCAAACAGAAGCAGCTACCAAGCTGTCGCAGCTGGTTGTGTGACAAATAGTGGCGTGGATCGGAGGTCGGAGGTGGAGGGAATGCCATGGCTTGATAGTGAGGGGGATATCCACTATTTTGAACATGGCTTGTCATGTTGCGCATCGAGAAAGCCTGACTGAGCAGTGCATTGACGATGGTGTGGATTGGTCGGGGGTCAAAATTGCGACTAACGTGCTTGTATGCAGAGTAAATGGCGGATCGTTGATGGTTGAGGACGATGAGCTGCCCAACAAGATCCAGGGTTGAGCGAACCATCCACCCGAGCTGCTCTTCCACAAACCCAGTCTGCAGTAGGTTGTCCAACAGACGCTGATGGAATGCAGAACCGGTTGCTCCTGTGCCATTCGGTCCGTTGAAGCCCTGGTTGTGGCGATAGAATGGCCATGCTAGTCAGTGTCCATAACCACTTTGCTGAAGCTTACACTTACTGGCACTTCCCCACTGGCATACCCACCGCCTGAGGAGAGAACGACGTTGGGTGAGACGATGCTTTGTATACTGGCGTTGGAAGTTGTTGGCGAGCTGGGGCCTTGGCAATCCAGTGTCCCTGAGCACTCATAGAATCCTGCCGACTCGGGATGGGAGCTTGGTGCTTCATTGGAGGAGCTGTTATGGGGCCTGGCACCGGTGTTCAATGAATGCCCACCGATAGGTGAACTTGAAAGCCTTAGAGGACTCGTCGGAGACGGAAACGGTGCAGAGTAGGGGTGGAGCATTTGGAGGAGGGGTGCTAATCCGACAGGGGTAGGATGTGAGTGGGGATTTAGGTCGGGCAGCCTGATATTGAATGTAGCACAATGGTGGTGGGTAGAGAAGGGTGCGGCCAAGAATAATGCAGGGAAGGATGTGCGAATAATATGTCTGATGAATGATGGCATCATTCATCGGCCAGCCTCTCACCGGCGGAGGCTCTGTTCAGGAACTTGACTGTTGCTGCCATGCCCGCCTCTGGGGCACTGGCCCTGAGCTTGGAAACCCAGTGAGGGCAGTCAGCAGGGCAGTGGTCGCCGCTATGGTGGTACCACCGGGCCTGCCGGGTCTGACTGTGACAAGCTTGACTCAATAGTTTCAAGAGATTGATTTTCAGTCTGAAGCACGAATACGATAACAACAACTTGTTGGGGACTCGGTGGAACACCAGCCTGAGAATGATGAGACAAATAGCTATTACAACTCATCATAATATAGGGAGGATGATTGGGGCCGACTCGCCGGAAACTTCAATTCCGAATCGAACTTCAAGTTGGGGCCTATAGCGCCCACTGACTCAGAGCATGAGAGCTTTCTCATCCGTTTGGGTTGTCCAGAGTTGACATACACTGGTGGATTGGTGCATCTTGTACACTTGGTGGTCGTGTTCTATGGGCACGGCATTGAGAAGCACGGTGAGTAAGATATCATGGTGCAAAGTTGATTGAGCTTACCGTCTTCTCAACCACACAGTGTGTTGGGCCACTTAAGTAGCGACGGCATTTGCAAATGCCGGGATTGTTGCCATGTGCCGATGTGTGGACTTCGCTCAAAGCGCAGCTAGGGCTTTGACAATCGACAATCTCGGTCTTTTGGAGGACCTTGTGGGAACACTGCACATGGAGCGTGAGTGTATTCTTCCGTCTGCACATAGTAATATGTCCGCTGATCTTGCTTGTAGCAGACTGGGCCAAGTTTTTGTCGAGGTTCCCGGAGTTGTTCAACGCAGCCAAATAGAGGAATGAGAGGGAATGTCAGCCAATCCGAATCTCCGCCGATGGAAAAGGTTACTGCTTGGGGATGTGCTGAGGTGGGGAATGAAGTTGGAATGACGTTGGAAATCCAGCTCGTTCGAGATGTGTTGCAACGGCGAACTCAGAAGTTCAAGGTGGCACGCCTCAGGCAGGGTTCTTGAACCTGCCGCACTGAGTACGACTGTGTTGCCTATTGTTTGGCATGGCGGGTCCCGGAATCATTGCACACTGCCACTTGTTTGAACATTGGCGCCGCTGCGCCAATAACAGGTTGAGGTCCGACCACCACTGCACTCAGTGACTTCAATAACTTGTTCAAATACATTGGTTTGTGGCAGGGCTAACATTTCCCTATGATCTTCGACACCACTGTGCGATAAAAAAACTTGGTTAAAAAGTGCCGTGCCAGTGGCGGGCCATGTCGGATGGTAAGTTTGATTCTTACTCGCATTCGAGTCAACAGTGGAAGAAGTTGAAGCTGACGGTTGGAATGAATCTGTGTCAGAATAGAGCGATACTTGGACACGCACCACCTATCTAATCTATAGCCTGGGTACTAAGTATCAAGTAATGGTAATGGCTGTATAACTCGAAGTTTGCTTAGACGGCATTCAATGATTCGATGATGTGCCATGTTCATCTTGGAAGAAGTTGTCCCCACTGCCTGGGTCTACCACGACAGGTGTTCGAATTCCTCCGATAGTAACGACATACTCAACTGTGACCAAGCCCCCAATAATCATCGCTTCCGAGTCCAAGCGTTCCAGGGCTAGGCTGTCTTTCTTGAATGAATCTCCCACTGGTGGGATCCACCGAGTACGTACGACATCTTTACCAAGGATTCGACTCGGAATCTCCAAATTCATGGTATGTTCTGCTACATCTTGCTTCTCATTAGTACTGATTTGTCTTCTATCCTCCCAGCGGCCATAGTACAGGCCAGTCTGCATATGTAAAATGCGACCCAGCACTAGAAGATCCTTGAGTCAGGGCTTTGAAACGACTCAGTTGTGAACTCCCCTGCGGAATTCTGTAGCTATATAAGTGTACAGCACCTCTTCATATTTTCCTCAGTCACCAACCAGCCTTCGAAACATCCCTCTGTCTCGAGTCATCTCTCACTGGCTGTCCCTCCCTGATATCTACTACTACTATGTACGGCGACTCAAACTCCAACAATGCTTCAAGGTGGCCACCCAGGAACTCGTCCCTTAGCGGGGGAGTGGGGAACCCACCTGAAATCTGGTCTGGTGTCCCCTCTCAGCCTCTCTCTGCAGCGGCTGCCGAGATTGATCAGACTGGAAGACTCTCGTCGACCCCATTGCACCAGCAGTTCGAAAACCCCAACAACATCGAGTCATACCAGTACCAGTGTCAATATCCTGGACAGTTCTCGGCGATGCAGACTGTGATACCACCTCTACCCCACCCGAGGCCTCGGGGCCACCATCGAACACTGTCCTCCGAGACGGCTGGACAAGCCATGGAGGTCACAGTACGTCCAAATTGATTCAATATGTTCTGTATCTATAATTCAACTATCATTATCCTAGGTTCTCGCTGAGGTCCCCGAAATTTTCGATTTCCACACCACGCCAGCATTGGCACAGCAGACCTTAACTGGTACATCCAATCTATCCTCCACCCAATTTGCACTCGCCAGTGTTGCCGCCCCTCGCTTCTCAGATAGCCAATATCCACCCGGTTTCGATGTCAACTTTACGCCGGGGACCTCCCGTGCATTTGGCTACACTGCAAGCCAGCCGAAGTTGCCAAACCAACAGGCAGCTGGGACCGGCACTGGTGATCAGCCTGGCGACCTCTATGCCTCTCTAGGAATGGTACCGGGTGAACCCACCAACCCTGTCACCTCCACCCTCTATGGGCGACCAGGGACCTACATCCCTACCCCTTCGAACGACACCCCTTCGAACGACGACAAAGGCGAAGAGGCATCAGAAGACGACCCAGCTATGGAAGAGCTCATGAAAATGGTGCTCGACCCTAAGTTGGTGCTTGACCCTTCGGTTCCCAAGACCTTCATACCACCATCGATCCGACTTCCCCCGTATACTATCCTGCTGTCGGCTGTGAGCTGATGACGGAATATGCTACTGCTTTCCATGGAAACTTCGCGATAGGGTTAATCCTTGGCTTTTTCGGGAAGACGAATGGAATGGGGCTTGGTCTTCTGACACTGGACCGGCCAGATGAAGGCCTGAGTGAAATCATTACGAACACCAAGGATAACTTGAAGCACATCCTCCTTCATCCACCTGAAAACCAGCATGAAGTGGCTCCCCCAGAACAGTTCATCGATTACTGTATGTTTCTTCCTCTGTCACTCGTATGCCAACTCTGACTCCTGTTTCCTCCGATACTACATCCAGACACAGCAAACCTTTTCCAGTCCTTGATCGAAAAATATGTCATACCGCCTATGGCGTCTGCGGTAAGAAAACTCTAGCTTTCTTTTATAGCGAACCTTCTCTGATCATCGGTTGCAGTATGATAATATGTATTCAAATCCTTTGCTTGAAGGGGTGTTTACCTTCGCAATCGACAAGGTTCTGAAGAACCCTGACCTCCTACCCTTTGCGAACTTTGACGTCCCGACAGAAGGCATAATGTTCAGTAATGCTGCCCGCCTCGTCGCGACACACACTCTCGACATTCACCAGTTCTCCTGTGTCCCAGCCTCCACCGTTCGCACGCCGGGAAAGACAGGGTGATCGCCCTTGAATACAAGGATTAATTTCATGAACCCCTCGTCGAGTGTGAGTGATCCTTCCCTGCTTTCAATGGCCTTCGGTTACTGATATGTTATGCGGGTTGCAGGCGAATATTGCAGAAGCCATGGACATTGCGTGCCTCTTCGGCCAGCGCAGACGTCTTCTCGATGCCAAGCTGCCGCTGGGCACTGAGAAATCTCCAATGGCCTGGAAGACCGAAGAAGGTGTCCTCGTTATGCGGTTCAGTGACGACACTGCAGACCGTAACGACGTCTACATTCTGCACTTTCAGTCACCTTGTGTCATTGCAATCACTCGCTGGCTCATCGGCCATATTAACGGCGACTTCCCTGAGACGGTCGCAGCATTCATCGAAGACCAGGTTGCTATTGGCAAAACAAGGTTCCCCACACGTAAATCCAATGCCGCCCATACCACTCAGCCTCACGTAAACCCAAGAGATGATGGGGACCTGGTCTGGCATGTAGCCAAAACCGCTGTCGCAGTTGTGAGTTCCACTTTCTACACCACTATATCATAAGCCTTCGGGTAGCTGACAGCGTCTCCTTGTCACTTGAGATCGGTGCTGCTCTCTATATGGCCGACAAAAAGTGCCACCTCAACTTCACAGCCAAGGACATCCTCGATGATACAGCTGCAATGGACATCTTCCGTACCAGGTTGCTCTCGGCAGAAACCGCGCTTTGGAAGCTCAAGACCGAGCATGATGGGGAGTACCGTATTCTTCGTGCTAACATTCTTGAAATGATGATCACGGCTACGCAAAGCCTTGCTCCCGGCTTCATTCAGGACCTCAACTTCGTGTGCCACCCTGAGGACTCTATCCACCTTTCTCCCGGGCCCGAGTCCCATCATCAAGGCCGAAGACTGAACTCTCGATTCGTCCCCTTTGCTGGATTCGAGAAAGGTGAGTCTGCCGAGCTTCAATTGTGGGTTTAAACTGACCTCAGGGGTCCACCATCTAGTCATCGATCGAGACCGGGCCCGCTTGCAAATGAACCAGCACGAACTTGCCAGAACAGTCCTGAGGGATAGTAAGTAGTATACTATCTTCCTAGAAAAATCATGGATTGCTCATTGGTGTCTCGTCTTATTTCTCAGCAATCCCGTACAGCTGGGCACAGATTGGGAAACCCAAGGCGTTCTACTCTCACCCTGGGTTCTCAGGTCGTGAAGTGGTGTCCATTGATCCGAACCTTGAGGACGATGCTCAGAGGGATTTGGCTGAGACTCAGCGCCACCTTGCCCGTGCCTGATTCAACCAAATTATCGATACGGTGAAAGTAGTATGACTGTTATATATTTGCCCGATGTACATATGCAACCCTGTTTTTGACGAGAATGAATCTGTCTGCTCTTGGATAAGTTAGCATAGTACTTGAGCAGCTATCGGATAGGCGCTAAGGCCTTGAGGCGCTCAGCTTTGGACAGGTTATTACATATGACCAGGTCCTGATGCAGCGGCGAGACCAGTATGTAATCCCCAGGTGAGCTGTGCAATGCTGGTGTGGATGAGAATGGGGTTGATCAGCGCCCGGATTAGTTATTACATATGACCAGGTGTCATGTTGCTGATACAGTGGTGAGACCTTGGTGGGACCGGTATATAATCCCCAGGTGAAGCTACACAAGTATGGGTTGGGTGAGAGTGGGTTTATCAGCGCCTGGATTGGTTATTACATATGACCGGGTGTCGAATTGCTGATACAGTGGCGAGACTGGTATATAATCCCCAGGTGAAGCTACACAAGTATGGTTTGGGTGAGAGTGGGTATATAAGCTCCTGGATTGGTTATTACATATGACCAGGTGTCGAGTTACTGATACAGTGGCGAGACTGGTATATATTCCCCAGGTGAAGCTCTTCAATTCTGGTTTGGATGAGAAACGAATGATTGGCACATGAATGAGTTACTTCATGTGAGCATATATTCATCAAGTGATCTTTCAATGAGCATGTAGTATATTTGCCTTGTCTTCCCTCTGTATTTACTCTATTCTATGAGCCTGATCTACCTTGCAGTTCGCCCGGACAAGCATGCTTGATATTATCAATGCTTGATAACGCCTGGGATGGCCTGGCCATCAAATTGTCAACCGGAACTGTTTGGCACATTTGATCAGAAAAATCAAGGTAAACCTGAGAAAAATAATTCCCCTGATGAGCTTGAGGCTCTGATAATACGCCCTTTCCGGACCTGGCGTCGCCCAGTAACGCCGCACGGCCCAATCCCCGTGGTTCTTATCATCGACGGGCTCGACGAATGTGAAGCTACCCGGCTTCAAGACAAAAGAGGTGCCGCCGAGCGGAGGGACGAAGATGAACAGTTCGAAATCCTTCAAGCCCTCCACCGCCTGATCAGCGACGTCGCCTTACCATTCCGGATTCTCCTTCTTAGCCGCCCAGAGCCCGTCATCCGCCGCTTCTTCTCCTTTCACGGTCCTAAGCTCACCCACGAAATATTCCTCGACCACAAGTACGATCCCGACAGCGACATCGCCCTCTTCCTCCGAGCCAAGTTCGCCGAAATCCGGTTCAAAAACCCTGGTCTTCCTGACTCTTGGCCGACTGACGATCTTATCAAACTCCTGGTTGAGAAGGCCTCAGGCCAGTTCATCTACGTTGCCACTGTCATACGTTATGTTGGTGGGCCCTCAAAGAACCCACAGCTCCTGCTGAGGCAGATACTCAAAAGTGGGCCGCGCCCAGACGCCAAAAGCCCGAGCCCGCTTGCGCCTTTGGACTCGCTTTATACCTCCATCATGAACCGATGCCCCAATCCCCTCCTCGTCGCAACCTGGATATCGATTAGTGCACATCCTGAATTGGAAATTACGTTATACGGAAGGAAGCACTGGACTGTAAAGTACGTGCAGCCCTCAGCATTCTTCTGGACCACGTTACTCTCGGCGTACGCTGGAGAAGCGGATGATCTCTTTGAGCATATATTATCGCTGATGGCCGTTCCCCCGCGCGCCGATCTGGAAGCCAAGTTCCACTTTTACCATCGATCATTCCAAGAGTTCCTGTGGGATCGGGAGCGTTGTGTGGGTCTCTATGTGGATGAGCCGAGGATGGAGGCTCTGCTTGAAGAACGTTGCGTGCAGGTTTTGAAAGGTATGTCTGAGGTAGCTCTTATCGTACAAGTGTGTATGAACTGACCCTCTCTCCGGTCGTTAAGCAAAGGGACCAGCTCCTGTACTGACGGAAAAGGAAGCTGATTATTTTATGCACCGCTTCCTCGTTGTGGCGACTCACGAAGGTTTACACGGTTCTTGGTTCCCTTGGCCGAGTGATTTGTATGAGGCAGACCTTCTTGCCTGCAACGTATCCTGGTGGATGCAAAGGCTCTGCGAAGTTCCTGGAGTGGAGTACAGGAATGCAGAGAGATTTGGGCTTGTATATCCGTGGCTCGAGTCCATACACGAAACTGTGCGTACCCTCTAAACCACAAGATGACTTGTATGTCGGCTGACGACAGTTACTATATTTATTCGTCAGTGCAAATTCTTCTCTTGCCACGCTGTCTGTAGACACTGGAGGCATGAAGCTGAACGTTTCATACGAGATGACGGGAGATCCGGGGCAGTGCCATTCTGGCTGCTTCGTTGCCACTTCTCCCTGAAGTTCGGTGAAGTGCGCCATCATAGCGACTTTTCGCAAACAACCTTTTACGCTTTCCCTACCATTAGATGGTTCAGGTCCCGGTTTATAGGAAGTCTGAAAACGATCCGCGAACTGTAGATACTTTCTTGGACTTACAGTAGCAACTTACAGTAGCATGCTGCCTCCCAGACCCCGCATTACGATCCAGTAGCTCACTGAGCCTTTCTGTATGGAGGCTATGCAAATATACCCAAGTAAATACACGTGTGTCCTAGGTATAAGTATACTGCCCAAGTTACATACCTCTGCGCCATAGTCAACGAATTTGAATAGAGCACCGCGCGCAAGCGGAGTTGACGCGGACTCTGTCAAGAACGCATCTTTCGCTCGTCGATCCTTCGTACGCCTCGCCCGGCTCCTCAGAAGCACACAGGTACACGCGCTCATGTATCTGGATAGTACGAGTGTAGATCTGCCAGATTTATTTATGTCTTTCTCGCAAAGCCTAGACGCTCGAGGCACTGAGAGGTGAGAGACAAAGACGAAGACAGGCTCAGAGAGACACTGGGTAACACTAGGAGGTGTGTATATCTAGAGATCCGTTGTTGGGAGGTGTACTGAGGCGTATCGACCAAATGGCCTTGGCGGCGAGCGGAGGAGGTCAAAGCTAGCGACGCGGGTGCCGTCAAGGGAGACAGCAGAAAAGACGATGCAACACGTACCCTTGAGCCAAGCGATATGGCCAGTTGGGGGGATGAGACGAGCCCTCAGGCTGGTCGAAGATTGTGTAGAATTTGTGTAGAATGGATTGCACAAAGTCTCAAAGCAGGCTTACGGGCAACACACAAAACGCAACGATGGTACTCTAGATGCCTTCTCATCGATCACCTGGAAGGATCAATTGTTCACGGGCTGCCTTTTCAAGCGCCCACAGGCTCATTCTTCAAAATTAAAGCATGTCTTAAATTCCTCGAAGTTAGGCATCCGGGTGTGCAATTTAGATTGGTCTGAAAAAGCGCATGGCATGCACTGGTCTCAGCGCCGCCCATGGCCGCTCTCAACTCGTTTTGGACATTAAGCGCCCGCCCGCGTGACCTCCGGAGTTTGGCTGAGTTCATAATGCCTGCCGCTTCCAGTATCCTGTCATATTCGTCTTGGATGCTGTCGCCGCTATCCATCGTACATCCAGCAGTGCTCTGAGCCATAGCTTCAATCCCCATCCCCTGGCGAGCATGGCTGGCCCCTTTGCAGGCGCGCACGACTTCAAGACAGGACACAACACATTCGTCACGGTCGGGGGAAACTACATCGACAACCGCACGCTACCAGCGCCTGCGCCTGACGGCGCAAGACAGCGTACGTGTTACTTTCAGTGTCGTTAACCAAGAATACTGATTCAAATCATCCAGTCCTCCAACCACACATCGCCCCGGGAGCGTTACACAACTCCGCAGACCGAAGCGACGCGCCCAAATGTCACCCAGAGACGAGGGTCGCAGTGCAAGACAGCATTGTCAGCTGGGCAGCACACAACGCCGTCGTTAACGACTCCGACCCGGCAAAGGATATCTTGTGGGTTACTGGCCCAGCGGGAACTGGGAAGACAGCGATTGCTGGATCAGTCGCGGAGACATGCAGTGAACAGGGCATGCTGGCGGGTGCTTTCTTCTTCTCGTCGTTCTCGGATGACGCGAGGCGGCGGTCGAAGCAGTACCTCGTACCGACGTTGGCGTATCAGCTCGTACGTCAGGAATGCTTCCAGGACGCTTCTCGGGAGATCGAGCTCGCCATCGGACGAGACCCTGCCATATTCGAGCTGCGACTGAGGGACCAGCTTGAAACCCTAATTCTTGGCCCTTTGCGGGCCTCGCATCGATCGATTGCGTCATCTCTGTCTGTCCCGAAGGTCGTCATTATTGACGGACTAGATGAATGCGAAGCACCTCTACGTGGAGCTTTCTTAAACCCAACCACTAGAAACCACGTTCGCGAGAGGAGAGAGGCCCCACGGACCAATGAAGATGAGCAGGTCGAGATCCTAGAGGCCCTTCTCAACCTGGCGAATGAACCTGCCTTCCCCTTCCGCATTGTTCTTTTCAGTCGCCCGGACCCCACCATTCGCCGCTTTTTCTCCCGTCCTACCACCAAGACCTTCCCAGAGGTATTCCTCGACGACAAATACGACCCCGACTGCAACATTGCGCTTTTTCTAAGGGCTAAATTCGCAGAAATCCGGCTCCGGCACCCTGCCCTTCCCGCTTCTTGGCCATCCGAAGATGTAATTAAACTCCTGGTCAAAAGCGCTTCGGGGCAGTTCATCTACGCAGCCACGGTTATCCGGTACGTTGATGGACCTTCAAGGAACCCACAGCTCCTGCTCAAGCAAGTTCTCGAGAGCAGGAAACGCACCGATCCGGACAGCCCGAACCCTCTGGTACCGTTGGACTCGCTTTACACCGCCATTATAGGCCGCTCCCCCGACCCACGGCTTTTGGCCAGCTGGATAACGATTATTAGTGAAGGCGGCCCCAGGGTACGTAATCCACCCGGCATCAGAAGAGAAGACACTGGTGGTGGCCAAGTAGTGTTTTCCGCATTTTTCTGGGGAACTCTACTCTCGTCGTATCCTGGGGAAGCGGACTCGCTTCTAGAGAACGTGTCATCGCTGATGCGCATTCCACCATGCAACGACCTGTTTTCTAAATTCCGCTTTTACCATCGATCATGCGAGGAGTTTTTGAAGGACCCTCGGCGTTGCGGTGCACTTTATATAGACCAAGCATCGAGGCGGCACCTTCTCGTGACACGAGCTGCGCAAGTCCTTGAAGGTACGTTCCAATCCAACGTTCTCAAGGTTACTACTGAGCTTGGCTCTCTCCAACCTGGCTGTTGCAGCCAAGGGGCCTGTGTGTGTACTAGAGGACCGAGAAGCCTTGGTTTTCGATATCACTTTCTTCAGCCTGATACACTCGAACGCGCTGCTCCAGCGGGGGAAAGGCTATCTGCCTTGGCATCAAGCTTCAGTCAAGGCATCCCTCCTTACCTGCGACCTCTCTTGGTGGGTGCAGAAACGATATGAACTAATCGGGCTGGAGGAAAGGCGTCACTTTGTAGAGAAATGGTGGTTGACTATCCATAATAGTGTGAGTGTTGGACGTACTAAGCTCAATGGCAACCACCTTTTTCTTATGCTGATCCTTTTTTCTTACACCATAGTGCGGGATCCTGGTCTGCCAGCCTGTATGCAGGCGCTGGCGGGGCAAGATCAAAGAAATCAGGCTGAACAACACCGAATTCGATGTGCCTGGGCCATTCATGCTATTCTATATGGAAGTAAAAGAACTAATTTATTGGTATATGTAAACCCCGAAAACATCGACATCCTTTCTCTCAGACAGCTACGAGTACCCTTACGAGCGCCTGAACTACGCAATTTATGTCTGGTAGCGGACTCAGGCCCTCCATCCTCGGGCATTTTGTGTGATTCTTCACTGTGAGATGGTCAGGCTTACCCCAGACACGGAGGTACGACGCAGCCGGACTCCGATATTCACACCGCAACTTCGGCGTGTTTCGGTATCTGTTCGCGATTAGGCGCCCGCGCGTGTTCACTCTCTCCGGCTTTGGAGCGGGTCTCAGGAGTCAGCTTGGACATGGTAGTAGTGGCTGAAAGTCTCCTGGTATACATCTCCACCTGTAAGTTTTAGCTTTTGTGGGGAGCCCAGGACAGCCAGACCTAGATTAGATTAGATCGAGCGATCCCATACGGACGCTCGATGGCTTTCATTCTCACGCTCGCGAGCCCTAGAGATGGGTCGCCTGCTCGTCTCCTGTTCTCCTTAGTTCACTACAGTGTATATTCGTATTCGCTCTATCTACGCTCTGCTTGGCTTTGTCTTGCGCGTCGACACCACATCTGGAGCCCACCGCGACTTCAGCTCATAAACCCAGCTCCTATCGAATTCGCCCTACACAACCGCCACTATCTGATCTTCGAGGATCGTCGAATTGGCACCTAGGATCGTCTACGAGAGGTCCAGGACCCTTCCTCAGCGCTCAGGCACAGTAGCTTCAGCATCTCGCGCTCCCGTTCACGAAGAATCGGTTGAGCTTGCGACCCCGAGCACCACATCGAAAAAGTCGAAATCGCGCGTACCTGCGTCCCTTGCCCCATCGTCTACAGCAGCACCACAGGTCACATACGCATCGCCAGACCCTTCGAAAACAGTTTTTTCCATCAACACGAGCCCTCGATCAAACCAGATCTCGACGCCGCCACCGTTGACAGCGCCGGATCAAAGCACCCAATCACCGACTCCGAGATTCTTGACTCCACCTGCGTCTCTGACACGCGCAAATAAGCGCCCTCTATCAAGCGATAGCGATACCAGCGATAGCGACGACCTCGGCGGCGAACTAGAGAGCGACAGCGACTATCAAGACGACGAAGAACAAGTACAGGAGGACTTACTTATCGAATCAGCGAGCGAGACAGGAAGTTCGTACAAGACTACCAGCGATATCAACGAGAAGACAATGGCTACCGAGAAGACGATAGCGGACATGCCGTGGAGGGAGACGAGAGGTGCACCGAGGTACGGGGGAGATCCGAGGGACTTGATGGATTTCTTCGAGCAGTTTGAGGCGGTGGCGGCGACGTGCAACGTCCCCGATGAGAAGATGGCGGAAGTGGCGTTGAGGTATGTGGAGGATAGGGAGGATAGGGAGGATTGGAAGGCGTTGGACGGGTTCGAGGCGATCCCGCCTGCGACGAAGGCGGTGTACGCGACGTGGAAGGAATCCGTCCTCGCATCGTATGCAGCTGAGGAGAAGGAAAAACTACGCACCTTCGACGACATGGCGAACTTCATCAGGACGGAATCGAGCTTCAAGGTGAAGAACATGTCCGACTTCGCGAGGTACCGATGACGGTTCACCGCAATCTCCAAGCTGCTGATCAAGGACGAGACACTCACCCTGAAGCAGGAGAACCTCTACTTCTGGCAGGGTCTCCACCCCGAGACGCAGAAGAAACTTCTGGCGAGGATCGATGTTGTCGACACGAAGCGTAAGCCTCAAGATGTGCCGGATATCCAGACGACGCTGTCGGCGGGCGAATATGTTTTCTCACCGAGGGTGTGGACGTCGGACATCGAGGGAGCGAGCGCGAGGTATGCGAGCGACGAGGAGATGGTGTTTGGGAGGCGCGGCGGAATTGCGGTGGATGAGGTGGATCAGAGGAGGGCGCTGGAGCGAATGGTGGATAGGGCGGTTAGGGAGAGAGAGAGGGGTGGACTTGGAAGGCGAGACTCGTCCCGTGAGGATGCGGACATATCGACGAGGCGCGTGTCCTTTGAGGAACACAGGCCGTCGACGGCGAAGGAGGAGAACAAGTCGAAGCTCGACGAGGTGGAGGAGCTTGCACGCAAGCTGAGCAGTCTCAAGGTGGACGACGTGAAATACGCTGGGTACTATTACCGGCTTTGCCTCATTGACCCTTCTATTGTCAACAGCGGTATTCCGGCACCGGTTTTCGAGTCCCAGCAGCACCAGTTCAACGGCCCCACAGGACCACACGTTCTGGCGGTAATGCCGCAGGGTTACGTCCCGCAGACGCCGCGCGAGGTGATGGCTAGGGCCCCTGCGCCCGCGTACACTCAGCGTCCACCGGCAAACACTGGGTTTGGCGCACCTCAGAGGACATCGTGGAACACCGCCCCGCGCACGTTCGCTAACCCGCTCCTGGGACGATGCTACTTCTGCGGCGGTGAAGGACACATGGCAGGATTCTGCGCTGTGGGCACGCAGTACATCCAGGAGGGCAGGTGCATGCGCGACGCCACCAGCGGTCGCTATTATCACGCTGATGGGGCGAGTATCTGGGCACAGAACGGGATGACTTGGAAAGAGGCGGTGGATGCGAAGATTGGTAGCGCACCTCAGTCACCCGGACCGGGGACCTCCTTAGGTACCCAAGACCAGACAGTCCACCCACCTAAGAAGGGGGTCCCTGGTGGTTCTGTCCAAGGCTGGATTTTTTCCACTGGGCTGGTTTTGGTCCATTGGTGTGTCCGTTTGTCCAGGTGTCTGGGGTCTTTGTTAATGGATTTTTTCCAGGGTTGGAATTTTGTCCAATCAGCTGGACTTTTTCCATTTGATCTAGTATGGACTTGACCAGCATTGGACTTTTCCAATCATGATTGTGGACTAGTCCACTAACCTCTTTTGCATAGATTGGACAAGTCCATTATATTTTGGACTAGTCCACTGCTGTCATTTGATGAATTGGACTAGTCCATTATTGTATGGTCTAGTCCACCGCTGTTATTTGATAAATTGGTCTAGTCCACTGCTGATGGCATCAGTCTAATGACATTGATGGTACCTGTACCTATGATGTCATGATCTACATTGATGGACCCTGTGCCTGTATCATTATGACGACATTGATGGTACCTGTGCCTGATTTGCATGACATCATTGATGGTACCTGTACCTGTGATGTCATGATCTACATGATGTCACTTTGATTAATGACTGTCATGATGTCATGCAAATCATGATGTCATGCTCATTTAGATAAGAGGTGTGCTGAACAGATTCCCTCATATCTCACTCAGTTCCTGTCTGATAGGGATGGTTTTAGTATCATTGGAAAGTGTAAAATGAGAAGAGTAGAGTGGCCTATGTAGTGCATCCTATTCTCATAATATATATACCTTGAAAATGATGGAAATGTCATTACACCAACAGGAAGCTCATTTAGATAAGGAGAATGTGGGACTGATTCATTCATATTTCACTCAGTTCTCCTCTGATAAGGATGAATCTAGTATCATTTTAAACCTTAGCTTAAGGGGTATACAGTGGTATATGTGGCATCCCCACTCCACATTATCTTACCATTCAATACTCCAAAGGTGCCAATTGTGAGAAGCATTAGGGTTAGTGTCACTGAAGACCTAAAGCAAGGGTAGATGGTAAACATCCATACCCAGTATGCCTTTAGACATATCATGTAGCCAATCCAGCACCAAGTTTTGCTATCCATAGATGATTGGTGATGTAATGGTGTAATTGCCCAAGCTTGGTTCCTGTGCTACAAATCACTATTTTTGGACCCTTTTCTGATAGTTCTAGCAATATACATACTTGGATAGGAAAGGGACAAACACCTAGTTGAGAATGCAAAAGAAAGTAGCCAAAACCATCCAGTGAGCATGGAGATATGTCTAGTCTTAGCCTTAACTATGGTCTGAAGATGTACAAGTGTGCAACTAAAGATTCAAGGATGCACTTAGAGCTAGTTCTTCTTGTAGATCATCTTCTACTGCTTGGATTTGCTTGCAGTCTTTTGGAATAGAAACCTACTATTTGAGGGTATACTTTCACAGTGTCCTTGTACCTCTACCACCTTACCATAAATAGCAATTGAGACAATTGTGCCATTTTAAAGCTGGTTTGCATAAAGTCATGTTTCTCCAAAGATAGATGCACTGCAGAGCTGTGACACTATAGGTTACCTCATTGGACATTACTAGTGGTCTGGTGTATACTTGTAAGGCTTTATATTCATGAAATAGTGTCTGGAGAAGTGTAATCTTACTAAACATTGAGTCTCAGGTTGCATGCCACATTCAGGTTTGTACAAAGGGTTTTAAGGGGTGACGTAGTCATAGATTTACTCTAGGTTGCCGGAGCTTTCTATTGATACACATTTTATTTAAATTGATTAGGAAATGGGTGAGATATTCAGCTATCTTGACCCAAGCTCACCCTAATATACATCTTAAATGGCATTTTCATGATTTCACAAGCTATAGCCCCACATGAAGAGCGCACAACATACCCCACTGTACTCTCCTTACTTCACACTTTCCAATGACATCAAATCCATTCTTATCAGACAGGAACTGAGTGAGATATGAGGGAATCTGTTCAGCACACCTCTTATCTAAATGAGCATGACATCATGATTTGCATGACATCATGACAGTCATTAATCAAAGTGACATCATGTAGATCATGACATCACAGGTACAGGTACCATCAATGATATCATGCAAATCAGGCACAGGTACCATCAATGACGTCATAATGATACAGGCACAGGGTCCATCAATGTAGATCATGACATCATAGGTACAGGTACCATCAATGTCATTAGACTGATGCCATCAGCAGTGGACTAGACCAATTTATCAAATAACAGCGGTGGACTAGACCATACAATAATGGACTAGTCCAATTCATCAAATGACAGCAGTGGACTAGTCCAAAATATAATGGACTTGTCCAATCTATGCAAAAGAGGTTAGTGGACTAGTCCACAATCATGATTGGAAAAGTCCAATGCTGGTCAAGTCCATACTAGATCAAATGGAAAAAGTCCAGCTGATTGGACAAAATTCCAACCCTGGAAAAAAATCCATTAACAAAGACCCCAGACACCTGGACAAACGGACACACCAATGGACCAAAACCAGCCCAGTGGAAAAAATCCAGCCTTGGACAGAACCACCAGGGACCCCCTTCTTAGGTGGGTGGACTGTCTGGTCTTGGGTACCTAAGGAGGTCCCCGGTCCGGGTGACTGAGGTGGGTAGCGGGAGTGGCCAGCAGACAGCGGGGGGTCAGGCTTCAGGACCGAGGACGGCGATGGGTCAAGGTGGGTTCCTACCGACAACCTATTCGTACCGTTTCGCTCAACATCGTTTGCTATCGCAATACTCGCGATTTCAGGCAACTGAGGTGGAAGAGAGGGCGCGAGCCGTGGAGGTTGCCGGCGAGGTGGAGGATACAGTGGGCGTGCGCGAGAGCGAGCAGGGAATCGTAGAGAGTGAGGGAGGTGATATGTACGAGGCAGCGGAAGAGCAGAAGCGAGTGTGGTTCGAGGAGTTGGTTGAGGAAGTACGAGCAGCGGAGATGGAGGAGGATGAGGAGTGCGGATGGGTGACAGCGGCCGAAGAGGAGAGTGAGGATGAGGAGGATGTGTGGGAGGATGCGAGGGAGGATGTTGGAGAAGGGGTGGTACGTGACGATGGAGAGGATGTAGGGATAGGGAAGGCATTCGCGACAACGAGGTCAGGGAAGAGGACAGTTCGGGAGGATGTGTTAAGGAAAGCGGATGGAGGAGGAGAACGTCACGTACCGGGGTATAAATACGGCTCCAAGGCCGCGGATGTAGAAGCACCTAAGAAGTTCTACAATCGCATTCTTGATGCCGTGGTACCAGGAGTGACCGTTGGCGAGTTGTGGGGACTGAGTGGAGATGTGAGGAAGGAGGTTGTGGAGAATCTGCGCACGGTACGTATACCAAGCGAGGCGAAGCGGCGGGTACAACTGAAGCACCGGGTGTCAGTGGTACGCGCTAAGAGCGTGCCGGGAGTAGAGCTGGGATATACAGAGCTGCTCAGGGAGATGGACGTGAGAGTGAATGGCGGGCGGGCGTACGTGGTTGCGACAGTGGATAGTGGCTCGGAGCTTGTGGTGGTATCGAGGCGGATGGTCGAGAGGCATGGGTTGCGGGTGAACGAGTCTATCGAGCTGAGCATGGAAGTGGCGAATGGATCAGTGGAGAGGATGGGAGGATGTGTGGAATGGTTGGAGATTGAAGTGGAAGGCGTGAAGACGTGGGGGCATGCGTTCGTAGTAGAGGGGGCACCGTACGACTTACTCCTAGGTTTACCTTGGCAGAAGAGTGTACGGATGCAGACGGTGATACGGGAGGATGGCGAGATCGATCTCGTCATTCATAATCCGTTGAACCCTAGCGAGGAGACGAGAGTGGAGACACGTGCGCGAGCGGTGAAGTTGCAGAGTGTGAATGCGGCGAAGGGAGTAGTGGAGATGGTGGAGGAAGCGCGAGGACGAGCGGGTGAGGATGAACCTGAGGTCTGGGCAAGGACGACCGAAGGGGGGACGGTGGAGGAGATAGAGGAGAGTGAGGATGAACCTGAGGTCTGGGCAAGGACGACCGAAGGGGGGGTAGTCGAGGAGTTGGAAGGAACATGCGAGACGAGACGAGCACAAGACAACATTGGTATTATGGAAGTACTAATGGGAACGACCTACGAAGTTGACCGAGATAGGAACGTACTACTCTACAAGAGTGTAGCGAACAAAATTCGACCACTCGCGATGTCTACCCCAGAAGAGTACAAAGTCGTTCGGTACCCTCCACCCATTGACCCTCTTACGACGATTCCTCCGCTTCCGCACCATCCACCCACCAAGTTTGTTCCAACAGGGAGACTCACAGAAGCACGTCTAGACGCTTTGGGAGTGCGAAAGAACGAGTTTCTTAACAAGGTGGAACGGGATCTGGTGGTGGAAATCTTACGCTTGAACAATCGTGCACTCGCGTTCGACGAATCCGAGAAAGGACGGTTTCGCGAGGACATGTTCCCTCCTGTGCGCATCGCGGTCAACGAGCACGTTCCCTGGGCAGTGCGCTCACTTCCTATTCCTATGGGCATCTACGACGTCGTCGTCACGATTATCAAGGCGAAGGTGGAAGCGGGCACGTACGAACCATCGACGAGCGCCTATCGACATCAGTGGTTCAGCGTCGGCAAGAAACCGCCCTTTGGAGGACTTCGGGTTGTTCATAACCTTGGACCGCTGAACGCGGTGAGTATCCGCAATGCGGGACAGATGCCCGTTGCGGACCACTACGCTGAGGTATGCGCTGGGCGGGGGATCTACACGTCAGTGGACCTCTTCGTCGGGTTTGATCACCGAGGACTCGCCAAAGAAAGCAGAGAACTTACCGCTTTCGACACGCCACTCGGCGCGCATCAACTGACCGTACTCCCACAAGGATGGACAAACTCGCCAACGATATTCCATGCAGACGTTGCGTGGATTATACGTCAGTTAATCGGAAGGGTTATGAATCTGGCGGATGACGTACATGCGCTTGGAGAGAAGACGAGGTACGAGTTGGAGGGAGGAGGATGGGAGATGTCGAAGGAGAATCCCGAGGTGCGACGCTTCGTGCGCGAGCACTTGGAGGATGTTCACCGCCTTCTCCACATACTCGCTGAAGCAGGAGCGACAGTGTCAGTGAAAAAGCTGCAAGTCGCAGTACCGGAGGCGGTCGTGATGGGGCAGTTGATGACTTACGAAGGGCGGCGAGCAGAGGTGACGACCGTGGCGAAGATACAGAGTTGGCCGGAGTGCGAGTCGGTGACGGAGGTGCGGGCATTTTTGGGGACGGCGGGTACGGTGAGGAGTTGGGTGAAGGATTTCGCAGGGATCGCTCACCCATTGGTTGAGCTGACGAAGAAAGAGGCTGAGTGGGTGTGGGGTGAGAAGGAACGAGGTGCGATGGAGGCGTTGAAGAAGGCAGTGGTGGAGAGTGGAGCAATTCGCCCGATTGACTACAAGAGCGAGAACGAAGTCATCCTTGCAGTGGATTCGTCGCAGATCGCGTGCGGGTACATTCTTGCTCAGGTGGACGACGACGAGACACGACGGCCAGCCCGCTTTGGCTCAATCACATTCACCGAACGCGAAGGACGGTACTCGCAGGCGAAACTCGAGCTCTACGGGTTGTTTCGCTCGCTTCACGCGACCAAACTCTGGATCATCGGGGTGTTGAATCTCACAGTGGAGGTCGACGCGAAGTATATCAAGGGGATGCTGAACAACCCCGATATGCACCCCAACGCGGCGATTAATCGGTGGATAGCAGCAATTTTGTTATTCTCATTCAAGTTGGTACACGTACCAGGGGATAAGCACAGGGGCGCGGATGGACTGTCGAGGAGGAGAGGAACAGAGGACCCGGGCGACGAGATGGGTGATGCAGAGGAATGGGTGGAAGAGGTTTTGAGTTGCGGATTGTGGGTGGCGCATGAGTCGTTTCAGGTGGGCGAGGGGAGAGTGATGGCGTTGCAGCAGGGCGAGTTTCCAGTCGTATGGGCACTTTCAGGGAGAGATGGAGGAAACGAAGTGGAGGAAGAGAAAGTAGAGTTTGGGAGAAAGGATAAAGCAGCAGTGGCGGAGAAGGATGATGAACTGAGGAAGATGAGGAGGATGTTAGAAGGGAAATTGACGAGGAGCGAGATGGCGTCGGGGAAAGATTGGGATCGCCTGGTGAAGCGTACAATCGGATATTTTTTCGTAAAAGGGGACAGGTTATGGAAGAAGGATCGGGGCGGGCGACACCAACTGGTTATCATGGAGGAGAGGGAGCGGTTAGAGATTCTGGTGGAGGCGCAAGACAAACTTGGGCACAAAGGCTACTATCCAACACATCGACGGGTCGCAGATCGCTTTTGGTGGCCCTCTCTGGTCGAAGACGCGCAGTGGTTCGTTCGCACATGTCACCAGTGCCAGCTCATGAACAAGGTGAAAATTATCATTCCGCCGACTGTCGCATCGCCTGCGACGCTATTCACCAAAGTCCACATCGATACAATGCACCTGCCGGCCTCCAACGGGTTTACTTATCTGGTGCAGGCGAGAGACAGTCTATCGGGATGGGTCGAGTACCGCGCACTACGCAAGGAGAACGCGAGAACGTTGGGATCTTTTATCTTCGAGGAGTTACTCTGCAGGTGGGGGACGGTAGCCGAGATCGTTACCGACAACGGGACGCCGTTCGTAGCGGCACTCGACTATCTCAAGGAAAAGTACACCATTAACCACATCCGCATATCGGCTTACAACTCGCGCGCCAACGGAGCAGTGGAAACCACGCACACGCCAGTTCGGGATGCGCTGGTCAAGGTTTCTGCGTCGGGAGGGGGGATGAAGAGATGGACAGAGCACATTGGGTACGTCATGTGGGCGGACAGGATCACGACGAGGAAACGCACCGGATTTTCACCATTTTACGCTGCACACGGCGTCGAACCCCTCCTCCCATTCGACATCCTACACGCAACATTCCTATTCCCCGACATTCGTGCCCTGGTCTCGGACGACGAGCTCCTCGCTATGCGAGCCCACCAGTTAGAACGCCGTGATGAAGACCTAGCGACATTGCACGATCGCGTTTTGGCCAGTCGTTTCTCATCTATCGACTCATTCATCAGGACGCACCAGCACTCGATCGTCGAGCACGACTTCAGCCCCGGAGACCTTGTTCTCGTTCTCAACAAGAAGGTCGAACCAGACCTAGGCAGAAAAGCGAAACCCAGATACTACGGACCCATGGCAGTCGTCTCACGCAGTACCGGCGGCTCTTATCGACTTTCAGAGATTAACGGAGCCGTCTCGAAGCTCAAGTACGGTGCATTCCGTCTTATTCCATATTACAGGCGCTACTCGAAGTCTATCGACATTACGGAGATCTTAGGTGTGGAGGATGAGGTTGAAGGCGAGGAGGTTGGAGAAGAGATCGAAGGGGCTTGAAGCTGGGTGTTGTTTTGACCTCGACGGTGTCGAGTTCAGAAAGTGGGGATGGGATGTGGGGAGCCCAGGACAGCCAGACCTAGATTAGATTAGATCGAGCGATCCCATACGGACGCTCGATGGCTTTCATTCTCACGCTCGCGAGCCCTAGAGATGGGTCGCCTGCTCGTCTCCTGTTCTCCTTAGTTCACTACAGTGTATATTCATATTCGCTCTATCTATGCTCTGCTTGGCTTTGTCTTGCGCGTCGACACCACACTTTCGCATGGAACATGGATTACCGGCTTGGGGATACATGGATAAGGGGAACACAGGAGCTTGGGACTTGCTTGGGACACACAAGGACAAGAGAGTAAGGTGTCTATAACGATGACGACCCTACCTCAGTTGACATGGATGTGCCGCTTGTTTAATTCCTCTGTAAATAGTCGGGAGTCCGGAGCCTCTAGTGTACTTAGTCAGTTGTAGCTTTATAAGCCCGATTCGCCGACCATGGACTTGGGTGCATGACTAGTTGAGGACACCAGGAGCCCTTCTGCTTCTGCCCAATGTAAAGGAACTTTAAGGTCACTCAGTACACACACATGCTCGCGGCTCACTGTAGTGGGGTTCACCACCGGATTCCAGGATGAAGTAATAGAATGGTGGATTAGCGTACTACGGTACATTCCACAGGTTAAGAGAATATATGGGGCCCGCCGGGGGCGTTCGAATAGTAATATTGGTGGTTTATTTAACAGGGATAAATACGACACGGAGAGCGGGGGAGTGTGTGGCAGCAACGTGCCATACGGCTCAGATATTGTAGGCGCAATTAACGACGCTTCGTGTGGGTGTTTCCGCATGCAGTTGCCTATAAATCGAGAAGTCAGTCAGCTATCCAAAGATGCCATGCATTATATGCAATCAAGCATAATATCGCACATCCGCTTGAGAGGTATACTCTTTATTGCAATAGTAGCATGTGGGCTTGTGGACTGGATGGCTCTTCTCGGGGTCAATCACCGGGTTGTCTCCCCAGCGACTGGCGGGGTTGCTTGCGACACCGCGTTTGGGGCCGATTCGGCGATCGAGCTGGATCGAAATTGCATCCAGTAGATCCCTGGATGAGAACTCGGCGAGCTCTGTGATTATTTCGCGACGTTGAAGCTCTTGATTAATTTCGCGAGTACTGAGCCCGTCGACATAGTCCCTGGCGTCGAATTCCTGTACAAAAATCTTGGTAGTTAGCGTAGTATTAAAAGGGTTCTGGATAAAGCACATACATCGGCGTAGTAGCCGTTCGCACTCGATGCCAAAGCAACAAACAATGGAAGGAGTGTGATGATGTTCAGATGCATCGGTTTAACAGTGCCGCAGTTGGTATGGCTGGTTGGTTAGTTTTGACTTCGAAGCTTCTGGAAGAACGGTTGGGGAATGAAAGATATAGAATTGGCTTGCGATTGCTTGAGCTTTATACCAAGGCAGAACTAAGAAGACGGCGAAAGGCTCCTTCGAGTTTCAAGGAGTTTCCACATTTGTGGGGATAGGATATACGACCAACAGAATAGAAATAAACTCGAGGCCGTAATGGCGATGTGAGGAAGAGTGTCAAGCGAGAAAAATGAGGACATGGGTCTTGCAATAGATTCTCTAGTATGGGGGTTTGTCATCGTTGAATACAATTTCCAATCTGGGCGGGAACACCGACGCATGAACGCCTGAGCCGCTGCCATCGGCCAGAGCTGCCTGAAAAATCCATTCGGAATATATTCCCTGCGGAAAGTCGCCCACTGGTTAAACGGAACGAGCTGGCGTGAGCGACACAATTAGAGTCCTTTGCGTAATTCCTTGAATGTTTCGAACTTTTCCAATTTTGTCACGTCCCAGGAAGCCCTACCAAACAAACCGATAAGGCAACCATTCTTCGCCATCCCATCCTTGGTCCTTGTAGATCACTGCCCTATAGCCTTCCATGGTAAAGATATGGGTTAATTTCACTGATATTTTTGAAGATAAAGGTCTACCATGCGACAGTGCTGGAGCCACTGGCAATCACTGCTCCTTGTGCAAGATTGATGGAATGGCCGACGCCGTCGGTTGATCGGTGGATACGATTACCCATACACAAGATGCCCCGAGCGCCGCTCCGGGGGTAAGATACCACCTGGGCGTATTAGGAAAGTACAGAGTTACCCAGCAATCTCGCTCGCTGAACGCTCAAGCGTGTGCAGTGTCTAGAATGCCAGCCCGAGCAGGGATGTCACACCGGTGGTTTCAAAGGGTTTCAACCATGATACTTACATATCGCAGTAAAGCGCAGTAAGTATGTCATTAGAAGATGAGTTCACAGCTCAGCGCTCAGCAATCGCTCACGCATACAAGATAAAAATATATTGGTACGTAGCTAGTGAAAGCCAGTGGGAACTATTACGAGTTGCCGCCTACAAGCGGCGGTGCATTGCAGCGTAAGCTGTACTACCTGGCTAACTGTTGTTGGTCGGGAGTGAAGCAGTCCTCCCCCACACATCGCCGCGGGAGTGCAGCCTTGCATAACTCTGAAGCCCGATGCGACTCGAGTACCATCGAGCATTCCAAGAGTTCCTGTTGGATCGGAAATGATGTGTGAGAGGAGGCTGGATCTGCTTGAAGAACGTTGCGTGCAGGTTTTGAAAGGTAAGTCTGGGGAAGCTCTTACCGTACAAGGGTAGAATTTAAACTGACCCCCCGTCGGTCGTTTAGCCCAGGGACCAGCTCCTGTACTGACAGAGAAGGAAGCTGATTATTTTGAACATCGCTTCCGCACTGTACATGCTCTCTCCCCTCCGTCCTCCCTCCCGGTATTCTCCATGCTCCCTCCCGAGCGGTGGACCCTCTGGCATGCAGCTCGTAGCCTGAGTCTAGGCACGGCACGGACTACACCCTCTCCCACTCGCCCCCACACCCGCTCTCCGCTCAGACACACACCCATACGATACGCACTTGGCCCTAGCACGCAACCACACGCACGCCGGCCGGACTTTGTGCACACTCGCCTGCGCGCGTTCGACTGGAGCACACACCCCTCCTGGCTGGACTCCGCCCTACGCACACCCCTACGCAGGCGGCAGGGACACGCAGACCCACACGCCTTGGGCTCTACGCAGAACATCCATCTTCCGCTCCCCTCTTCGAACTGTGCTTCTCTACTCCCTGGACCTACTCCCTCCCTACTCCCTCTTTCCCTCCTTAACCCCTCACGGGCGCAGCCCTCCACCCCCTAGATCCTATGCCTCCACACTTTCATGCACCGCCCGCACCCTTCGCTCGCCTCGGTATGGCTGGCGCACCCTTCGCTCGTCCCCTTCGTCCGGCTCCAAGCAAGACAGGCGCATCACGCTCGCGTGGTATTCGGAATCGCACTCACACTCGCACTCCCCTCTCGCCGGTCGGTCGCTCCCTCCGTACTCGAGTCAGATTCAGATGATATCTCCCTCTTTCAGCCTCTCTGCTCGTTGCGCCCCGAGGCCCCCCATCGTCAGTCATCACTCCCTCGCTGGTATGCATGCGTACATGCAACGAACGACCCACCTTGTACTTACTACGGAGTCGGACCGGCGACCCAATGAATCTGAATACGTACGAGCGTAGATCTTCCAGACTCATTCATGTCTATCGCGCAAAGCCTAGATGACCGAGGTCTGAGGTTCGGTGCTGGGAGGTACTACCCGTCAGAGAGGTATGGTTGGTATTGAGGGGCATTGACAGACGTCAGACCGAGTGGAGCCTCCTTCCGAGTGCGATCGAGCGGACTGAGCACTAAGTACTGTACATAGCAATTCGGTCGGTCGAATTCCTGGATCCCTGGATTTCTGAAATACTAGAGCGGCGAGCAGGAGAAGTTGACTCGGCGGCGAGCCCCGTCGTCCGAAAAACCTGCGTGCTGTGTCCAATTCCACGATACCCAATACCTCGAGCGCGATGAATCCCATCTACGCTCGGAAAGTTCAGGCATCTTTTCCACCCCTGCTGCGCTGCGCTGCGCAGAAGTGCTTTCAGACCCTTGAGAGCGATCAAGTGAGGCCAAGGGCAACCTAAAGGAAATTAAAATCGTCGCCTATTCGTGGAGCGTGAGTGTGGGTGGTTCGTTGCCAGTCCAGCCGAGCGAGATGTAGCTGGTTTGAGGTACCACCGTATGCAAATCTTAAGCGGGAAGTGAGCTGAAGTGAGGCGAGCTGAGAGCAAAGATTGCGGGTATGTAGAGGAGGAGAGAGCTACGGTGGTGTATCAGAGATGGATGGGATGAGCATATGCCCAATTGCGCGGGGCAGGATCGCCACAGACTCACGGACGGTGTACTACACACCACGCTCTCCTTGGAATCGAGCACGCACGAGTACGGGCAGGCAGGAGGGTAGGGGAGAAGATCTGAGAAGATGCATAAGTACCAACCAGAGTCAGTCCGAGTCCGACGAATCAGTGATCTCCTCAAATCGCGTTATTTGCCCCTGTTATATCCGAAAGGCTACACGTCGCGCGCGCCTCTCGTCACCACATCAATCTCCTCCTCCTCCTCCCACCAACCCAAAACCCAAAACCCACCCAATGTCGCACTACCACTCACAATCCCCACCTCCCCTACGCCACCCAGTCCCCACACACCCCGCCTACATCCCCGAACCGCCCAGCACGCCCTCAAGCCCGCAAGGCTACCAGCGCTTCTCCTCCTCCCCCGGCCCCGGCGGGCCCGTCCCCGCGCAACCGCTGCCCCCGCCGCACCTCCAACACCACATGCAGGGCCAGCCGATCCATCCGGGCAGCATCTCGTCTGGGCCCATGCACCCTCAGCAACAGCAACAGCAGCAGCAGCAACAGGGCCATGTGCCGTACGTGCCGGCGTACGCGGGGGCGTTCCAGGGGTCTTATGGTGGGGGAAACATGGGTGGGGTTGGAGGGAATATGGCGGGGGGTAATATGGGTAATATGGGAGGGGGAGGGGCGGATGCGGGGGCGTTCCAGCCGAACTTTGGGGCGTGGGGGATTAATGATACGACTGCGCAGTTGGGGATGCAGCTGGGCCAGAGCGCGGTCGCTGCGGGGCAGGACTACGTGCAGCGTAACGTGCGTTCTCCCTCTCTTCTTTTGTTCGTGGATTGTGGATTGATTTGATGATGGATGGTGGGGTAGTTTGGGACTATCTTCCCCCGCCCGACGGTGAAGCATCACTTCAACGTGTCCAATAGTTACGTGCTGCATAAGCTCCGCCTCGTGCTCTTCCCGTGGCTGCACAAGCCCTGGGCGCGCCGTACCAAGCGTACCGAGCAGGGGCTGCATGAATGGCAGCCTCCTAGAGACGATGTTAACAGCCCTGACCTTTACATTCCTGGTGCGCCGCCCCTCTCCCTCCCTCGTTTCATTCCTCATGCTGAATTTCTGTGGTTGTAGTAATGGCGATCGTGACCTATATCCTGCTTACGGGCCTGCACGCTGGCATCCATGTTCCTTCGGGCTTCCGCCCCCAGATCCTCGGCGAGACTGCCTCGCGTGCGACCCTCGTCGTCCTCTTCGACTTCCTCTTCGTGAAGCTAGGGTGCTACATACTAAACATCCAGGTATGCTCGCAGTGCTGTCTTCCCATTGGACTCTCCTTACCGTCTCCTTCCCTTCCTCTTTGGACGACACTTTTACTATGCAGGGATCATCGCAGTTCGTCGACATCTTCGCGTACACGGGGTACAAGTTCGTTGGCGTCATACTCTCAATCGCAGTGGGCTTCTTGGGCGTGAGCGGGTGGCTGTGGACGCTCGTGTTCGTCTACGCGTTCTTGGCGAACGCTTTCTTCTTGGTGCGTACTCCCACTACCCCTGGCCATCGCCATAGCTCACGGTCACTAACACATTTCTTTCCCTTGTCCCTGCTCCTTCCCCTTCCCCTGTCCCTTTTTCTCCCCCTTCCTCTTTCCCTCTTTTCTTTTCCCCTTTTCCGCTGCATTTTATTTTTACTCCCTCTTCCGCTGCATCTTCGTTTTACTCCCATACAGCTCCGCTCCCTCCGCTCCGTCGTCCTCCCCGACCCCTCGATCAGCATCGCGACGGCGTCGAACCCCACGACGACGGCCACCGTGAACCCCGCGCAGCGCCGCAGGCGGATCACGTTTTTGTTTTTGGAGGCGGTGTGTCAGGTTGTGTATATGGCGGCGTTGGTAAGGTTGCCTACTGCTTAGGGGAGGGTGAAGGGGGGATTGAAGAGGGGAGGGGGGTTGGAAAGGAGGGGGAGGGGAGGTGGAATGAATGAGGTGCGAAGGGAAGGGTGGGGCGCGAAGGGAGGGGTGGGGCACGAAGGGAGGGTGGGGCGATTGATACCTGTATAGATGGGAAGGGAAGGACGTGTAATACCGAGGTATCGTTCGGAGAATGGACGGTAATTAGCTCGATTTCTTGTTGGGTGCAGCTTGGGCGCTTATTTTGATGGCGGGCCGATTGATCTCTGAACTACGGGCTAGTATGGGATGCTCAAAGGCGGCTTATAGGATCGACATCACGCAACATTTAACATAAACAACGTGAAGCTTGATTACACTACGGCTCGCATATCATTCGAAGCACCCGTATCCACCCCAGGACTCGCCATTACGCGTGGAACGTCTTGAGCCTCCCGACCGTGCGCTTCCTTATTACGGCCATCATCCATTTCCATTTCGGCCTCCTCCTCCTCTTCATCCTCCTCGAACTTCAGGGCCTCCAGGTCGACAATCTCCTCGTAGAGAAACGCCTGGAGCCCACGTCGTTTAGGATCCCTGAGTCTAGCGATATCTTCGCGCAGGAGGGGGTAGCTCTCCATGAACGCGTGCTTCAGTTTTCCCTGGGTGCTCTCGGTGGTGTGGAGTATCCCGAGGGGACTATATAGCTTCCCATCTATCTCATCCCAAGAAATTTAGCACGGATACTCAAACTTAACGTGCCATTGATAGGCCAGCGACTCAGGACGGACGTACGGATTAAACTCGTGCCCAGCCACATCGTGAGGAGGGCGCTGAAGAGCGAGCTGAGCCCCCCCAGGACGCTGAGCCCGTTCAGAACGCTCTCGTTGCGGAAGTCTTGGAGGACGACGAAGTCGGGCCCGAGGGGCGCTTTGGTGAGCCAGAGCGTGGAGAGGAGCGGATTGGTGGTGTTTGTGTAGGTTGGCGCGAGGGGTTCGGGGTAGGTTGAGGTTATCTTTGTCACCAAGTGGGTGTGGTATAGCTGCGTGGTATTGGTAGTGTCAGCTTCAGTGTTAGTGTGAATGTGGAATGGGGAGGGGAAGGGAGGGAGAGAAGGCGGAGGGAGAATTTATTTAGCGCACCTCGAATCCGAGTGTGGCGAGTGAACGCCGTCTGAGACGTTGGCGGATGAACCAGTCGGCGAAGCCGATCAAGTTCGCCCCGGGTACGAGCTGGGTGGGCTCGGTCGAGCGAAGCACCTTTTTGCGGTCGTCCGTGAGGCCGACGTATACCTCGACGTACCTGCGCGGGTAGATCTTCATGTCGGGCGCGTTGGGCTCGCGCAGGCCCGTGAAGTTGAGGGAGATGAGGAGGTCGGGGCGGTGCGCTGTTGTGTCGTTTATGAAGGAGTTGAAGTCGGTGTCTATCACAAGTTACAGTTGGTGTTAGGTAGGTAGGGAAGTATTAGGGGAAGCGTGAGTAATTTTGGGGCGTGGTGGAAGGAGGAGGGGGTAGGACGAACCGAGGGCTGCTTCGATGTTTAGTTTGTTGGTGCAGTTGAAAGAGACGACTTCGAATCCTGGACTTATGGCCTCGAGGTCCTCCGCTTCTGAGGCTTGGCATGCTTTCCCCTCCGATGGCCAGCCTACTATTACCGACGAGGCGTCTATCAACCTCGTTTGCGCCTCGGGTTCGGTTTGCCAGAACTACATGCGTTCGGTACGTTAATCAAGTTCTTGACGGCCGGCAGTCAATGCGAATGGGGTCTTACGAGTATAACGTTCCACACCCCAGATGTCTTCACTGTGAAGGTGGATGGGAGGACGACCGCGCGGTACTCCCGGTTGGGCGTCAGACCCATTTCGGCGACGGGCTGGAGGATGATGCGGTACGAGCCATATAGCACGAGCGTTATTACGATGAGGAAGACGGATACAGCGCGAAGGTAGCGGATCCACTTCGGTTCACCCCTGTTATTATGTGCGGGTCAGTCAATCCGTCTCTCGGTCCGGCCGTACGCCTCGTATGCTATGGGAAGGAGGGGGAGAAGGGGAACGTCACTCACGGAAGCCTCTGGCGCCGCGCTTCTCTCCCGAAGAAGACTTGCATGGGGTAGTTCCACCATGCGGAAGTGGGCTGCCTGGATTCAGCAGCGTGCGACGCCCCAGTTACGTTGTGGTGTACCCTTGAGAGATTCAGATCTATGCTCTTCGTGATGAGAAGCAGGATGAGGCTGATGGTCAGGGCGAAGAGCGCTGCGAGGCCGAATGTGACGCGTTTGGGGTACCAGCTGAACTTAAATTGCCGGGAGAACTTGGCGATTAGGAGGATGGTGGCCATGGCGAGGTACGCTGTATGTGGAGAGGGTGGTTGGAGAGGTTTAGTTAGTGCGCGGGATTCGACGTCGTTTGGATGGGAGACGGACCGAGAAGCTCGAGCAGTGTCAAGACATAATCCACAATGCGGGTCCAGCGTTTCGAATACATAACCGGCCTCCCAACTGCAAAGATACTGATCATAGTCCCATAAGCCGAACGAAACGGCTAGAGGGACACCAAATAAACTCACTACACCGAATGATGAAGCAAAGTAACACTCGACACCACCACCAGGACGACAGCAAGCGGGGTAATATCCTCAATCGTCGACCCCAACTCCGAGCCGTGGCCCCATTTCCGTAACACGGCGTAGAGGTAGGCGCTGTAGTACAGGCCGACGAGGGAGGTTCCTATCGTCCATCGCAGGCACCACAGGCGCATCGTGTGGCTGTGGAAGAATTTGGGGAGACAGGATTGGACGACGCGGGGTTGGGCCCCGGGGGAGTCGGTGGTGTTGTCAGCGGGGATGGGCATCATGGTGCAAACGGCTTGAGCACTTGGGACTGGTTCCTCATTGCTCCGTACCTCTCGCTTATACTTATGGAGGGATCAGCGGCGCTCGGCGTCTTACTGCATTTACGGAAGCCTTTCATTCAGCGCCCTTTTTGGGTCGAAGAAGCCCATATCGAGTACGAATCAGAGGGTTCGCGAGATTGGCTTAGACTGGCCTGGCTTCTTCATACGATACGCAGAGTCTGGATCCGAGTGAGAAGATTACATTCATCCTGGATCTGTTGACCTTCTCAGATGGCTTGTGGTCAGGTCTCCAACGAGAGAGTATGCGCACACCTCCTATTCCCACGGGCCACCGGTGCAACCCGCCTCACAGTTTCCTGCAATTAGCCACGATATACTACAACGGTTGGAAGGCAGTGGTCGTGGCGGCACCAGCTGCGAGAGGCGGCAAGATCTCAGACTTTCATCCTACAATTCGTTGCAAGGGACCAACAAGGGATGCTGCGCTATTATGGCGAGTTACGTCGACTCGACCCAAACTCGACCCAGCGGGAATGCGATGCTGCGTGACGGCGGGTGCTTGAGGAAAAGCTTACATTGTATTCCGCCACACCAGTACCCTACGAGACCCGCCAGGAGTCGAAGGAACGATTCTTAATTCCATGTAGGCCTATCCCAATATATGGTTTCAGCGTCGTAGGTCAAGGGGTAGAAAAAGCAATGAAGATATAAACGGCAATAATCAAACTAAATATCCCTTCTACACGACACTCATCTCGAGCTAGCTATGAGGTGGATTCATTGGGGTGGGGTAATATACGGGTACGCCAGCACACCCGGTGAGAATCAGGTTGGCATCTAATTGAGGCGGCCTTGCTCCTGCAACTTTTTTTCCAACTCTGTCAGATGACAGCGTCGGGACGCCTTTTCGTCCGTAAAAGACTTATTGCAGAACCAGCAGTTGTACGTTTTGGGCTTGCTGTTGCCGCCCCCTCTAGCCTCTAGGCGGCTGGAGAGCTCATTGATGAGGTCGCGCGTTGAGATTTCAGCAAGCTCCTGCATGATTTCTGAACGACCGAGGAGGCTCTGGATTTCGCGGGTGTCCCGGGCATCGAATTCCTGTTGAAGTGATAATTGATAGGGCAGTCAGTATACAGTAGGTCAAAATTCAAGATAGTCTTCTCACATCGTAGTGACCTTGGACGTATGACGCCAAGGCGACGACTGTAGGAACAAGGACGAGGACGTTGAAGCGCATGGTGTATAGAATTTAGCGTGGAGAGGGTTGAGACTTAGTTGAGACTGCTAAGTCGATTGGAGTGGAGTGTTTAGGCTGAGAGGAACTGTAGAATATCGACCGTTGAGTCCCAGCTTTTATGCTTTTCAGCGTGCATTCAGGGTCAAGTCAGGGTGTAGTTTCATCACAGGAGAGAGATCATCAGCTTGACGACTCGGCGGATTCGAAGCTGCGAAAAGGCACAAAATGGTGAGGCGTGACAATATTTACCCATGACATGAGGCCTTGAGGGACATATGTTCAAGGCCTGCCAAGCTAGCAAATGGCAAGCACTTTATTTCTGGCTGGGGAATTAGAGGTAACCTGCGTGGGACGTGTAACATGCTATTATTCGAGTAAATTAATTGTTTGCTAGCTCCTTGCCGCCGTAAACACAGCGGGGCGAATTCGTCTCACATTGTATAGTAAATATTCACCCACACCATGTCCCATGTCGGTACACGCCTCAAAATCCGCAGTGCGCGAGCACCGCGAATATCATCAATGACCCACCCCGCGTTGCCCCTATCTTCCGGGAACCTGGCTTCCAGCAAGTTCTGACTCAAATTTCGCGCTTATTTTCTCAATGCTCATATTCGTAATTCTCAACTTCAAGCTTCAAGCTTCAAGAGGTATAATTTTAGAACTTTTTGCAAATAAATCTCTAGGATGAGTACATGAATGATGAGAAGAGGCCAAGAAGAGGCCCTGCTGTAACGCTTTTGTCACGCTCGCCACCTGGTGACATACAGGGCATATGCACGTGTGAACGCGCGGAAAGTAGGGCCCCCCGGGTGTGAACCATTGATACACAGCCAGAGGTTTGCTTATACATAGTCTGACTACAAGTGCGGGAAACTATATTGACTGTAGTTGTGACTTCAGTCTGCGGTCTGACCGCAGGTAGTGCCGTTACGGCTCGGGCTCCGGGGCCCAAAAGCCTCGGCTTGGGCCTGGCTTTGGACGGCTAAGGACTACCAAAACTGAGGACCAGACCAAAGGCCTTTCACGCAGAGGGGCCCGTCTTGGATTTGGCCCTTGGGCTTGAGCATCCGTTGTCGTCCGCATAAGGTAGGTAGTAAAAGTTCAGGAATCGCTACCGCCGCGAGACTAGTCCCCGTGCCGCCCGGCTTCCACTTCAACGAAGTTGGAGGACGTTGATCCCCGTGCTGTGCTTTTACTCTGCGAGCCATTTGTAAAAGCGATGAACATGTGACATCCGTGCACTGCCAAGCGCAAGACTAAGCGCCCGTAGCCAGAGCACAACTGGCATCATTTTCTGACCCCCGCCGCTTGGGGAGTCGCAATACCAATACAAAAGACCTCTGGTGAGAGTATTAGGGCGCGAGTACCCTGGAGATACCTTAGCTATACGAGTAGCTTGCCGGGAATCATACTGGCGAGAGGGCGTTGTCGTCATAATTAAGCGCTCACCAGCGACCCGTCATGAAAGACTTGTGACCTCATGGCTCATGATGAGCTCATGGGCCGTTTTCACAATTTATCTGATATTATTATCTTCTAGCATTATTACCGGGGCACTCTCGATAAAAGTATTGAACGAGCCAACGAGAGAGTATGCGCACACCTCCTATTCCCACGGGCCACCGGTGCAACCCGCCTCACAGCTTCCTGCAATTAGCCACGATACACTACAACGGTTGGAAGGCAGTGGTCGTGGCGGCACCAGCTGCGAGAAGCGGCAAGATCTCAGACTTTCATCCTACAATTCGTTGCAAGGGACCAACAAGGGATGCTGCGCTATTATGGCGAGTTACGTCGACTATGGCGTTCCGTTGTAACATTTATTATTCCCCCCCTCCCCCAAAACTTTTTACCCCCCAATTGACCTTTTTGACTTGAAATCTATAGTTTTCACTAAGACTTGAGTGAGGGGGGGAAATGTGGTTTGGGGGGGGATTTTCGAAAATGGGGGGGAGGTTTTGAAAAAGGGGGGGAACTTTTCGCCGCGTCCACCCCCCAAATTTTTCCCACCCCCCACATTTCACGGTTTCCCCCCCATTTTTTGTGCACTTTCTCCACTACTTGATTAGCTTTTTCTTGCTATGTTTAAGATTGTACTCATTCCCATTTCTGGTCCATTTAGTAGAGCCCTTCGCCTCCGGCAGGCCTCGATGACACAGCCGCTTACAGGGATCCGGTGCAATTGATCAAAAGAATGTTTCACTGTGGCCCAAATATCAACCAACTTGAGTTGAAATCAGTTTCAATGCATGATTAGAGTCTATAGAACATGTTAGTGTACTTCAGGAGAGTAGAACCTCTTTCCATCTTGTGAAATCCTTGATTCTCGAAGCAGCTACCTTCGAGTTCAAACTGCGCGTTATCTAGATATCGACAGCGTCGATTCAATGTTTAACTGCATCTTCTTCCTTCGCTCAACAGGAGATCAATTCCATGGTCACAAACTCCAGGTAAATGCTCTATCCGTGTATCTAAGCCCTATAAAAACACTAATATGAGACTTAGTCCCAAGAAAATGGCTTCTCAAGTGGCGATGTATCCCCACACAAGCGCTTCACGTCCACGGTCCGAAATGCACTCTTCGATGAGCTCGGAGTCCCGAGAGAACGTGCCCCAGAACGATGGTGCCTCTAGTCCGGCACAGCAGTCATCGCCAAATCGCTACAGGTTAGCCAGTCGCGACATCGAGAATACGGCACCCAGCTCCTCCAGGAGAACAAAGTTGGGCCGCGGATCAAGCTCAGACGCGGATCGGGCCTCTTCACCGAGCGGCGAGAAGGGAAAGTACGTCGCAGATTCCAGGCCTACCGAAGACCGTGCAATCGTGCACCCGCCTGCCCCACCTGCCCGCCGAGTTTTCTCGGCAATTCCTAAGGTTGGGTACAACCCATGGGCGTCGAAGTAGCCGTGACAGACCAAGGTGTGTCTCGACTCATCACTCTTGCCGTCGGTTCATTCGTATTGACATCTCGTTATCATTCAGACCTCCTCTGGACCTTTCCAAGGCTCCATATTTAATGAACTAGTGTCGTGCATCGTTGCCCGACGCGGCGACGCCATGCGGGCCTCCTCATGCTCAATACGTAGCCCGCCCGACCCCCGAGCCATTTCCCACTTGCCCACCAAAAGATACCCCGTAAGTTTGATCATATACCATACACTAGTGCTTATTTAGTTCGACCACCGTCTGGTTTCCGTGTTTTACTCGCTTTCGTCATACATTACGGTTCCATGTCCAGATTTCTTAGTTTTCTACGCCGCATATGTGCGAGCCATCGATGATCGCTCTCCTTCCTCTCTCTCCATAATCAGTCCTGAAGCCAATCACACGTCCGTTCTCTGCTATAGATCCAATACCTTATCCCTTTCCTCTATAGTTTATGGCCATTAGATGCATGTGCCTGATAGATGCTATACACGTACACATTCCTTGGACATTTCGATCGACTCAAGTCTACCTTAATTAGAGCACGTCTATATACAAATTTTGATATAGATACTCAGAAGTTGGAAGTTGCAATACCAAGTTATATCTGATCAGGGACGTTCACAAAAAACGGGGGGAAACCGTGAAATGTGGGGGGTGGGAAAGATTTTGGGGGGTGGACACGGCGAAAAGTTCCCCCCCTTTTTCAAAACCTCCCCCCCATTTTCGAAAATCCCCCCCCAAACCACATTTCCCCCCCTCACTCAAGTCTTAGTGAAAACTATAGATTTCAAGTCAAAAAGGTCAATTGGGGGGTAAAAAGTTTTGGGGGAGGGGGGGAATAATAAATGTTACAACGGAACGCCATAGTCGACTCGACCCGAACTCGACCCAGCGGGAGTGCGATGCTGCGTGACGGCGGGTTGAAGCTTGAGGGAACACTTACATTGTATTCCGCTACATCAGTACCCTACGAGACCCGCCAGGAGTCGAAGGAACGATTCTTATTGGCATCTCCTGGACCCTAGTCCACCTGGATTCCAGGACCCGGTCTCCCCAAGTTTGCCTCAGAATGGGTATCCCCACATCCCAGACCAATGGTATGGTGTGATATGGCCCGCTTCATTCTGACGGCATTATATGCTGGTAAAATGGAGCGGAATACCATACCTCCAGCATGCTATAACCCCCTCTCGGATGTGATCAGTTGGAACAGGGGAATATACGCCCAGGGTTCTCTTGGCACTTTTGGGTCTCAGGTGTTCACCTCCGTGTGCATGCTTCGGAGGTCTATTTTGCACCCCAAGGTGAGGGATTGCGCATTTTGGAATGCAAATGTCTTGTTCCAATACACATGCTTACGGTCTCACAAACCCGCATCCTGAAGCGAGTGGCCACCCATTTTGGAATCCCAATGTATCATCCCAAACTACACTACATATGTACATACCACACTCCCCCGGACCCCACCTAATCACCCATCCTTACGCCTCCTTACGCCTCCCTACCCACCGTGAGAATGCGGTCATGCGGAGCGTCCGCATGCTTGGGGCTCTGGCCCATGCATGCTTCCTATCGCCTCCGCTTCAGAGTCCCGGGCCCCCAATTGAGGAGGCCTTTCTTCTCCAACTCTTTTTCGGCCGGTGTCATATGACAGCGTCGGGCATCATTTTCGTCCTCATAACCCACATTGCAGGACCAGCAGTGGTAAATGGGCTTGCTGTTGTTGCCCCCTCTAGCCTCTAGGCGGCTGGAGAGCTCATGGATGAGGTCGCGCGTTGAGATTTCAGCAAGCTCCTCCATGATTTCTGAACGTCTGAGGAGGCCCTGGATTTCGCGGGTGCTCAACTCGTCGACAAGGTCACGAGCATCGAATTCCTGTTGAAGCGAGAATTGATAGGGCAGTCAGTATACAGTAGGTCAAAATTCAAGATAGTCTTCTCACATCGTAGTGACCTTGGACGTATGACGCCAAGGCGACGACGGTAGGAACAAGGACGAGGACGTTGAAGCGCATGGTGTATAGAACTTGGCGTGGAGAGGGCTGAGACTTCTGAGTGGATTGGAGTGGGGTGTTTAGGCTGAGGAACTGTAGAACACTGACCGTTGAGTCCCAGCTTTTATGCTTTTCGTAGGCTAGTAGCGCAGCCAGTTTAATCCCAGCAGGAGAGCGATCACGGCCGCCATACCCGCAGAATATATTGCGCTCACTGGGCGCTCGCAAAGGACCCTGAGATACCACGCGCACAGAGCCTCAACGCTGATGAGGCCGGGCCGTCGTGTGAACGGGCCAGCTCCACATGTGATAGCGTCGGCACTGATGTATTATCTGGTATACGCTTACTGCCATACCCTCGGGTAGGAGGGGCGAGGGGTGTGATGAATTGCGCCAACTGAGGCGGGCAGGTGCTTCGCACAGCAAGGACCCTGAGGACTGATTTATTCCCAGTACAATGCACGCAAGTACATATGTACTACGTACGTAAACCGTCCCCAGCAAAGTTTGCAACACGAGCGCTAAAACAAGCAAATGCGGATCCGGAGTTGCCAGGTTGGCGGCATGGCAGTAAGTGCCAGCCTATGTAGATAGGTGCCATGGTGCCCATCAAGCTCCCACTACATTCAATGCATACCCATAACACGTGCAGAGGTGACTTGAGTCGAGAGGAGCTGCTGAGATTTAACTGTCGAGTATCCTAGCTTTCATATCTCTGAGGGTACCATCTTACACTGCATCAGGAGAAGGATCCCCAGAGCCATGCCCGAGACTTGGGCGCTGCCAGACGCCGGGAATCTAAACATGTCTACCGTTGTGCGAACCCGGTGGACAGCTGCACATTGTTCTTACAATATCGTTGCGAGCTTTACGTATCTTGTCGCCCCACAGCTGATGTTAACACCAACCTCCTTGGTTAATCCGGATATCCCGCCCGAGGCTCGGCACCCTCTCAAATAAATTCTTACCGCCGTAAGACCCATGTTCACATCCTTTTCCTTATTCCCAGGGTATGCACATACGCGGTTGACCACCCCCCGCAAAGCTCCAACGCAAGCGCCAAAACCATCAAATGCGGATCAGAATCGCCGTACCCGGTACATACGTCCGTCGTGTCGTAGATTCAATTCAAAATGGCACTTTCACTGCCAAGTCTCGTACATATCTTATACATCCGTTCATCCTATCACATTAAGTACTCTTGGGCGCTTAATATGCAGCGAATCAGGCAAATGTGTGCCTGTCTCCGTCGATACTAGCCAACCAGTCAAACACCCTCAATGCGACCCCCGGCACTGCATGCTTGCTGAGTGGTCGGACCACGATGTATTGACTACATACCATACATGAGCTTTATCATGACGGTCGGTCCTCCACTCTTAGTAACATCAACCTCCTAGGCGATCCCTTTAACTTTCTCAAGCCTGCGCGGGGGTTCTCAATACCTTCAATCACACCCCTTCACCACATAAACGTACTCTCACAATCACCTCTAGCTCTCAAGCTCAAGAGTCAAGACAGGTTATGTAAGACTGAGTTTCTCTCCCGTCCAGAACGTTATACGTACGTACGCACGTACGTCCCTAATACATACGTAACCGCCCCCGCAAAGCATGCAAAGAGTTCCAACACGATCCCCCAAACTCTCAAACACAACTTTACCAAAATCACCACGCCCCTAAATTGCTTGCTTGCTACATACATATCTAAGTAGCGAAATTCGTCTGGATCGAATCCTTCCGACCTAACTACCTTGCTCATCAGCACGACTCCAACTGAGATTGAAGAACCCTCCCACAGGCAAGCCAAACCGACCGACCGAGTTCCTACGCGCTTAACACCATAAACTCAGACTCAACACACACACACACACACTCCCAGCCAACCTACATACATACCCAACCCACGCATCAGCCTCGCACCTCCCACCGCCGACCCACGCACACAAACAACCCCTCCCAACGACCCCGCCCCGGAGTCAACCCTCACCCTAATCACCAATCAAATAAGCGCGCGTGGCACCAAGCGCCCAAGCCCCCGGCCCGCATACACACACCTCGCGATCGACTCGGACCGCCCAGCCTGACTGTGTCCAGCCCCGGCCTCCTTTAATTGACTCTCACGATTCCACGACTCCACGACAGCGTTGACTATCATACTTGATGGGTAACCCGACAACCGGGCCAAGGCCGCAGCTAGCGAGGTTGAAGCTCGACGGTCGTCCTACTGGACCTCGAAGCATACGTACGCTGCAAGGGGGACAGACTTTCGATTGGCTGAATTCGAAATCTTACCTGGGATGGGGTAGTGAACTTCGGACGGTCGGTCGGCCCATCCGTCCATTGCACCGACACGCCCGTCCGTCCGTCCGAGTATCCACGCATCCACGTCCGCCTCAGACCAGAACGAACTCGAAAGAGACGAGACCGAACGAAGGGCACAGCAAATACCCACCAAGCCTCCGCATCCTCAATCTCAAACACAATTTGCACCAGCACAGAGTCGCACCGTCGACCTTCGCGTTCCGTCCTCATACCTCTCCTCCATACCTATACCTCTCCTCCATACCTCCTCCACACCCATACCTCTCCTCGAACATCAAACCCTCCTCAACTCTTAACAAGAAAACCAGAAAAATGACATTCAAACACTAAACCCGAGTCAAAGAACTTATCAAAAGCAAAAGCAAACTGGGCTACATGTATGCACCAGGAACACATAACCGCTAAGGTAGGTAGGTAGGTAGTAAGATGGTATACCGCGCCGACTGGGGCGCGGGGGCTGCATGCAGCCTTTGTATCGAACGGGGACCACGCTGTGGTCCTTGTATGTATGTATAGAGAGACAGGAAGGAATGGAAGAGAGAGATGGGAGAGAGAGGGAATAAGGAGGGGATTAAAGAGGTCGTGATATGATGGTATAGGATGATGGGTTGTTGGTGCAAAGATGCGAGGGGGAGTCTATATGAATGAATGCATAACGGTCGGTCGTCCTCGAAGTTCGTCGGAGGCGGCTGGTAGGTCGGCCCTTCACTCCAACTCATCGCAGAAAGGAAGGTCCTCGTTCCCGGGGCCATCAACGACCTCGATATCATCTCCGTCATCCTCATCACAATCCTCCTCATCCTCTTCACCCGGCGCGGCAGTAACCGCCGGCGCAGCCTGGCTCGTCGTCGCCGCCACAGCCGTCGTCGTAGGCTTCACAGCAGGAGGCGCCGTCGCCGTCGCCCCATTCGCCAACTCCGCCCCCGCAGGCGGCGCCGTATGGATCGGCACCCCAGGGTCCTTCGGCACCCGCACCTCCCCGCCCACACACAGCACCTCGCCCACATATATATTGGTGCAGTCGTCGTTCACCTGCGGGTTGTTGAGGTGGAAGATCGTGCCGTTGATTTGGGCGGCGGAGAGGATGCCGGTGCAGGTGTCGTTGGGGACTACTATGTGGGTGGTAGTGCAGTCTTCGGAGGGGGAGGGGGAGAGGCAGAGGGTGCTGTCGGGTTGGAGGTTTGTGCAGGTGGGGTTTATGGTGCCGGGGTTGTTGGCGGCGAGTTGGTAGCTGTGGGGGAGGGAGTGTGAGCATGGGGGTTTAAGCGGAGGAGGGAGGCGGGGAAGGGAGGGGGAAGGAGGAGGGGGAAGGGGAGAGGGGGTACGTACGTGGAGACGTTGTTAGCGGCGGAGATGGCGTCGCAGTAGTCGCCAGCCTTGACCTTGTAGCTACGACTGCACTCGGCAGCATAGACAGCTGCATCCACGTCCGTCAGTAAGCACATCGTTCACCCTTCACCCAACCTGGGGAGGAGACTCACTTTGGGCGAAGAGCGCTGCGAGCGAGGCGAGCGCGAGGGTGCTGCGAGAAGCGAACATTTTCTTTTTTCTTGCTAGTAGTGGTCGGTCGTTCGTGTAGGGTGATCGAATGAACAGGCAAAGAGAGGGAAGGGTAAAGAAGGAGGTGGTGACACGCAGGCGGTCAGCGGACGACGGGCGATGGTGGGGGATGGGAAGAAACGAGAAAGTGGGTTGAAGAAAAGAAGGAAGCCAAGGAAGCGAGCAATCAAGCAAACAGGCGAGGAACGAACCGGCCGGTTCGGTTTAGGCTGGGCTCGGCGTTAACCGACCGTGCGTTGCCACGGTGATCGATGCATCAAAACGCTAAATTCACTCTCGAGCAGGCCGGGGAGTGCTTGGACCCGCTGCTCTCCTTGTCTCGAATCATGATCATCGTATGGATCCTTGACCGTGGTCATACATAGCTAAAGCCTCGCTCAACTCCTTCTCTAATTGTGCACGACCCGACGCGAAAGGGAGTCCATCCATCCAATCAACAAGGCGCCTCGACCCATCACCCGAAGGCTCGATTCCATTCCGCCAAGCCAAGCTCTAAGCGCACCGGCCCAGCACCGGCCCAGCACCGGCCACCCTCACCCGCCCCGTGCCCAGGACGGCGATCGCATGCCTCAGCTTCCTTGAGTCAACACTTCGCTTGGATACGCTCAGGGGCTGTACGTGTCTCTTAACGTTAACGTTAACCGCACCCTTGTCTGCCCGGTTTAGACTCTCGCTTCCTTACCGTCTCGGTTGACTGTACTCGTGCGCTGGCGTACTCGAGACCAAGGACAGCGTGGTGTGAGATGGTGTGCCGTGCGTCGTCCGCGAGCCAGTTGCGGCGATCCTTGCGCACTGCTCGCTTATCACCAACCATCTCTGATACTCCACCGTTGCTCTCTTCCTCGCCATATGCACAATCTTCGCTCTCGGGAGTCGGTTCGTCTCACCTCCCGCTTACGATGCTTACTTGGACCAACCACATATCGCTCAGCTCGACTCGCGACGAACCACCCACACAGGCACGCTCCACAAATAGGCGACGATTTTCCTTTGGTTTTCCCTTGGCTTCACTTGGTCTCTCTGACTCTGAGGAGGTCGAAAAGTACTTCTGCGCTGCGCAGAGGGGACGCCTGAACTCCTGCAAGCATCGATAAAATGCAGCGCTCTTCCGAGCTAATAACGCGGGGTTGGACACGCACGCAGGATTCTCGGACGGGAGCTCGCCCTCAGGCTCAAGTCAATTTCTCTCTATTCCTCCATGACTGACTCCACGGCTCTAGGAAGGACTGCACGGTTCCTTCCATTGGCTCAAGGGGTCTTTAACCGCAACTCGCTATCTATCCAACTCAACACTGTGACTCAGACTCGCTCTTCAGCGCTCGTTGAACCCCCTCCGCTCGAGCCCAGGAGAAGGAGAAGCCTACTCCTCCGAGTCTTGGTCGATTGCCCGCCCAACTTGAACGACGCCTCTCTGCAGTCCGTCCCTCCCAGTCCCTCGCGGCGCCGAATCTATTGATCTACCCGATCGCCTCTCAGTGACTCGATATTCTAGGCTTTGCTTTGCGCGATAGACATGGAAAGTTAAGCTGGCAGATCTACGGCGTACGCTCGGAGGATTCATCGCCCCACATGTCTGGCATTGTCTGCCCAGTAAGAGGCTGTCAATGTAAAGGGGGGCGCAGAGAGCAGAGGGTGAGGGAGGGAGGGAGGGATGTGGCTCGAGTATGGAGGGAGCGGAGGAGAGGAGAGAGGACGAAGAATACTACTACTCGAGCGTACTGTACGTGCCCGTGTCTTGCAGGTGGACGAAGGGTGCGAGGGGCGAGCGGAGAGTGCAGGGTGGATGAAGGTGTGGAGGCATGGAATGGGGTGGAGGGGGATGGAGGGTTACGCCCGCGATGGAGTAGGGGAGGGAGGGCGAAGGAGGGAGGGCGAAGGAGGGAGTGGGAGTAGAGAAGAATTCGAAGAGGGGACTCAGCGGGAGTGCCAGCGTAAAGATGGTTGCGCCTGGAGCCCGAGCTGGGCCTGCGTGTCCCGCCCGCCTGCGTACTGGAGCCTCCGGGCGAGGTGTGCCGCTGCGTAGGGCAGGTACAGTCGGGAGGGACGAAACATGGAGTCGAGGAGGGAATATCGAGTCGAGGAGGGTGCAGGGCGGGGTGGGAGAGCGTATAGTCACGCGTGTGCTTCGGTCAAATGCGTGCACAGGCGTGGGGGCATAAAGTCCAGTCGGGAGGGGGTGTGGAGGGGGTGTGGGCGTGGGTGTAGCCCGTGCCGTGCGTAGCCTCAGACCTGTGCCCTTCGCTAAACGACCGGCGAGTATGGTAAGAGCTTCCTCAGACATACCTTTCAAAACATGCTTACGCTGCGATGCACCGTCGCTTGTAGTCGGCAACTTGTAATGTTTCCGACCCAGTGGCGCTCACTAGCTACGTATCATGGGCAAAGTACCGACCGACTCGGATATATTTTTATCTTGTATACGTGAACGATTGCTGAGCGCTGAGCGCTGAGCCAACGCTGAGCTGTGAACTCATCTTCTCATGACATACCGCTGTATGTAATATCATGATTGAAACCAGTATCTGCTCGGCCTGGCATTCTAGCACTTGGGACGCTTTGACGTGAGATCGGCGAAGGTTGAACGACATTCGTCGAGGGAGGGTCGTAAGTACGAAGACCGTACGACTTGCGGGCAGCATAGTTGGGATATTTGACCAGAGCGGTGAACTCTAGGCTGAGCATACAGCGGGCGAGATCGGACGGGGTATAGGTGTGTATATGTGGGGGATATGGCAGGCAGGTAATGGGTCAACGGACGGATTCTCAGGGCGACATTCTGACGACCCCACTTTGGACTCGTACTTGCAGGGCTCATTATACGAGTATCTGCAAAGCTGCCGTCAACTGCTTAACGGATCGTCGTATTGACCGATCAACCACGGCACAGCAGTGATCGAAAACCCTGAATCGGCGACACCGTGTAAATATTCGTAAGTAATTGCTGTGTCGTACGCCAAAATCCCCTCCCCACAAGTGTAGAAATTCCCAGAGACATAACGGTTCAAGTCGAGTCTCGAAGGAGACTCGCCTCTGAGAGGTATAAAAAGCTGCGAGTCCGTTTTCTATACCTTTCATTCACCAGCCCTTCTGCCAGAAGCTTCGCAGACAAAAATAATCAACCAGCTAACTATTAACTTAGACTATGCACCTAAACATCATCACGCTCCTTCCCTTGTTTGTTGCTTTGGCATCGAGCGTGAACGGCTACTACGCCGATGTATGTGCTTTATCCAGAACCCATTCAGTACTATGCTAACTACCAAGCTTTCCGTATAGGAATTCGATGCCAGGGACTACGTCGATGGGCTCAGTACTCGCGAAATTAATCAAGAGCTTCGACGTCGCGAAATAGTCGCAGAGCTGGCCGATTTCTCAACCCGGGATCTACTAGATGCAATCTCAATCCAGCTCGAGCGCCGTGGCGGGCCCAAATGTTCTAAGTGCGGCAAAGAGTTTAAGACTCATGGGCTGGTGCGTGCTATGCTTCATTGTGTATAATGCATGACATCGTTAGATAGCTGATTGACTTCTCGGTTTGTAGCTAATTATGCATGAGTGCCCAGAAGCGGCTAAGGACACGAAGCGTCGCCGTTGATGGTGCTTACATCGAAGCCGTACGGTACACACGACCGGCAAAGTCCTGTCCAATCCGTCATGTCCAATTACCGGTCCAATATCCGGCCGCGTTTCCGGCTCCCGACGCGGCGTGACAGAGCGTCACACCAGAGGGCGGGCGAAGGATGGTGGCCCCCTTGCCCACCTTTGTGACCTCCTGCATGGAGATTATACTTCATGAAATGATATACATAAAAAAGTCTTTGGAGAGGCCTCCCCCAATTATTTCTGGGTCTTCAAGTCCATTTATGTTGCACTAATGAGGACCGCAAAAATTGAATTTCTACACACCATTAATTTACACTTCATCTAGGGAAACATAACCATATTTTAAGCGCTCCTCACGGATCATGCTATACAGAATAAAAACACCCAAATTACTCGCCAGACAACCAGCCTACTTCATGTAGTTGGCCCACGCCAGGCCATTATGCTCCCCGACGCTCGCGCCTCTCCTCATTTTGTGTGACCGCTAGTCACGCGCGGCATTCCCAATTCGGCTTGGTCGACCGGCCGGTTATTGGACAGGACGGCATTGGACAGGACTTTGCCGGTCGTGACAGTCATTGCTGCCACATACTCCCGCTCTCCGTATCGTATTCACTCCTCGCCTGACCCTGTCACTGGTGCTCCATCTCAAATAAATTACCAGTATTATTATTGATTACTTTTTAAACGGCTGAGACAGAGTCACATCAGTGCCGTTGCCTGCGAGTGAGGCCAAGTTTAGGCGAGCTCTGTAACATTCAGTCTCCTTCGGAAAGAGTGGAAAAGTAGCTATCCTATGAGTCGTAACCCTCTGAGCACCTTTTCTATGTCGTAGGGCGAAAAGAGGTGATTTTTGCTGGGACAAGGGGCCCCGGTCGAATGACGCCCGTAGCCCGGGACCGTTAGCTCGCTCGCTGAGCCTCGATTACTACCCAGTGTGGTATACAGGCGCCGTGTCGACGTTCTCGCGAAAAAATAGTGCAGTGCATAAATAAATCTGGCAGGCAGATCTATGCTCGTATTCAGATACAGTGGGGCTGAATCACGGTCTGACCCAGTGAGAGCAAAAACTAAGTTTGTTACATGTACGTACACCCCCATGGGAGAGCGAGGGACGAGCAAGACGGCGAAGGGGGGCGCAGAGAGGGGAGGGTGAAGGAGAAAAGGGAGGCCTACAGAGGGAGCGGGAGGGAAGAGAGAAAGAGTGCGAGTTTGGAGCGTGCGTAGTATGAGCGGAGCCCAGTCGGGGGGTGGATGGAGGAGGGAGGGTGTGTGTGTGCATGTGTATCCACGAGCGAGGGAAGAGTGTGCTCTGGAGTCGATCGTGTGCTTGCGGGCGGTACTCTGTGCTCCAACAATGGCGTGGAAGCATGCATGGCGGTGTGGAATGGGTGGGATGGTATCATTGTACTATGCTCTTGAACTTCTGGGAGATGATTCCGCATTCTCTCCAATTTTTGCATATGGAATTGCCAGCCCCGAGGGCCAGGGCCTGTAATATGCATCCTTTCAGCCCATTCGTGCTAGGATCTCGCGATGGTTCCTAACAACACAGGCACGAATGAGCCAGAGGGGTCCTGGAACAAATCTCCCATTATCTCTGGCAAAACGTTCAGCTCCGCGCCTCCAATGCTTACAGACCGAATGGCAGAAGAACGGGTTGCACTGGTAAAAGTAAAATCAGAATCAGTTGGACTCCAGTAGTCTGGGGACATCCGTTACTCACATATCTGTGCATGCTGTCTAACCATGGATAAATGAGCCCGGAGGTCTTTTTCTGCCCGACATATGTTAACCCAGGGACCTCAGAGAGCTTTTGCATCCACCAAGAAGAGTCGCATGCAAGGAGGTCTGCCTTGAGTGAAGCAATCACAAAGGCATCACAGAAGACTTTCAGAGCCACAAAAACTTGAAGGAAACGGGTGTAGAATACCATGGCCTCCTCAGTCGCTGCAAGGGAGAAAGCCGGTCCATTGCCTGCAGTTGAAAAGGATACGGTCAGATCAAGTCTTGCACACCGGAAACGCCCTCGGACATACCTTTCAACACTTGCACAGCACGTACTTGAAGGAGGGAGTCCCTCATTTCACGGCTAACGTAGAGGCTCGTACAGCGTCGAGGACTGTTAAGGAACTCCCCAAACGATCGATGGTAAAAGTGGAATTCAGTGTTAAAATCGTCGCACGGAGGAATGGCCATCAGGGAAGACACATTTTCCAGTAGGGAATCCGCCTCGCCAGAGTACGAAGAGAGTAGTGCCCTCCAAAAGAATGCTGGGCGGGGTGAGACATCTACAGACCAGCCTATAAAGCCGACAGAGGTATATGCTCCTTTCTTTAGGTCCGCTTCAATAATTGCTAGCCAGGTCGCTAAGAGGCGCGGATCAGGGCTGCGGCTCATAATGGCAGTGTAAAGCAGGTCCAATGGTGCAAGAGGATTCGGGCTATCCGGATCGCTGGGTATCCCAGTCTCGAGGACTTGCGTCAACAGTAGTTGTGGGTTCCTCGAAGGCCTGTCAACGAACCGGATAACGGTGGCTGCGTAGATGAACTGACCCGAAGCCCTCTCGACCAGGAGTTTGATCACCTCCTCGGATGGCCACGATGCGGGAATGGCAGGGTGTCGGAGCCGAATCTCTGCGAATTTGGCACGGAGGAAGAGCGCGATGTCGCTGTCGGGATCGTACTGATTGCCGAGAAATATCTGAGGGAATATCTTGGTGGTAGGGCGGGAGAAGAAGCGGCGGATGGCGGGGTCTGGGCGACTGAACAAGACAATGTGGAAGGGAAAGGCAGGTTCATTCGCCATGTGGAGAAGAGCCTCTAGGATTTCGACTTGCTCATCTTCGTTAGTCCGTGGCGCCTCTCTCCTCCTGTGAACATATTTCCCACTTGTTGACTCGTCAGCTTCAGGTGGAGGAGCCTCGCATTCATCCAGCCCGTCAATGATGACAACCTTCGGATCGGATAGAGATGGCGCTCTCGATTGATGTGAGGCCCGCGAAGGGCCAAGAATCAGGGTTTCAAGCTGGTCTTTCAGTCGCAGCTCAAATATAGCAGGATCGCGCCCAATGGCGAGCTCGACCTCCCGAGAAGCGCCTTGGAAGCATTCGTGACGAATGAGCTGATACGCCAACGTCGGTACGAGGTATCGCTTCAACCGCCGCCTCGCATCCCCTGAGAATGACGAGAAGAAGAAAGCACCCGCCAGCATGCCCTGTTCACTGCACGTCTCCGCGACTGATCCAGCAATCGCCGTCTTCCCAGTCCCCGCTGGGCCAGTAACCCACAGAATATCCTTCTTCGGGTTGGAATCGGCAACGAGAGCATTGTGTGCTGCCCAAGCGACAATGCTGTTCTGCACAGCAACCCTCGTCTCTGGGTGACACTTGGGTGTGTCGCATCGGTCTTCAGAGTTATGTAAGGCTCCCGCGGCGATGTGTGGTCGGAGGACTGGATGACTTGACTTAGTCCTCTCGTTCACCAGCACTGGAGGTAACACGTACGCTGTCTTGCACTATCCGCACCAGGTAGTGGTGGAGCTGTGCGGTAATCGAAGTAGTTGCCCTCTACTGTAAGGAAAGTGTTGTCTCCCGTCTTGAAGTCGTGAGCGCCCGCGAAAGGGCCAGTCATGCTCGCCAGGTGGTGGGGATCGAAGCAAAGGGTCAGAGCACTGCTGGGTGTACGATGGATAGCGGCTGAAAGCGGCAGGCATTGCAAACTCAGCCAAACTCCGGAGGTCGCCGGTCACGCGGGCGGGCGCTTAATTTCCGGAAACAGTCGAGAGCGGCTTGGGGTTGCCCTTCTAAGTTCTAGCGCAGGGTGTCAATGTACCCGTTTCTCGTCTCACATCAGCTCTAGACTGCCCATCAAAAAGAACTTGGGACGTTAAACACGCGTTGCTCATGGCAAGTAAACATGTCTCGGTTCGTTGATCAACATCCCTGATACAAGGTAATAAACATCGCACGAGTCCATGATTAGGCGTTATCTCAACTCTACTTGAGCCGAACCAATGTGTCCAAAAAGCGTCGCATTCACTCGGCCAATCGGCTCCTTTTCGTACCACTAACCAATATCGCGATTCGCAGCGAAGCAAAGCAAGTCCATGGATATACACCAAGCTGGAAGCCCGTCCAGGCTAATGCACACCCGACTCGACCGCCTTCCCAAGGTCACCACATACACGCAACATACACGACGACACACTGCCTCCAAAGATGAGAAAGGAATTCGTCTCCAGAAGCGGGCAGGTGTCGCGATTTGTGGGTTTGATGAGGTTGCAATGCCAGAACGACAGAGCGGAGGGAGAAAGAAGGACACACACCAAGAATATCGCCTCAGGAGCAAGAGCACCCATATCCACCCACTCGCGCCTAGAAGGCTGACCGCGATCGCGAGCATGATCCCGACAAACCAGTCGTACCCCGCAGATTCGCAGATGGCGAGGAGCGGTGGATATCCCTGTATCACAGAAATAGGGTTTAGGAATGATCCCGTTGCGAGAGGGGGGAGATAGTATAAGGGGTTATTAACAAAGTAACTTGGGCATATTGACTTTACTTTACTTCTGTTTACTTTCGCCCCTGTACCATAACTTTAGGTTACTTGCACGAAAGTCACTTTCCTCTGACTTTCCTTGATAATTACTTTTTTTCGCCATTTACTTTTACTCAAAAGTAAGGAAACATGGTCAGAAGTAAAGCTATTGTGGCTAACGAAAGAGTATATTGAAACACAGGGATAGCCTGGGATTCAGTTGCAAACTCCGCCAAGCCTGGACGTCTGTGGCGCGTGCGACACTCGTCATCATCAGCTCTTATTGCTTGGACACACCACTTTCCTTTGAACCTCGATGTCTTCACTAAAGCTTCCCGCAACTCGCGCTCTCTTGGGTTGGAAGGACAGGGATACGGGGGGTTGGAAAGACAGGGATCTGGGATTTATTGGGAGGGGTGAACGAACTCGAGCATAGCTTAGGTGTGTACCGGGGCACAGCTGGTTTCTTTTACTTGTCCTGACACACCTCACCCCCAGCTTCGTAGCATAGACCCTCCGCACAGTATAGAACATACAATACTGTACTCCAATCAACACTGTCATGTCCATGTCCAGTGTTTCTCTGAGTTCTACGCGCAGGGTTGACGGACTAAGGATGTCCCTGCTGCAAGTTAACGGAACAAGTATGGTGCGGCCTCGTTTACTATTCCCTAATATGTTTCTAGCAAGGGGCAGCATTTCCTTTTCTCCCTCTCGATTCTCGTCGCTCGGTGTTCACCCTCTAAAATGTGGTTTTCATCGCTACTATCCAATATGAAGAAGAAGAAATGAAGGACAGTTAAGCAGCCTCCAAGTAATCGTTCTCCTACTGCGGACTCGTGCAAGACAGAGCGAAAGAAGGAAGGAGCAGCAGGAAAAGAGTCTATGAGCGAGCGACGGGCTAGAGGCCAAAAAGACAAGAGCCGGGCACAGAACAGCATGAGTGGACCAGCAATTTGAGGCCGAAGCCGCATCTAACAGTTCATAGAATGAACGCATAAAGCCTCGAAGGAGAAGATACAGTGATAGCGACGCTGATAATGACAGCGAGGCAATAACGAAAAGATTGAAACGGCTGGAACGTAGATTCTCTGAGCCCAGCGGTGGTCCTCAGTTTCCACCTGGACAGATACCATATTGGCCTTCAATGACTCATCCCCCAGGTGCGCATATCTACTGCTCTAACTTCAGCGATGTTATTTAGCGTATAACTATAGGCTATAGACACCACCCGGTTTATTACCCTCCCAATGCATATCCTCCTCCACAAATGATGCCTCCGTACAGCTTCGACCCTGTGGCGAAGACGCCGGCTGATGTCGGGCGAGCGACGAGCAGGGAGCAGAGAGCAGAGGAGCAGAGGTCGGACGAGCGACGAGCAGCGATGCAGATACAAGGGCTGTATAGTCAAAGGTAAATAGAATACAGGGAATAGGAGCGAAGCGACTATGTACCTGTATAGTCAAAGAGATCAAGTGGGGAATAATGAATGAGTAGCTACGAGTATATATGTGTCCAGATGATCTCGAACGAAAATAGAACAATAGAATGATCCAGAGAACAATAGAGTCCATATGAGTCGATATGACTAAAAGGCAGCGCGCGGGCAGTGCGCCTGAGAACAAAGGTGTGAACAAGGTGTGAACGTGCTGTGCACGAGAATAAGAAGCACGAACGTGCTGTGCATGAAGTGAGGGGAAGGCTCAGAAGAGCGAAGGCAGTGTGAAGGTGTGCAAGGGTGTGCAAAGGTGTGCAAGAGTGTGCAGGAATGCGCACGAATGAATAGTAAAGGAAGAAATGAAAGGAAAAGAAGAGAAAATAAGTAGGCTGACCAGTGTTCACGACATTACCCCCCTCCTAGAACTCATCGTCCTCGATGACTATGGTCGGGGTGCCGTGGGGTGTCGAAGGTGGAACTCCGCAACGGATTCAGCTGCGTTCCCAAGGTTGGCGAGGGGTTCCCAAGAGTTCTCGCTGTCGTTGTAGCCCTTCCAGCTGATGAGGTATTCAACCCAGCGCTTTCGTCCACGCTTGACCTCCCTACTATCCAGCACGTCCTGGACTTCAAACTCTGTCCCATCCTCGAGTTCAACAGGCTCTGGTGGGGGAGGTAGGATGCCGTTGGTGTCGTTCCCTTTCCAGGGACTAAGCTTGTCGACGTGGAAGACAGGATGGAGTCGGGATAGAGACTGAGGGAGTGCGAGACGGTACATCAGTAATATAGCAAATCACTTTTTGTCGGTTTTAAAAGTCAGAAAACCGAGAAAACCCGAGAAAAAGTGGCAAAAAGCGCGGAAGTGCCAAACTGAGAAAAGATAGGGTCCGAATAGCAAAAAGTGGCACCTCGTTTCGCCCTAAAGAACCGGCGAAAACAGGAAAAGTGCCGAAAAAGTGATCAAAAGTTCACAAGCGGTATCCAGGCACCAAAGCGCGCAGCCGAGCGCGACGGGCGGTATGGCCATTTCGCTGCGTTCTGGGACGAGCTGTGAGCCAGGGTTCAAGAGTGTACCATTACGCAGTATTCACGACTGGTCGTTCAAATCTTGATCCAATTAGCAAATATGTAAATGTATAGTGATTACGATGGGGTCAAGATGGGGTCTGAATGAGAGGTTAAGGGCTTAAAAACGACGCTTCTTGGGGCTCTCGAAAGTGAAGATATTGTGACGTTCAATGTCAACCAAAGAACGGTTGGCATCGAAAGAATCGCTGGCAGCTTCACTAGGGCAGCAAAAATCCAAGATTTCGTCCCATTGCGTCTGGTCAAGATGCTGGAGTCCTTTCACGTACACGTCTAGCTGAGCGCCAAAATTCTCGTCCGAAAAGGGCTTGACACGATCGACTTCTCCATCAGCCCGTAGGGCCGATATGGCCCTTTCAAGCTACAGGGGAGATAGAGATCAGGCAGGGAAGTAAAGTCCAGCATAATCACACGTACTGCGGTGACAACCATTGCAAACAATCCAATGAGAGGTTTGATTTGCCCCGATGTGAGTAATGCTGAGCTCTCAGACTGCGACAAAGCCTTCTTCACCAGGACTTTGATAAATTCAGACTTCAGACGACCACTTGGTTCCTATTTTGAGAGGTCAGTAAATGCTGTCATGGAAGCCGAGCCAATAGAACTCACAATGAACTCTGGATGTCCCCTCCTGACCTCGCACCATGCTGGGGTTGGTATCTCGAAGAAAAGAGGGCCCCGATCGACCCGTTGAGCCCATCGCAACCAGGCAGCAGCATCCTTCACCGTATTGAAGGCTGTCTTCAAGTGCTCGGAGACAACCTTTATAGTGTCGCGCCCGATCGCCCCGCGTCTGTCGGTAACACGGGCGTATGCCTAAATCCATTTCAGATGAATGCCGTTGATAATCAGCGTCATATATCGCACAGTAACTTGTCAAAAACGCACCAGAAAATGGATAACTTCGTCCGTAGGACGAACCGTGTAAGTAACTTGGGGGTATACTGCGTCGACCGCTCGTTGGACGTTAGCGACAAGCTTGGGGGTTGAAATGACGAATCCCTTGAACGGTTCTGGTGAGGTATAAAGAATGTGACTGATTGTCGCGAGAAACACACGCTTCCACATATTATTGAGAGTAGCAAACTCGGGGAGATCAGCTACAGAGGCATTCGCGGCGGTGATCTTGTGAGGCTTGAATCCAGCAGGCGCAGGGACGGCACTTGAGCTGGCGGCTTGCGATGATTGTTGAACGGCTGGGTGGGTGGGCGTATGCTTAGATTGCCTCATTTGCGCAGGTACCCTTCGTTGTGGATTGGTGGACGACGATGCAGATGGTCGAGATCGAGCCTTCTCCTGGTGTGAGGTGATGGGAAGGGCCCTATCTGGCGGCGTCACAGATAAGGTACCGGTTCTGTTTGAACTCGGATGTAGAGTCGTTGGGGATGGGTCAATTACACAGACGAGCTGCAAGAGTCATGTTGATTAGCAGAGTTTATGCAAAGAAGAATTCCAGAACGCACATTGTTTGAACGAACTTGCGACTGAGAGAAGAAGCTTGACGTTGGCCGAACATCGTGGATATCACTGTCGCTGAGTCCGCCGAGATCGTTTATAGACACCAGTGGAACAGACGACTCCTGGGGGCCTCGAAATCCCGCACGTAGTCCAGACGGAAGAGACGATGTGTTATTGAGCTTCGTCCTGAGAAAATTGGAAATCAGCGCGTGATCTGTTGTAGATTGGATCGAAACAGTACTCACCCTTTCTCCTTCCGAGTCGTCGTCGTCTTCTTCCTTGCTTTCACCTGCAAGCTTGCAAGCTCTGCTTCAAGCTGCTCAATTCGAGTCTATACTCCCATCAGCTATCGCATGATTCGCGCACAAAGTACAACCACACTCACCCTGCGAACGGCCTCGATGTCATCAGGATTGACTTCCTCCAAGCTACCATCGTTCCCCAGCCCAGTGTCGGAATCGCTGCTCACATTGACGTCGATCTCCTCGTAGTCGGACTCGGGGACTGGCCTTGCACTGAATATGTCTTGGTTGGGCTGGTGGTTGACGAAGGGGAAGGCCGGTACATCGGAGAGTCTGTGGATGGTGGTGGCATGCGCATGGGCGCGCTCGAGCTCATCTTCCTCCTCGATCTCCGCCAGTTGAGCTTCGCGTTCTCCCTTCAGCTCCTTGGCTTTAATCTTTGCATTCTCTTCCGCCGCTTTCTGCTCCGCTATCTCTTGCGCTGTGCGTCGCTTTCGAGGCTTTGGCTTTGTTGTGTCAGCAACCGGCGGTGGTGCGAGTACAGGTTTCTTCGATTTGGTGTCCTTGGACGTGTCTTTATTCTGGGATTTCGGAAGGGCTGGGAGACTCTTTGCCTTCGATAGAGCCTTTCCCGGTCTCGGTGCTGGAATTGAAGTTGGTTGCACAAGTACAGTAGTACTGGAGACGTGTCTGTGGGGGGCGCAGGGCAAGCGCCGAGTTAGCTGTGAGCTATGGAGTCCGGACTGCTTAGAGAATTAGTACGTACCTCAGTGGCTTTGGCACCGAAGGTACACCTGATTTCACCCTTGTAGATCGACGAGCTCCTGCAGTCTCTCCAATGCTCGCCTGCACAATGTCAGACTCTGGGGATTGGGGCTGAGCACCTGCAGAGCTTGGCAATGCTGGACTATGCTCCGTGGTGGCACATTCTTGACCCTTTGCTCGTCGAGGAGCCATTGGTACGCAGCTGCACTAGCTCTAGGTATAGTGTATGGGTGATGAAAGAAGCGGGGAGCTGAGAGAATGTGTAGCGAGTACGTCGGCCAATATAGCACGATTTTTGATGGTCAATTGTATCCGTTGCACCTCGTTGTGTTTGTCTTCCCCCAACCCCATCCTTCTCGCCCCAACGTACAACAATGCCTTCAACGAGCCTCCCTACGACTTCTAATGAGGCTCGCTTTCGCTCATTTCAATGCACTACGTGTGGAAAACTTTGTGCAAATGCACGGGGGCTCACACAGCATCGAAATAGCGCCCATCCTGTTCTTTCTTCAGACGACAGCGAGAACGAAGCAGAACCCCCATCAACGACTTTATACCACCCACATCTCACAGGTATGCTATCTTAGTTCACCCAGGAAGTTTAATCTTATCCATTCCTACGCATCTTGTAGCGTTGCCCGTCGACGAAAATGGAAATCGACTTCCACCATACACCAACCCATTGCCTCGCCGTCAATTGAACCCCGACAACAAGTTCCACCCGTTTGAAGATCGCTTATCATTCGATTGGGCCCATTACCATTTTGTCGAGCTGCAGTCATCTGTTCGGCAGATCAACAAAGGGCTCGACCTGTGGCTCGCAAGTAAGATCCAAGCCATCGGAAGCGCGGAGTGTGGTGAACTCCCATGGTCGTCAGCTAAAGACCTCTACTCCACTATCGACGACATCCAGCAAGGCAATGCACCCTTTAAAACTGTCCATTTCAAGTATAATGGCAAGATACCAGAGCACAACGCACCAGCATGGATGACAGCGACGTACGAACTTTGTGTTCGCGATGTCCGGCATGTGCTCCATCAGCAGCTGGATACACCGGATTTCGAGCACCAGTTCCATCCAAGGCCGTATCGTCAGTTCCAGTCCAATGGCGACGGTGTATGGAATGACCTATTCTCTGGTGATTGGGCCTGGAAAGAAGCGGTGCGTATTTGGAATCTTTTCCGTGCTATTGTAGATTCTCATTATTCGAGGTGGCAGACGGAGATTTCGAATATGGTTGAGGATAGCGAAGGGGCTATGCTTATTCCTGTCATAGCTGGACTTGATAAGACTACGGTGTCAGTTGCGACAGGTTACCAGGAGTACCATCCGTTCTACGCGTCCGATGGGAACCTATCAAATGTAGCGAGGCGTGGACATGGAAATGGCGTGATGCCGCTCGGATTCCTGCCTATACCCAAAAGTAAGCTATACAATCTATCCTTTTCAAAGCATTAGAGTTCTCTAACATGCTTCCTTTATTGTACTCTAGCCAATAAGCGCCAAAGGAAGAAGAAAGAATACCAGACATTCGTACGACAGCTCTACCATGCGTGTATTGCATACATCTTCGAGCCTCTCCGAGCGGGAATGACAAAACCAGAGATCGTTCGTTGTCCAGATGGCCACTTCCGTCGGGGTATCTACAGCATTGGACCTGTGATAGCGGACTATCCAGAGCAAGTATGGTTATCAGGGATCGTGCAAGGGTGGTGCGCTAAGTAAGCCCTTCAGCAGTTGCAGTTATCATGCTCATCCTAATCGCATATTCTAAACGTACTAGGTGCATGGCCCGGCCTGAGAATCTTGACGACCCTGATGCGACACGGCGAACACAGAAGAAAACAGAGGCATATATGAAGCATCACGATCCGGGCACGTTATGGGACACCTATGGGATTCGTGACGATGTCGTGGTAAGTGAATGTGCTTACCATCATTGGCGGTGTTCGCTTTCTGATATCGAACCCTGCAGCCTTTCACCCATACGTTCCCTCGAGCAGACATTCACAAATTAATGGCGCCTGACTTGCTCCACCAGGTGATCAAAGGGACGTTTAAAGACCATCTCGTTGCATGGATTATGGAGTATATCATGCAGGAGCACGGTGAAGTGAAGGGGCTTGAAATCATTGCTGATATCGACCATCGGTATGCAAATAACTCACCTTCATGCACCACAGTCCCACTGACGGCTAGTTTTCGACTTAGGATATCTGCCGTACCCAGTTTCCCTGGTCTGCGGCGCTTCCCCGATGGGCGTGACTTTTCCCAGTGGACAGGTGATGATTCAAAAGCGTTGATGAAGGTCTGTGCATATTGTCAGGATAGCATGCATTGTAGGCGCATGAAGACGCTTGAGTGCGAAGGGGGTTGCGTAACCTCTTGTCGGATAGCTCGTCGTCGTCGCAGAGAAAACAAACTGATATTGGGGGGAAGGAAGGTGGGTGAGGATAACCTAAGGATAACCTGCTGTACACGATGTAGCCTACAGTCGATATATACGTATCCGGTCCGATCTCGGGAAAGTTCTAGCAACTGATGCAGGGTCCTACTGGTCACATGAAGGTACGCGCATGGCTGCCATGCAGCCATCGAGCGTTCCTTACAGCATTGTTGAGTATTTGTTACTGACGCACCCCTCACAGGTGTATCTCGCTGCGGTTGTCGGCCATATACCCGACAAAATGGTGCAATGCTTGTCTGTGTTCCTCGACCTCTGCTATATCTTCCGCCGAAATGCCATCACAGGCGAAGCAATCGCCGAGGCAAGGGCCAAGCTAGCAAAATTCCATGAGTTACGGGAGGTCTTCATCGAAACAGGAACTCGGACGCACTGCTCTCTTCCTCGCCAGCACGCACTGTGTCATTTCATCAACTCGATCATCGAATATGGCTCACCAAACGGACTCTGCTCGTCAATCACGGAGTCTCGGCATATCACCGCTGTGAAGGAGCCCTGGCGACGATCCAGTCGGTACAATGCCCTTTCGCAAATGCTCACAATTATAAATCGCATGGACAAGATGGCCACTCTGCGTCGTCTGTTAGCGAAGGAGGGGTTGCTTGATGGAACAACAGCTATGGCCATGGCCCTCAATGCCGGCGAGGGCGGGTCTAACAGCATAAACTTGGGGGAGGATGGGAATAGTTTTGTTGAAACAGATGATCCCTCCCCCACCGACACACCCGATGATGTTTCTCCTGCTCCGGGTCCTCGTCTCGCATCGTCCATAACTCTGGCAGCAACACAAGGTCAGCATTCTTATTCTGCACTTGTTATATATCGTGTTGCTAATTTGTGGCCTGTCCCAAAAAGAACGTCAATATCCGCGGGCAATCGCTGAACTAGCTTCGCACCTCGGTGAACCCCAGTTTGAGCGTGCATTTCTCGAGCACCTCTTCAGCCTTCGACACCCGAATCGAGATCCACCAGATGACATCACGAGCTGTGTTTCTTTCACAGGAAAGATCAAGGTGTTTCACTCGGCCGTCGCTCGATTCTTCGCCCCGAGTGACGCATGTGGTGCTGGTGGGATGCAGCGGCAGACGATGCGCTGTAATCCCCGTTGGCGTAACGGAGATGAGAGGCGGGACACTGTCTTCATTTCTCATGGTATTGAGCCTGGGATGCCTGGGATGCTCATCGCTCAGCTCCGACTCCTCTTCTCGTTCACCGACCCTCAGACTGGGAACACTCACCCGTGTGCCCTTGTGAGTTGGTTTGATACAGTTGGCGATGGGCCAGAGCCAAACACCGGCATGTGGGTGGTCGAGAGAGAGGTGGTTGATGGTGTACGACCACTGCAGGTCATCGGACTGGGCACCGTGGTGCGAGCGGCCCACCTACTGCCCGTCTACGGCAAGGATACACGACTTCCGGAATGGTTTAGCTTCACGATGGCGCTCGAGGCATTTGATAAGTATTTCGTGAACCCGTATGTTGATCATCATGCGCACGAGCTACTAAGCGTTTGAATATTTCATGTAGTACATAGACAGTCTCGAAGAATGGCGATCCTCTTCTCAACCTCTTCTGACGACGATGAGTGAATGTCAGTTCACGTCCTACGGGAATACTGTAGCACACACACCTTGTTTAATTGCTACACCAATCTCGCTTTTCCAGCCAGATTCCCTTTCCCTGACGCAAACTAAGAACACCACACCTCCATCCTGACTCTCATTCGCTCAGGTATCGGCTCTTTAGATGCTGCTCTGAAGCTATCGGGCTCGAGGAGGGATGTAGGGCACGCCTTGGATGAGCCGGGTCACGAAAAACGCTTATTCTGAGACATATGACGCTGTTTCAAGCACATAGAAACTACTAGTGGAAGTAGAAAGTGCGTAAGAGTCCAGGATTGGGGAAGATTGAGCGGGAAAGACAGGTAGAGCGTGAAGAAGAAACCCACCCGGCGATGCTCGGCCTCGGTAGCAGACTGCATCGCCACTTTTTCCCTTTTCGACTTGCCGAGTTGCCGGAACTGGAAAACCGGAAAAAGCGGTCAATTGATCCGTGCTTTTACTGATGTAGTCAAGGTCGCTGACCTTCTCAATGACCTTGTAGGGGCCGAGCTGGAAGTCCCCAAGCTTTCGAGTGGGCACCTTGATGTTGATGTTCTTGGCGCTGAGCCAGACATAGTCGTCTACGGTGAAGGTGTGTGCTGTCCGCTTCCCAGCTTCGAAGGTTGTCTTCTGGCGGGCTTTCTCCATTCGTAAGGCCGCTTCAACGTCTTTCCGGGTGTCCAGAAGGTCCTGGATGCGTTCGTCGACACCGCGGACCCCGGTGGTAGCGCCGATGGGAATGTTGAAGTGGGGGGAGTAGCCGTAGATAACCTCGAAGGGGGAGCGATTATGAGCAGAATGGATGCGGGAGTTGATGACGAACTCAGCCATGGGGAGGTGCTGGTCCCAATCATCCTGTCGTCGACTGACGTAGAAGCGAAGGTGCTTCTCAACTTCCTGGTTTGCGCGCTCGGTCTGGCCGTTGGCCTGAGGGTGGTATGCCGTCGTGAGGTTGGATCCAATCCCAAGGCGTTGAAGGAGAGTGCGCATGACGTTAGAGGTGAACTGGGGCCCTCGGTCGCTGATGAAACGAAGGGGCAAACCGTGGAGGCGGAAGATCTCTCGGTAGTAGATGTCGACGACGCCTTCAGTCGAGATGGTGGAGGAGCAGGGGAGTGCGTGGATCTGCTTGGTGAAGAAGTCGGTGAAGACGATGACTGCATCGAATCCATGGGCAGGTGGTAGCTGTGTGATGAGGTCAACTCCAACAGCCTCCCAAGGGCCTTCGGGGACGTCCATGGGCTGGGTGAGGGCACGAGGGTGCTGGGCATGCTTGCGTCGGGCACAGAGGTCGCAGCCTTCGACGTACTTCTTCACAAAAGCGCGCATCGTGGGCAACCAGTACAACCGCTCGACCCGTTCAAGGGTTGCATGGTTCCCGGGATGGCCTGAAGTGGGGTCATCGTGGCACTGCTTTACCACCTCTCGCTGGAGTTCCTCGTCTGCTGGGACATATACCTTGCCTCTGAACCGTACTAACCCATTCTCCTCTGTCCACTCTGTCAACCCGTTGACGAGTTTCTGGGGACCGAACTTGCGCAGCTTCTCTAGCCCTCCCAAGACCACAGACTCGCGTGCACTCGCACGACGAATTCGGTCTTCGAGGGGGTTGGTGAACTGGGAAGCGGCCGCGAGTTTGGCGAAGTGTTCAGGGCGGAGGACAGTGCGCTGGGTGTTGTCGTCAGAGTCCGAGACGTGATGGTGGGGCATGCGCGAGAGGGGGTCAGCTTGGGTGTTAGCGGCACCCGGGCGGTGTTCGAGACGGAAATCGAAGCGAGAGAGGTACAGGGCCCATCTCGCCTGTCGTCGTGCCAGATCTTGAGCAGTGCCCCAGTACTTCAGGTTAGCATGATCGGTTACGATCCCAAAGGTATCAGGGAGACCTTCCAGGAAAGGGCGCCAATCCTTAAGGGCTTCGATGATGGCTAGCATCTCCCGGTCATAGATCTCGTAGTTCCGTTGAGCTGGGTCCATAGACGCTGATCGGAAGGCGACAGGGTGCCAAGCGCCATCAGCAGCTTGCTGAAGAAGAGCACCTCCAGTGGCAAAACCAGAGGCGTCGACTTCGATGCAAGTTGGGCGGTCAGGATCCCAGAGGGCGAGGACAGGGGCAGAGATGAAGGCATCACGGAGGGTTTCGAAGGCTTGCTGACGCTCGTCAGTCCATTCGAACAGGGTGTTCTTCTTGGTGAGGTCATGGAGGGGGCGGGCGACTTTGGAGAAGTCCTTGATGAAGCGGCGGTAGAAGTTGGCAAAGCCCAGGAATCCTCGGACTTCGCGGACGTTGCGCGGTACGGGCCAGCCACGGACGGCTTGGACCTTAGCAGGGTCCATGCTCACCTCTCCCTCTCGGATAACCATACCCAGATACTCGATCTCCTCCTTCTCGAACTCACACTTCTCTGGACGTAGGTAGAGGTCATGCTGGCGCAGGCGACGAAGGACTTCGTGGGTGATGCGGCGGTGTTCTTCCAGGTCCATGGTGAAGATGAGGATGTCGTCGAGGTAGACCGCCACTTTGCCGGAGGCGACCAGATCTGAGAAGATCGAGTTCATGAGGCCCTGGAATGTGGCAGGTGAGTTGGTTAGACCGAAAAACATGACTTTGGGTTCGAAGAGGCCTCGGCTAGTAGCGAACACAGCTTTCCATTCATCTCCCTCCTTTATGCGGACATTGTTGTATCCCCAGCGGACGTCAAATTTGGTGAAGTATTTGGCACCTCGAAGACGGCTGATGATGTCGGCGACAAGAGGGAGTGGGTACCGGTTCTTGATGGTGTACTCGTTGAGACGGCGATAGTCCTGGATGAAGCGGAGTGTTCCGTCCTTCTTCTTGATGAAGAAGACCGGGGAGGAGATGGGCGACTTAGAGGGTTGGATGTATCCTTTGGCGAGGTTCTCCTGAAGGAACGTATCGAGCACAGCCTGTTCATCTAGGGACATGGGGTAGATCTTGGTGCGGATGTTGGCTGGAGCACCAGGCGTGAGCTCGATGGCATGATCCCAATCCTTGTGGCTTGGCAGGCGAGTGGATTCTTGTTCAGAAAAGACGGCGGCGTGTTCTCGGTAGTGGGCAGGGATGATCTCATCGAGGGTTCTCTCCGGTTTACCTTTCTTCGCGTCCTCAGCGATCTTCTGGGAGTAAGTGAAGCCAGCCGAACACCACAGTTCCTCATCCGTGCGCTCGATGATGCCAGCTCGAAGCCAGCGGCGTCGGGTTGCTCGGTTAGCACGGATTCGGCAGAAGGGGGTTTTGGGCTTCTCTTCCACAGGAGGGGGCGACGACGGTGGGGCAGGTTCAGGAGTTGGAGAGCTGGGGAGCGTGGGCCAAGAGGCGTAGATCTCCTCCAGAATCGCTCCATCAGAGGGTTCCCCTAAGTCCAAACACGGATGTCTTTCCTCCGGCACCTCCTCTACCGAGGCGCGGGGATGACGGCATGAAGGTAGGAGCTCTGGAACGGATGCGATGGGGTCTGGGGGTGCGCTCGAGGCATAGATCTCTTCCAGGATGGATCCGTTGGACAGTTCCCCCAGAGCATGGCTCGGGTTCGGGTCCTCCAGAACATCCTCGATGGTGGCTCGGGGGTTGATGCGCACAATACCCTTTGTCCAGTCAATCTCTGGGTTAATTATAACCTGGCGAAGCCAGGGGAGTCCCAGGATGATGTTCTCGCCTCCTAGGTCAGTGACAAGAAAGTCCGTCCAGCGGTTATGGGGTCCGACCGTGAGGTGAAGACGTGCGAAGTGGGTGATGTCCCCGGCGGTATTTGGGGAGCCATCAATGTTGCGAAGGAGGATAGGGTGACGGAGTGGGAAGGTTGTGATGTGATGCTTTAGGACAAAGGGGTGGTCAAGAAAGAGGGCGGTAGCCCCACAATCTATCATGGCTGCTGAGCTAGTGCTCCTGTTGCGACCTCTCAACATCGTTCGTACTCGGAAATGGTCTGAAGTAGGATCGATTTCACGAATAGAACTAATGGTACATGATGAGATGGAGTCATAGGAGGAGGTGGAACACATAGCGATGGGTACGCGTGCGGCAGCACGGACGGGCACCCGCTTCAAAAACCCGGCCTGTCGTTGGCGAGGAGCCCAAAGAGATGGTTCTGCTCAGTGAGGGTAGCCTCCAGGCGTGCAAACCTAGGGTCCTCGGGCGTCGTCGAAGGGGCAGGGGACGAGACGTTGGGGGCAGAGGTCTCGCCTGGGAAGAGGGTAAAGGGGGTGTCGCTGGTCGTGGCAGCTGCCTTCTGGGAGCGTCGGGCTCCTCGGCCTTTCTCGTTGCCTAGGTACTTGTCCTGGCAGACGGCCTCGATGTGCCCGATGCGGGCGCAGTATCCACACTTGGTGGCCTCATGTCCTCCTGCCGACTTCAGGTGGGCCTTGGAGCCGCACCCATAGCAGCGACCTCGCATGAGCTTGGTGAAGTCTTCGTGGGTGCGAGCCGTCGAGCTTCGGCTAGCGTCGACATCCATGGCGTAGGGGTCGCGAGCGGCAGTGGGAGGGGAGTAGGCAGTGGAACCCTTGGTACGAGGGCCTTCCGCCATGCTGTCGCGCATGTGGAAGTCAACCTTGACGGCGAGCTGGACGAGCTCCTCGAAGCTGGCAGGCGCTTTGGCGAAGGAGGCCATGGTCAACCAGGCACGGGCGTCTTTGGAGAGGCCCTGCTTGAAGCGATGGCCAAGGTCCGACTCGGAGTAGTCCATGTGTCCGGAGACCTCCTGGAAGCGCGCTGCGTACTGCGCAACTGTCTTGTTGCCCTGGGTGATGGACTCGAGTTCCCTCTGGGCTTCGACGTTGTTGTCCGAGGCCATGAAGCGGGCCTTGAAGGCCTTGACGAACTCGTCCCACGATCCGCTGAAGGGGAAAGGGGTGACGGGAACAGCGGTTTGGTTGGCTGTGGTAGCGGCCGCAGCAGCGGCTTGGGTGGTGGCATGGGCCTCGATGTCTTGGAGGTAGCGGACGGCCCATATCGCGGCTTCCCCCTGCAGGAGCGAGAGGGCATGGATGATCCACTGCTCAGGAGCAATCTCGTGGAAGCCAGTGGTAGTGTTGAGCTTGTTGAGGGGGGCTTCCTTCGATCGGGCCCACATGGTGTAGTACTGGAGGAATCGCCAGGCGTCGGTGGAACCTCCCTTGAAAGGCTCCGGGCGAGCCATGCTGGAGCCGGTGGACACGTTGACAGCCCCAACCTGGGTGGTGTTAGAGGCTGGAGCGGGTGCAGGTGGGGCTACGGCGGAGGCAGCTTGGGTTTGAGCGGTAGCCAGTTTGTTCAGCTGCTCGTTGGTCTTCTCCTGAGCTTGTATAAGCTTGGTGAAGAGGGTTTCGAGACGTTGGGCAGATGCGGCGTCGGCCATGGTAGAGGGTGGACTTGGGTAGTCAGGGAGTTTCGGGGAGTACGGCGGCGGAGGAGACGATGGGGGTGGGACGCGACTAGGCGGGCTGGTAGGGTGCAGGTATTGTGGGACTAGTGGTAGGACTAGTTCTCCACGGAGGCCAGAGAGGTAGAAGCCTGGGATAGAATCCTGGGTTTCCTTAGCGTGGGGGCAGGGCTGTTCTGCGCAGTCAGTGTAGACGATTGAGCCGTTCCGGTCGATGTACCAGTAGACTGAGGAGAAGACCGAATCGGTGGTGGATCAGAGATAGGCGGAGTCGATCTGTAGGCCGTGAAGCTGCAGTTCACAGCTGTCTGGTTCAGAGCCGTCAGAGGCTGCAGGTGAGGGTGAACGGGTGGGCGCGATGGTGCCGGCTAGCAGGGCTGCGAGGACGATGGACGTCGGCGCAGTTGGGAGGACTTGATCTAATGTGGCGAAGACGCTGGCTGATGTCGGGCGAGCGACGAGCAGGGAGCAGAGAGCAGAGGAGCAGAGGTCGGACGAGCGACAAGCAGCGATGCAGATACAAGGGCTGTATAGTCAAAGGTAAATAGAATACAGGGAATAGGAGCGAAGCGACTATGTACCTGTATAGTCAAAGAGATCAAGTGGGGAATAATGAATGAGTAGCTACGAGTATATATGTGTCCAGATGATCTCGAACGAAAATAGAACAATAGAATGATCCAGAGAACAATAGAGTCCATATGAGTCGATATGACTAAAAGGCAGCGCGCGGGCAGTGCGCCTGAGAACAAAGGTGTGAACAAGGTGTGAACGTGCTGTGCACGAGAATAAGAAGCACGAACGTGCTGTGCATGAAGTGAGGGGAAGGCTCAGAAGAGCGAAGGCAGTGTGAAGGTGTGCAAGGGTGTGCAAAGGTGTGCAAGAGTGTGCAGGAATGCGCACGAATGAATAGTAAAGGAAGAAATGAAAGGAAAAGAAGAGAAAATAAGTAGGCTGACCAGTGTTCACGACAGACCCACTGGGAGTGTGGGGTAGTACTTCTGCTTACCCCGCACCCATCCTTCCCCATGAACCGAGAGTACAGTGGCGCGACGGTGGGCATCGTGGGCATCACCGCCAGCAAGATAAGAAGAATGAAGAAAAGTCGTCGGGTAATGCGTCCAACGAGGAGGAACAGCTTCAGCAACGGGAATTTGACCGGGGCCACAATCAGACAAAGAAGGGAAAGGAGCGCACTCGAGAGACGAAGCGTCCTGTTCAGGCAAAGCCTCCAGACTCGGACACAGGTAAGTAATATTCTTATTAACATTGGCATGGAGTTGACACCTGTTGCAGCAGGCAGCGATACATCTTCGGACGGCAGTAGGTCTGAGGATAATGGCCTGGTGGAAGACGATGAATCGGACGACAACTCTGCATGGCCAGACGGAGAAGTCCATAGGTCTGGGCCTTTATCTCAAAAACACTCTATCACGGACACGCACTACGCCTGGCGGTCAATCGGCCATAGGAGCTACATGGATATCCCTAACGTTAACGTGAACGCATGCCTCGGCGTATTCAAGTGCTCGAAATGTGGGAAGATTACCAGACCGAAGACGTACCCGAGGGGTGGTCATCTACGAGCTCGTAAACCATGCGATACACCACGATGCAGACCCAAAACTGGAGACGACACTGGCCTCTTCCCGGACGAAATATCATGTCCTGATGCACATAGCTTTACTTGGACTGAGAAGCTAGCCGACGGCAAGGAGCTATTCCACTGGGCACACGAAGGCACCCACCAGCACCCTAGACCCCCTCCGAAGGAGCTCACGAAGAAAGAAAAGAAGGAACTCAAGAAGGTTGTCAGGCGGAACCCAAAGGCGACGGTGCACGAACTTCGGACTGGAGACTTAATGTTGAACTCGGCCCCCTTGCACGAGGTCTCTCAGGTCCTAGCAAGCCCCAGTGCAGCGCGCTACCAGGTAAACAAAGCTCACCAAGCTACTGGCCTTCTACCCAATCCTTCCAGCACCGGAGGTTTTGCGGTCATGTCCTCTTTGAACCGTGTTCAGGACAGTTCCGGAGGTGATGTGCTGGTGGAGGTGGGAATACAGCCATGCACCTACATCGTTATCCAAACGGCATGGATGCGCGGGCGCCTGCGGGAATCAATCGAGGAGTGGTTTGAAGACACTCGGGATACTGAATCCCGCCATGGGCTGGTTACAGATGGAAATGAAATGTTCTTCCGCGAAGGAGGACTTCTAGCAACATGTGTCTTCGACACGGTCACCCTTTCCTGGGTCCCAATTCTTTACACCTGGATGCTTAGGAAGGATGCAGATCACTTTCGCCCCCACTTTCGTTATCTGAACCAGATTGTGATGGAGGTAACGGGCGAGAGGTTTGAACCAAAGTATTTGCTACATGTGAGTTCCTGGGAATCGGGAATCGGTAGTAGGGTCGTACTCATACAGGTGTTCATTCCAACAGATTGTTGATTTCTCGCAAGCTCAGCGGAAGGCCCATGCAGAAGAGTATGCAGACACTGTACTCACGACCATGGCGGATGCCACAAAGCGTTTGGATCCAAGTGCCATTAATGCGCAGCGTGCGGCATTGTTTATAGAAGCTGAGCAGGCTCTTGTAGGGTGCGCAGTCCACTTTGAGCGTTCTGTGAAGCGGATTGCGCAGACAGCTGCGCTAGTGCCACCTGCGAAGCTCGAGCATTTCCGCTGCCTCATTCGGGCTTTGCTTTCCGATTCTGGGGATGCCAGCACACCCACAGCAGCTATTGCTGCATTCGAGTCTACTGTTGCCAAGCTTCGAGCAGAATTTCCGCCAATCAGGTCATGGCTTAACTGGTGGCTTCAGCCTCACATCGCACCTATGATTTTTCCCGCATGCAGCAACATGGATCCCTCTCTCCGCAGCCAGGTTCCAAAGACAACAAATGGAATCGAAGCTCAGCACTCTTTGCTCAATCGTTCTGTCGGTGGAAACAATGACTTGGTAGACGGCATCAAGAAACTCATTCTGCATGTAGAGGAGAGAAAGAGTGTTTACGATGCTATAACTGGTAAGCAGTGTCCTTTCAGATATGCTTACACGCTATGAACGAATCCTCACCAATCCTCCTACTACTAGCTGGTGTCATGCGCGCCTCCGGGCCCCAAACTCCAAAGCCTCGCAACTTTAAGCCATATGAAAATGATGGACGAGCACCGGACACTGTGGCTCGAATTACGGCTGCACAGCGATTGACTCTCACAAAACAGCCAGAGTCTAAACTCTTGCTCCTTGCGTACCGGTGGAGCAGGGGAAACTCATGCTTCCACGATGTTGGGCGAGAGCTCTGGTTCCGTGCATTTCTTCAATGGTCACACGAGCAACAGGAGGAGTATGCCAGGCGTCTCAAAGCGGACACATACATGTCACTCCTCATCCAGCACTTCATTCGGAGACGGAAGGCGCTCGAGAACCCCAAGATCACTGCAAAGGAATACAAGCAAGAGCTCGACCAGGGGCAGAATGACACTCATACCTATCTTGCTGGAAAGTGGGGACTACTCAAGGATCATACCTACGCAAACTCGTTAGAATGGCTTACATGTGCGGTGAAGGTATGTTTTTGAGCTCTGAATTTAAGGCTAGCAGTGATAACCCTCCTTCAGGATGGACCTCAGACACTGGAAGCGGAAGCAGAGTTTGGTCTGCAGCAACTCGTTTTTCGACAATGCATGCAAGGGCACACAACACTCGAATATGAACCATCGCACCCTCTCATTTCACCCCACATCGATATATGCTACACAAGAGCTCTGTTGCACGAGGGTGCCGTGAAGAGTCCTTTAATGATAGGCGACTACCTATCTCATTGGCTCCCAACGGTGGACGGGCTACCAGGCTCCACGGAATTTCTGCACGCTGGACAATACGAAACTCGGCCTTGCACAGACCTGGAGCACAATGGTTGCCGTGAGCCTGCTCGAGTTACGGAGGTCAAGCTCAAGTAGCCCCGAGTTCTTACTTTTGGCGTGGAAGGGATGCCATCCAGTACTGATTGGGAAAGGTCACCTTGTGGTCATCAACATAACCCACCTTTCTTTCCGCTCAGCTTTGAATTGGAGGATGGAACGAACGAGCAGAACATAGCGAAGGTCTCGTACGAGCTCGTTGGAAGGACTTACTGGCAGGGAGGAAATCATTATGTCGCACATATTCTCGTTGATGGAGAGACATATGCGTACGATAATATGAAGCCTCCCACACAGGCGAAGGTCACTCCTGCTGCAGTTCTCAGCTCAAAGGTCAAAGCAGGTAGTCCGGTACCATCCGTCCTCGATACTACCAAAGTGACGAGCTTTTACGTGTACGTCAGAACATCGATGTATAACACCGTACGTATGCAACGTCTTTTACTCTGCTAACTCTGCTGATGTTTTGAATATTTTCAGACCACCAGGCCATACGATGTGCTTGTGAAAGAAGCGGGATGGTATGCCTCATACTATTCCACCTATCTGCGACCACAAACCCTGGTCCACGACAGCGACAACGACTCAGGCAAAGGCAAATCAGCTAGCAGTACTGGGCAAACTCTGGCTCAACGCACTCGCCGCCGTGGTGACACCCTTCCTCCCGACTCGTAGTGCCTTACAGGCCCAGGCCCGGCCCAAAAGCCGCGGCTAAGGCCCGGCTTTGGGCGGCCAAGGCCCACCAAAATCCTGGGCCAAGCCTTGAGCCCCCAAATTGGTCGGGCCCGGCTCGGCTCACGGCTTAGGCCGCGGCTTTTGTATACAATTTTTTTCTAATGAATTTCGGTCTAGGTCAGTAATTTTTTGTATTGAATGTATAGTACTATTAGTGTGGTGGTCAGAAATACTTTCTATGTTCAAAATAATGCTTTGCAACGGTCAGGAATTGAACCGAGAGCCTCACAGAGACATTTTCACGGTCACAACCGCTGCACCATAAGGTCATATAATATATTACATCTACTCAAGGCCTAAGCCCCGGCTTTTTGGTCTGGGCCCGGCCTTGAGCCCAGCCCGGCCCTACTGCCAAATCGAGTAAGGCCCGGCTCGGCTTGGCCTGTAAGGGCCCGGCTAGGCCCAGCTCGCGGCTTTGAGCCCGAGCCTGTAAGGCACTACTCCCGAGCCAAAAGGGCAGTTGAAAAGAATAGCAGCCTCCTTCCATCTAGCTCACCATCCTATCCAACCGGTGGAAACAGTGGCTTTTCTCCAACACGCCTTTCTACCATTGAGGAGGAGGAGGAGGAACCTAGAGAGGAAACGCTTGAGCAGGAGCTACTTCCTGGACACCTCCTTCGTCCATCATCACCACATCCCACCTTGCAATCTCTGCCAATCCCAATATCGCCAGTCTCTCCTCCCCTGACACTCTGCGAGATTGGTGACTGTTCTGAGGCGAAGTTAGCAGACGGTGACGCTCTCATCGCAGAAGAAAAGTATTTTCAATGTGCGATATGCAGTAGAAGATGGCACAATGTCTGTGCTACGATGCTGCTCAATAGCAAGGTCAATCCTGATATTATGGAGGTTATAGCGAGAGGAGCGAGAGGACAGCAGCACTGGTGTTGCCCGAGCTGTTTCACGGAGGATGGGCCATGCAGATGGGACAACGAGATGTATGTTACTAATCTTCGACACCACTAAGTTTGCTGACCCCCTTCTAGCATTGGACAATTTGTGCTCATAGACATTGGGAAGAATCGCTCCACGCACTGTTACTACCCCGCTCAGGTGATAAAGCGTCAGGGCCTGACTGTTGAGCTGAAGTGGTACACTGGGAATGTGTACGACGACAGGTGCAAGAAGCCGAACACAACAAGATTCAAAATATCTGTGGCCCAATGCTTTGCAGCCAGCAACCCCTTGCTCGACGAGAACACGACACGCGAGGTAAGCACAGCTACTCTGTAACCTTATAGTAATATACTAATATCTTCGCTCATTTCATGTTTCATATCCAATAGAACATGGGCACCATCATATCTCCGCTTCGTCTCTTCCAACAGTCTCTTCCAACATGAAGCGTATACCAATAATGAACTGGAAGTCGAGATTCTCAAGCACTCAGGCAGTATTTGGGAGCTCCTCAGAAATAACACCATCCACGACACTCTCCTCTGGCGATTGATGAACATCTCAATACAACACAGGAGAGCTCTCCATCAGCAGGCCAGCAGCAGAGACAACTTCAGCTTGAACTTGGTAACACTATACAAGCTGTTTGCGGAAGACTTCAAGTTTCCCTTGTATGCTGGGGATACCATGCTTTTGGAGCCGTTCCTTGCACGGCTGAGCAGGCTAATCCGCAAAACGTGGCCTGAGCAGTCCAAAGAGGGATATACAACTCTGGAGGTGCTGGCTCGCATTCTCTTCAAGGTTTTGCTAACACGCATCGTTATGGGGGCACTTCCATGTCACGATGACCAAATTCTTCTGTTGGCATATCGAGGGAGGTATGGTCTGTCACCGGAGGATCTAGAAGAGTTCCAATGTCCCCAATGGACAAGCTCTGAACTAACTCTTCTGAAGGGCAGGCTGGAGCGAGATGCTACACCACAGGAGCAGGCACTACTCTCAGGATGCCTTTCGTCATATACCACCAAGATAGCACCCTGCGAGGATGGTATAGAACCTTTGCTGAAGGTTCACATTACCCCACTGGTCAGCGATCCAATCTACGCGGACTTCCCCATCGTACCTATGCTCCGAAGTGGAGAGAAGTATACATTTGTCCAAACAGACAAAAAAGGTCTATCTGGTGGTCGCCCCATTGGCAAGCTCATGAAAGCCAGTGATAGCAAGACGAATATCGAGCTCAGTACCCCGAAACCGAAACCGAGTCCAAAGCGGAAGAGAAGGCCACAGGAGGAAAAGTCTGGTGTACAGGTTGCATCAGGGGATTTGGCACCGATCATGCTGAAGATTCCACTACTGAAGCTGAAGAGGAGGAAGCATACACATGAACCAGAGAAGCAGGAAAACCCTGTGAGTGCTGTGAGTGTGCGGGTAACAAGAAGTATGGCTAAGCCATCAATGGACGGAGATTGCTAGAGTACATGAAAGTTTTGTACAGTGTTGTATTCACATCTGATAATTTATGAGAGCTATATATTTTAGCATGCACTAAACAGTCTAAGGAATGATTATAAGCTGTATTTTGAAGAGAATAACATTGCCAATGCCTTGTTGGAATTGAAAATGTGTGAACTACGGTCGCCTGATGGTACCATCAGCAAGGCGAGAACGTGAGTATACATACTGTCTAAGCAAAATGCCACAGCACTTATCATAGCACTGACATAAAAAGTATTTTCCTGGATGCTTATGGATTCAATGAACTGGTTCTAGCATGTTTAGACCACCTAAAGACGCTTCAACAGCTTGTTGGAATTCAAACAAGTCAAGTCACCCAAATTGGCGCAGCAATATACATACACAACAGTATCAATAGTAAAAGTAAAGTAAGAGTAAAAGTAAGCTTAAATAGACAAGGATGCAAGGGCCCTCTTTCTTCCAGCTCGGGTTTTGAGAGGTGACAGGGAAACAGAACATCCACCTCTCTCTTCACTCTCGCTCTCGCTGTTGTTCTCTTTCCTGTCTTCAGAGAACATAGTTCTTTTAGGAACCTTGTTGCAGCGATTGTAAGCCTTTTCCATTGGAGGTCTTCCCCTCTTCCCAGTGCGAATCTAGAATATCGTTTTGTAAACCAAAGTACGAAAACATCGAACAAATATGAAACGAAGCACATACCTTGGGAGGTCTACCCACTTTAGGCTTGAGAATTTCTGCATCTGGCTGGATCTTGTTCTGAACGGCCTCTCTGAACGATGAAGGACCAACAGTTGTCGTGTTTCCTTTGGCCTGTACATCTTTCCAGCTATGAGCCTACGAGCTTCACCATTAGCGAAAATGTGTGCAGTAGTAGTGCGGTTGATGTACTTACACTCTGGATTGGCCAAAGTAGACCATGGGGAGGCCTGGCAACTATAACGGTAAATGCTTTCACCGCATTGGGTGCGCAGGTTTCAATCATCGATACAGGTAACAGGAACATCTCGATACCCCCCATCGAGCAGCTTGGAGCTGATGTCCACCATATACGGAGTTCCTAGCACGTTATATGAGCTCTATGTGTAGTGGACAATGGTAACTTACCAACGGTATGCGTTTTATCGAAGTGCCCCAAACGCAGATAAAGGTTATACAGATTCGCAGGCATGCGTACAACCTTCTTGTAATACACCTTCGTCCACATCTTGAGGTAATAGTCATCAGCGAGCACGTTAAACGCAAATGGGTTGAGTGAGTTGCGAGTGGTGATACACCGTTGGATGAACTCCTTATCTTTCCACTGTAACATGTAAGGTATGATGCCACCTGCTAGCCTCTCCCAGATCTCGTCATCGCTGCACACAGTCACACATGGAAGGCCAGGGTGAATCGCGACTGTGTAAAGAAAGTCGTTTGCAAGGTGCCTTCCAAGCCCCCCGAAGGTGCAGTTGGTGTTGGTAGTGATAGCCCTGACAATAGACTCTTTCTTATTCGCAGCGATCACCTCTGCACGCCATTCGCTGAGGCGTTTAACTGCAGCGTCTGTCTCGAGAGTCCAATCTGGACCGTCCTTGAAAGGAAGCCAGAGAAGATTCCACCACTTTCAAAGAAAATCAGCATGGTTAGAACTCGTTAAAAGCCCTTTGACTTACCTTCGATTGTACTTGAAGATCACTTTTCTGCCAGTGGGTGTTGATGCTGGTGATGTTCATGCGAACAAGCCTGGCAAAATCAGCGAGAACAATAGCTTGACCGCCAGTCGTCACGAACGCGCAGAATACGTTAATGAGACGTCTCTCGTCTGGTGTGGAGCCAGCCTCGATGAACCTTGCTGGCATCTTGAATGATCGAAGTAGCTTAGCTTTGTCGGTATCCTTGTTCGGGCCTGGGCAATCCTCAGCCAGGATATCGTTGAGAGCGTCGACGGGGAGGATATAGATAGACGACTCCAGACCGAAGTTAATTGTCACAGCATGCTGTACAGAGATATATGTGAGAGTGTGCGACGAAATTCCAGAAATGTGGGAACGTACATAGCCTGCGCTTATCACCAAGCACTTCCCTCGTATCGCGCAGTTGAGCTGCCCTTGAGCAAGGGGCCGGTCCACGTAAGAAAGACAACTGTTACTTTTGGCAGCAGCAAGATCGTAGGGGTTGGGGAAGTAATCACTGGCCAGCGGTTCCAACGACGGGTCGAAGGTATTCTGGTTTAGGAAAGTCGCCTCCTCCGGGGTCAAGCTCTTGTCTAGGGCCTGGTGGTTGATATAGATGCTCTTGTAGCTCTTACTATCAGTACCAAGAGCATAGCAACGAGGAAACAATCTAAGGGAAGCTATAATAAGGTGTTGAGAAGGTGACTCACCACCAAAATGATGTATCATGTTCACGTACCTTCTGGGTGTGCTCCTAGTATTCTGGTTTCCTCTTTTATGAGCCTATTGATCTTGGTATAGAATGCGAAGACCTCTGGTGCCTCTGGCATTGTGAATTGGCACAAGGGTATTGTTGGAGGTGGTGTATAGGGATGCCAGGTCACAGAGAGCAAACGGACAAGTAACTCGAAGTTAAGCCAGAGGAGTTGGTGAATATAGCAAGAAAGGCGTAATGATGGCTGCCCTAGGGAAGATGGGCAGACTATATGGCCTTTCCGAGTAGAGTATGTCGGAAAACTGAGAAGTGCCTTACAAGTGCCGTAAGGCGCGAAAGGCCGAATGTGCCTAATAAGCCGGCTAATCAGGGATACGAAACTTTGATGAGGCGGCGGGTGCTGATAAGTCAAAGGCTGATAAGGCAGATTCCCCTGATAAGATGGATTGGTTTCCCGGTCCTGCCACTGGGACCGGTTGCCTGATGAGACGCGGTTACCTGATAAATCAAGGCGATGATCAGGCAGGACGGTCTGATAAGGCCAGGGGCTGATTTCACGAAAATGTACACGACTAGACATATATACTAGTCGAACCAGTGAATTGACTACGCCAGTGCTACTTAAGTAACTAACCTACCTTAAGCTTGATCCTTACATTTACTGAATCGAATCTCTAGAGATCTCTATAGCTATACATTGACTCGTTATCTATTCTAATCTAATCTAATTTATACACTTTAGAATTACACTCAGCACGGTTCGAACATAGGGCCTTACAATTAATATACAACATATAATACTGTTACAACAAAGGCGATAGTTTCCGCTACACCACGACGCCTTATTTTGCACATATCTTAGGGTTAATAGAGCCTATCTCTCATCGACCTTATAAGGCATCTTGTAAGGGATCTTGTAAGGTATAGCCAAGGTGAAGCAAGTCATTGGGATCGTCGTTGTCCTTCGAGCATGGAAGCGACACTATTTCAGGCTTAATGAAAACAGAGGAAATGGATTATAAGATAACAAGTACAATGATACAGTGCCGGTACAAATAAAATTATGAAAATACAATGATGTACAACGATGCGGATAACAATAGAGAACAAAATGCGCAGAGACAGAGAGACAAAGCCAGTCTGAATCGTGGAGGGTAATTTAAAGGAAGCATTTACTTGGCACCAGCGGACGAGAACTCTGCAGATGCCCGTCAGAATGGGATGACACAGGGAGAGGGAGGAAGGGGCACGTACTCATTACTGACTTGGTATACCCCTCAGAGATAGCATGCTTGGCGAGTTCACTAGGGAGGATGAGACAGACGGCGGTCTGGATTTCGCAGGAGGAGATGGTGGACTTCTTGGAGTATGCAGCGAGGCCGATAAGAACATGTGTCAGACTCTACTCCGTGCAACAGATTTGGAAACATGAACGTACTGGATGCCTCGGTGGCAATACGCTCGAAGATATCGTTCACGAACGAGTTGAGGATGGCCATGGCCTTGTTTCGAGAAATCGGAGCGGAAAAAGACGGACCCATGTAGATGTAGGATGAGTACGTCTCCTTTCGGACCTTCTTGCACTTCTTCTTGTCGCCGTCAGCAACCACGGGTTTGGAGGTCTTCTTCGCGGCCTTTGCGCCCTCAGACAACTTGGCGGGGGCAGACTTGGAAACGTGAATGTACTGGATAGGGGAGACCCGTGTTCATAGACCCAGCCCCCAGCTAGTGAGGACCAGCGACGAAGATGGGGTCCATCGAGGAGTGTATCTTGGTGTTGCGTTTGTCGGTGGCACGCATGGGATGGGACAGGATGTCTTGGCGTCCATTCCGGTGATCGCGAGCGCTCGTGTTAGAGATAAAATGCAGAGGAGAACCAGTTGTGAGATCAGGATGGAGTTGGGTTGTGGTCGGGAGATAGTAGCGTCGAGGAGGCCGGCGGTGATCAAGAGGTGTGGAAGGCGGCAGAGGACACTTCGGCGTCGTTGAACGCGGGGTAGGGGTGTGGCGGACGGCGGAGGATGTCTCGGCGTCGTTAGACGCGAGGTAGAGGTGTAAAAGGCGGTCGAGGAAGGATCAGCGTCGTTAGACGCGAAGTAGAAGTGTGGCGGATGGCGGAGGATGTCTTGGCGTCGTTGGACGCGAGGTAGAGGTGTGGAAGGCGGTCGAGGAAGGATCAGCGTCGTTAGACGCGAAGTAGAAGTGTGGCGGATGGCGGAGGATGTCTTGGCGTCGTTGGACGCGAGGTAGAGGTGGGAAAGGTGACGGAGGGTCGTGGAGTGAGCTCCCTGGAGAACGCAGCCTGCAGGCGTCAGCGCTTGTTATGGAAAACGAGCCTGGGCGCGGAGTCTGCAGCCGCGCGTGTCAATGGGCCCCGCGCGTTGCTAATCGTAGCCCAGGCTCAGTTTGGAGGAAGGAAACTCACCGGCAGCGCAGCTGGTGCTTGTTGCCGTCAGTACTTGCTTCGGGGAGTCGGAACCTTCCCGGAGATGGTCTATGTCTTGGATTATGCAGGGAGTTCTGAAAAGAAGAGAACTCCGGTCAGAATGATTTAAGGTACGAGGAATAGATGGAGACTTACTAGAGTCTGGGGTCAAAGATATTGTTGGCGAACGAGTTGAGGATGGCCATCGCCTGTTCGAGATACCTGTGTCGTTGGCGATTCAGAACGAGTTGAGGATGGTCATCGCTGATCGAGATACCAGTGCCGTTGACAAACAAGTTGAGGATGGCCACCGCCTGTTGGAGATACCGGTATCGTGGTCGATTCAAAACGTGTTGAGGATGGCCATCGCCTGTTCGAGATACCCGCATCGTTGACGAACGAGTTGAGGATGGCCATCGCCTGTTCGAGATACCCGCATCGTTGACGAACGAGTTGAGGATGGCCATCGCCTGTTCGAGATACCGGTATCGTTGTCGATCTCCTTGCGCTTCTTCTTGTCACCGTCAGCGGTGGTCGTTGGGTGGTCGTCATTTAATTGGGCAAGATGTAGCGATGTAGTGTTGAGATGGAGACGGAGGGGGACAGGGATGTTGTGTGCACTGTGGTAAGAGCTCCCTGGGGTCGTTGGACGCGTGGTGGGTTCGGAAGTGCGAAGAGTAGAGGAGGACGGGGTCCAAAAGGTCAAGTTTGGGGAAGGACCGTTGAAAGGAGTGACGAGGTGTGCTGGAAGCGCGTCAAGAGTCTAGGGAAGGTGCGTTTGAGCAAAATGGTAACGGTGTGACATTGAAACGCGCTACGTACTCAGAACTTGGTCGGGTTTCCATTCCCACTCGAGTTCGTCAGCGTTGGAACTGTTCCAGTTGTCCGTACTTCGCCTGGAAGGAGCGCAGAAGATGGCCGAGGTGAGTGGGGAGCCACAGCTACGCGGTCTGTCAATGCGGGGGCCGGAGTCGATGGAGAGAAGCGAGGTGGGACGGCGGGGCAGAGGAGGGTGTGGGATGAGAATCACTGCCATTCATGGCGGTGCTAAATGAGGTAGATAGTAATCCATCGAGTTCAGAGCGTGAAAGGCGGCCCCTGCTCCTGAGTTGAGATTTGACGGTGAATGAGTGTGCGGGCGCGCGCAGTTGGTGGTATAGGAGCAAGAGACGATTTGGCGACATCATTGACATCCAGTTCTGATGTGGCATCGTTGATTATTATAATAGGACTCATGTTTGTGCCATTGTTGAAGGACTCCGGAGGATAAGACAATAGATTGGATTGCATGTTAACAGGGATAAACGAGTAAAATACTATGCACGACTAAAAGGCGGTCCACAACACTGCATAAGCAGTCCCTCCATTACACGCCTTTCTTCGACTTCGCCCCCTTCTGCTTGGAACCGCGCTTATCCTTCGCAACCTCCGCGCTGCCCTGTGGAACTGCTGCAGTCTTTGAACGGGTTGATGAACGGGTTGGCCGGCGATCTTGAGGCACTGACGCTTCGACTATTTCGACCGTATCAATTGGATCTGTGGCAGCGTTGGGCTCCGCAGGGATCTCGATTGTAAGTTGAGGGCGGTGAGTCGTTGTCTTGGGCTTCGGCTTCGGCCTGGGCTTCTGTGTCGCAGGTGGAAGGTCCAGGTCCATGTCGAAGTTGCGGGGATCCGCGTCTGGCCCTGTTTCCGTACTCGCAAGACCAATATCTTCAGGAAGCGGGGAGAGTCGAGATGCGGAGTATGCAGAAGTAAACGATGGACGCGTCTGGCGGGGAGGGAGTGGGGGAGGGCCAGGCGGAGGAGCAGGAAGGCGGGCACGGTCAACGGTCAGCGGACTCGGATGGAACTCGGAGTAGTTTGAAGGTGACGGTGACGGATGGAAAGAGCGCGCGATGGCAAGTGCCGGAGGAGCCGACGGTCGTGCTCTCGGCGCCTCCCAGTAGGCAGGAGCGGACGAAAATGTGTCGCCACCGGCTGGAAAGTGAGGGTTCGCATGTGGAGGCGGTTGTAGGAGAGAGGAGCGACCGGCATCTCCAAGATCGAGTCCAAATACTTGCGACTCAATCCCCGAAACACCCGCCGACGTCGATGATGAGGATGGCTCGGTAGCAGCAGGCCAGCCCTGTAGTTGGAGGGCATCGGCACCCTCAATCATGACGCCATTATCCTCGTCCCAGACCGGAGATGGACCTGCGTCGTCCGAATCTGAATCTGAGTCTTCTGTGCGATCATATTGTTCATCGATAGAGGGCGCCTTGTAGTAGAAGCTTTCATTTTGTTCGAATTCAGATGGGACTGGGTATATCAACGGTAAGCGAGCCAGAAACCATCTCAGAAAATTTGAACTTACTCTGGTAAGCGTCCTCGACCCCGTCGTGTACGCCGACGTTAACAGGTGCCTGGTATCGTATCCCAGCGGCCAATGCTCCCTGAGAATGGGCTCCCACGCGGCTTGGTTGTTGGGAAACCGTCGGGGGAACGGTGGGGCGCATGGCAGGAGAACTTGAAGCAGTGTTAACTTGAGGAGGGGGAGGCGGCGCTTGCAGGGGTGGGTGAACAGTTTGCGGGGCAACGGAGGGGCGATTTAAGATAGCAGCAGCTGCTGGAGTGGATTCGCGGCTTCGCATCGCAAGATTGTGGCGTGCAATAGCCTCGGCGACTGATTCACTCCGAGGTTGCTGAATGGGTGGCTGGGCTGGTTGTGGCATTGATGACGTGGAGGCTGCTGCTGTAGTCCGAGAGGGAAATACATTCTTATTCCATGCATCGCAGATGGCTTTGCCGGTGGGCTGGCCCCAAATTGTCATCAGGAACTGCTTGTACTGCTCGAAGTCGGTGACATATGATATCTTCGTGATCGGCCCTTCGCCATCGTTGGTGAAGGAACAGTCTGGGGAGAGGGAGATACGGACCTGGCGTGTTGATCAGTTCAACGCCTGCTTGGATATGTGGGACTGCAGATACTTACCAAAATACATATGAACGCGATAAGCCCTGGTGTAGCCCGAAGGTTACCTCCGTAGAGCGGATTGTTCCTGTTGAGGACGGGGTTGGTCTTCGTTATCGCAGTCCGTCCATATATCAGACAGCGCGCGACCTGGTCAAGGTGGATGAGTAGAGTATATTGCTTTATATGGGATCTGTACTCACGAAGAAGAGTGTCATGTTGACAAATATCTGGCCGCCATCCTTTTCATAAGTCTCGTAGATTATAGCGCACCAAGGGTCACTTGCGAAGACTCCAGCCGATGTCTCGACTACGCCAATCAGCACCATGAGTTTGCGAAACTTTCGTCGACACTCATAACCGTCGGCAGAGAAGAGGGCAGCGTCGAATTCGTTGACTGGTTGAGGAGGAGCACCTCTCCGCTTGATCTCAGGAACATCTCCCACAGCTCGCAGTGCTTCGCAGTCGAGGTTGATGACGCCCTTGATATCGACGAAAAGCGTGGTGCCGTTTTGTCGGACACGTTGGATGGCTTGTGAACGTTCGTCGCTTGCAGAGTCAAAGAACTAAACCAGCAGGACTGAATCAGAATTACCATTCCCACTAATCGGGACCTCTGGAAGAACGACTGACCTCTTTGACGAACGGAGTGTAGGCCGTCTCAACCCATTCACGTGCCTCAGAGTTAGGTGGACCTGCACAGGCGCGGAGATCTAGTGCGTCACCCTTCTCTCGATTGCCGGGGAAATCATCGTTGTACCGCTGGGAGACATCGTACCAATGCCATTGTACATCACCCTCCAGCTTGAAGATATGGTCTGGCGTGTATGGCGACCAGAAGAACACGAAGTGCTTCGCAATTCGTCGCCCCTCCGCATCCACTCGCAGTCGTTTCTCCTTGAGATGGTCCGGAACGAATGTGTCATCAGTGCGGGCAGGAGCTGGTAAATTCTTGCCCTTGGATCGTGATGCTGCACGACGATTAGCTTGAATGCTGACGAGAGACGACTCGAGATCTGCAAGCTTGCTCATAGCTGCCTGGAGCTTTGCCTCGAGATCGGTAATCTCGCGATGTGCCAGTCGTAATGCCTAATTCCATGATAGTTAGTCGATAATCGCCACAGGTGTATTGCCTAGCCAAGTATACTTACATTCTGGGACACGGTCCAATCCGAGCTGTGAAGGGCTTGTTCGATGAAAGTGCGAGGGTCCAGGTCCGGTCGTGAGGGGTTTGGTTGCGACATAGGGAGCAGCACCGGTGGAACGCGCTGGAGGGAGTTGGGCAAGAGTTGGGAGGGAGGAGTGAATTGAAAGCTGAAGGATGCGCTGAGGCGGTTCTGGTATTTGTACGTTGGGCTACAGTGGGGCCTCCTGCTTTCTTCCTGCCGCATGTATCGTTCGGGATGATGAGTCGACTGACATCTTGAACTGAAGGCGCCGGTTGGGCACCGCTTCTGCCTCATTCCCGACGCACCCATGATGGATGTTCTAAGGAAGCTCCAATTGAATAGGGCATGTGTCTGTGAAGGGAGGCAAAATGTGCATTGGCGGGATGACGGCGGAGGAAGAAGAGCGAATGAAGCGATTGGAAGGTTGTCGGTGTTCTAACATAATATTAATAATACCGAAAAGTCGCCGAGCACCTCCTGTACCCCTCAACTAAATCTCAATATTTGTCGGGAAAACAGCCTGTATTAAAGCTCCTATACATCCAGATTCCATATAAGTTTCTACCCTCCTAGTTTTGCATCTACAATTAAACAGTCCCCAAGGTTTTGCAGTCGCATTCGGAGAAAAAAGTCTGGATCAACAACATCCATAACAAGGTGGTCTTCGGGAAAGGGACTACCAGAATCCTGCACAACCAATGCACCACGGACGATGCTTTCAACAGGGAGAATGACAGAGTCTTGTATGCGACGGGAGCGTATCTGTTTCATGCGGAGTTCCGAGCACCGTTTCTGGTTGAGAATGGCCTCTGGATGTCGGTCTGTTGTAACCCGGGCATTGAACGGGATGACAACAGCGTACTGGACCTCGCCCTGTCGCTTATTCTGGGATATCGCCGCTGGGAGTCCTAAAACTGTTAGAAGGCGGCCAATGATGTACTGCCCTGCTTTAATCTCAAACAGTGCGCAGTCATATCGAACTCGGTGATGGAAGTCGCGGTTCATGCGGAGGATATCTGCCACCGCTGTCGAGTCTTCAAGCGACGTATAATCGACCGTGAGGCGTTGGTACATTGCCACCTACACCAATTCTTTAGTTAAAACACTGGAGGGGCACACTCGATAACGCACCTTGATATCACGAGGCAGTCTGATGTTAGGCGCCCCTCGAGCTTTGAAATCATGATTAACTCGCTGTTCAAGCTTCGCTCTAAGTCTGCCTAATGCGGGCGCATATTCGTTGGCCATGAACAGCTGAATATCATCGAGAAGAAGATCTTCGCGCTGAACCCTTGAGCCTGGGACTACACAAGGCGCCGGCGGCGGTGATGGAGGGTCATTAGGCGCTGGTGCTTGAGTGTTAGCCGCTGGTGTTGAAGGCTCAGGCGCTGGCGTTGAAGGCTCAGGCCGTCTACGGTCATCGGCGGCAGGTGCAACGTCTGCAAAATCGGCCGGCTCTGTGGCGCTATTGCGTTCCTGGGCCTCCTGGTCGTAAATTGCGATATTTTGACCGATAATCATGGCTGCGAGCTCCTCCCGTGTTAGTCGCGCAATCTACAAACAACACGTTTAGTTGCCTGACTACAACCGGAATATCGAAATCTACGTACCAACTTCTCGATATCCTTATAGTTTGATATATTCCAGTATATTTTTGCAACCCTGTGCATTTTCTCGAAGAACTTTGTCGTGAAGTTTAACGTCACTCCCTTGTTTATGATGTCGAAGAAAAGATGTGCTTGTGAATGCGCCTTGGGGAAGTTCCAGACTTTCCAGGTGTAAAGCTAAGCATGCAGTAGAACGATGAGGTGAGATAAATGAATCAGATTTCGATGACATGACTAACCGCTATTTCAACGCCAAAGCGCTTAAGCTCCTCTTCCCCGAGACGCACAGTTGTTGCTGTGTGGTTGCGGAGAGAGGACCACATGTCGAGCTCGAGGTAGCTACGTGCTATCTTAAGCCACTGATAACCACGCTCGTCGCTCGGAGGAAACAGGTTATGCGAGACGAAGACAATAATCTGATTGTAAAGGTCAGTAGTGGTATCGAGGTAGAAACAGCCAAATGAAGCGGTGCGCATACCTTTGATAAATCCTCGTACACACGCCCATCGCTGTATTCTTTAAACTGTGAGATGTGTGTAAGGTGGGCCAAATCGCGCCAGCGTGGAGCAGCAGCGAGCCTAGATACATGGGAAGTTAATATCACATTACAATGAATGAGGAATCAACGAGGGGACGAACTGCTTCTCGAATAGCGAGCTCATATCTCTGCCAAGAATTTCGAGCAAGGTCAGAAACTCCGTCAGTATATGCTTACGGAATAAGCCGCTGTGATACGCATGAAGCCGGTCCCAGGATAGCGCAGAGTAGGGATCAGAGTATTTCAGTTTCCAGAACACATTCTGAATAGATTCAGTCAGCGACCAAATCACCCCTTCGGAGCGGTACACATATTTCGCACCTCGACATTTCGCAATCCAACACTCTGAAACAGTCCTTCGCGCTCTGCAGCGGTCTCCATTGCATTTGCCTCGGTATAGATTGCCTTCATTGACGACGTCGTTCGAGCAGGAAACTGTCTACCATCCAACCCAGGAAATGCATCGGCGGGAATGAGACAGATGGGACACGGATATTTTGCACCCATTCCGCGAATAGCAGACATCACACATCTGCAACAAACATTAGATTGAGATGATCACGCTGCTCTCCAGATTGATATGCTCACTGTTCTTCGAAGTCGGCCGAAAGAATCAGAATTATCGGATACAGCCAACGCTCGATGTCGTCGTCACAGAGAAAGGAGAATCCAGATTCGGTGTACGGAATAAGAGAAGCAAGAATCTCATAAAGAGCGGCGTGCCATACGACACGTTTGAAGTCGACAAATGGCTTCTTCCCGGACTTGTCACTATCCTCTGGGACCTGGATCATCATCTTAGCATCCATTTGAAGAACGACGAGATAGAACGACGAGATCGAACGACGTACAATTGGGAGCCAACCAATCATTCGCCCACCTCCGAGTCCCTCCCCATTCCGGATATGAGATGGCAGATTCGCACACCGAACATAGACAGGATAGCCCTTTTTGCCTCCCATTGTCGAGAGCTTTGTTTTGTCTGCATACAGTATGATGGCGAAAGGAGCAGCATTTTCTTTAGGAAGCTCGCCCTAGATGACAGCGATGATTGTAAGTATTCCAAAGGCATTTGTCCAACCGAGAGATCATAACACGTACCTGAATTCTCCACCAATCGTTTGCTGTCCACGGTTCGTTGTAGAACCGCTCAAACTCTTCCCCGTTGTGTCGGAAGAGGCGTTCAGCATCGAAACGGAATTCACCCTTGAGTAGAGGGTCATTCAGGAGTTCTTTGCACCAATCCCACGCAGGGATACGCCAAAGAGGGTACTGGATCTTCTCGTTCTCGTATTGCACTTCAACGACAACTTCTTCAAGCTAAGAGTACATATATAGCATACATACAACAGGATGTAAGTACAATAACATACAATCAGGTATAAAGAGAGATGCGCACACCGTGACCATGTTTCTTCGACGCTGCCGCCCAGATCCCCTTCAAATGCACCTCATCAACTATTGTGAAGTCTTCGGGACGTGTACGAATTTCGTTGGCCATAGCAATGAAAGCCTTGATCTGAGGCTCGTTGAGATGTGCAGCTTGGAGCATCGCCGCAAAGTCGTAGTCCATCCGTGTCGTAAACGGCGCCCATGGCTTCGATTCAGCATTGGTCGATCTATTTGGAGCTTCTTGACCTCCTCGAGGCCGCTTTGGTGTTGGAAGGTCGGTGGTGTAATCCTCGTAGGCGTATATCCGTGTCCGTTTCCCTGCCGCATTTCTAGGATGTGGCTCAACTCGTATATCGTCAAGTCGTGGTGGTCGGCCTAGATGTTCCTCAGGGTTCTGATGAGCATCCAAGTTGGGCGTATAAATGGGCGGGATCTCGTCTATGGCCGGGGTAGAGTCGATGGGGTAGGGAGGCTGTTCTGGAGGCAGAGCGGGGAAATCGTGGTCGTTACGGGCTGCCGAACTTCCAAGTTTATCGAAGTCGGCTGAAACCCACCATGGATGCATTAGTTTCTTCAAGATACAGTATAATAAAAGGAATAGACATACCGAATGGGTCGTAAGGCTCCTGTGAGGTTGATGGTACATGAGATCGATGCGGCCCAGGTTGGGCCGCATCGCGCAATTCTTGGGGAAACTCCCTGCCCAGATCTATCAAATCAGGTTGGATGAGTCTCGTGTCAACGTAGAATAAACTAACTATTGCTAAACTTACCCTGAGAATGGACCTCACGGGTGGTGCTCTGCTGAGCAGGTGGCCGTTCCGGACAGTTATCTTCGTGGTTCCGAAGGCCCTGGTTCCCAACAAGCCTTCTGCAATGCTGGCATTTAGTCTGCGCCTTTACCAACCCGCTTTTTTTCCGACCTCCACGCATATAGCACCGGTGGTTCTGCGTAGCAAATGTGCAAGGACACTGGCTCAGTGGTTGTTGAGGAAGAAGGACAACGACCTCGAACCGTTGAAACAGCCCCGCAAGGAGAATGCTTAGGTAATGTGATGTGGCCACAAGGAACGTCGGGGCCTGGCGAGGCCACTACGTACATATTGTTATACTATATATTTGGTCTAGGAGCGTTGTATTCCGACCCCTCAAGATTCAAAGTCTCCTCTAGAATGTGTTTATTCAGAACGCGTCGTTGACAAGCCCGAGATGTTGTTCCCTTATCTTGAGCGACAGACTTATCAGGAATCAACCCGCCTTATCTGGCCGGCCGACCGGTTGATACGGACCCTCCGGATTGGTCAGGCAAGGTGTCCAAATAAGGCACCTTGTACGTCAGTCTAATGATCTGATCACTGGCCGAGCCTTGTCAGGCACTTTCCAGGTTTCCGACATAGCTCGTAAGACTTGGTTCCTCCAATGGTGGTCGCGTCGAAAGTGCGTCGCCGATCGCGACGATGGACGCGACGCTTTGGGATTCATCGTGAGAACTCATTTCTTTATTAGCTCAGTCTAGCTTCACCCTGCCAGACGGAGAGACGCACTTGTAATGAGCTGGGGGCAGTATTCCACAGCTCCGGGGGTGAAGGAAATATCAGAGTTTACTTGTACATTCCTTACTTTTACTTTACTTCCAAAAAGTAAAGGGACCCCTAACAAGTCACTTTATGCGGGCCAAAGTGAACCCAAAGTTACGTGGAAAAGTTACTTTTTTGGCACTCGAAGTAAGGGACACGCACTTGGATAGTAAGAGTGGAGAGCCGGTTTTCACAATAAGGAAGTCGAAGAATCAGGCGAAAGGTAGTGCAAGACGCCGTTTCGCCGAAAGGGGCGAACTTAGCCTATTGGGACATAGATCCCGGCGTGCTGGTCGGTGCGCAGAACGTAATCCACGATAACTAAGTACGATTGAAACGAGCCAAGGTCAGCTCACAGGCACACAATACAGAGAAATCACGCCGCGCACCTGGTAGGCAGAGGTCGGACCGTTGATCTCATCCCACCAAGGCTGTTCGTGCGGGCCTTGCTCAGTTTCGTGCGTCAGGCTCAAGACTTGTACACCGCACAAATTTGGGTATAACGCGAGGATGAGGCTGCAGAGCTAGTGTTGAAGTCGCGTTTGACCATCGGGCGAGGGAAGACAGTCCCAAACTACACAAATTCCATGGGATGAGCGACATCTGTGAGTAAGAGAGATAGAGCACGCACATTACGCTGAACACGTGCAGTCCTGGCCGGCAGCGACCGTAATCTGCCCCAGCTGCATCCCAAGCTGCCTAGTCTCCCCTAAATACCACCCTTATTTCTCCCCACACCCCCACCATAAGACCCCGGCCCCCTTGCTGCTGCTGCTGCTGCTGACCGGGGATGGGGCCGGACGAGATGCTTCCGGGATGCATCGGGTATCCCTGTTGCTGTATATGCCGGGGGAGAGGTTGTGCGGGGACGGGTACTACGGGGTCTAGGGAGGAAGCCTTGAGGACTTGAGGGAGTGCTGGGCGTGCTGGGCGGTTCGGGGATGTAGGCGGGGTGCGTGGGCGGCGGGGATTGCGATTGGTAGTGCGACATTGGGTGGATTTGAGTTTTGGGCAGGTGGGGGAGGAGGAGATGATGTGGTGACGAGCGTGTAGCCTTTGGGATATAACAGGGGCAAATAACGCGTTACAAGGAAATCCGAATCGCGATTTTTTGTTTCTTGTACGGTACTCATCTTCTTCCCTGCCGTCTCGCTTGACTGTACTCGTGCGAACAGCGTGGTGTGCCGTGCGTCGTCCACGAGCCAGTGGCGGCGATCCCTGCGCCGCGGCGCAACTGGGTATGCTCATGCACGGTTCCATGGCTCAAGGGATCCGATAACTGCAACTCGCTATTCAAAACTCAAGCTCAGCTCGCTCTTCAGCGCTCAACCCCCTCCGCTCGAGGCCAGGAGAACTTGAAATCTCCTCTTGGTCGCCCAACTTGAACTTGAACGCCTCTCAGTCCCTCCCAGTCCCTCCCATCGCCGATCTATAGATCTACCCGATCGCCTGCCTCCCAGTGTCTCTCAAGGTGGCTCGCTCGCCTGTCAGTGACTCGAGATTCTAGGCTTTGCGCGATAGACATGGATAAGCTGGCAGATCTACCGTGACGACGCTCGTTTGTATACGGATTCATTGCCCTACCTGTCTGCCCAGTAAGAGGGTGTAAGTAAAACTAGGTTTTTCGTTGCGTGTATGTAGACCCGCGATGGAAAGCGAGGGAGGACCGTCGGAGCGGGGGAGCGGTGACGAGGGGGGCGCAGAGAGTGGAGAGCAGAGGGTGAGGGAGGGAGGGATGTGACTCGAGTTCGGAGGGAGCGGGGGAGAGGAGCGAGTGCGAATACTACTCGAGCGTGGCCGTGGCTTGCCGCGGGGCAAAGGGCAAGCGAAGAGTGCGCCGTACCGGAGAAGAGCGAAGGGTGCGGTTGCGGGTGCGGGGGGATGTGCGAAGGTGTGGAAGCATGGAATCTGGATGCTGGGGGGTGGAGGGTTATGCCCGCGAAGGAGTAAGGGAGGGACGGCGGGAGAGAGTAGAGAGGGGGGGAATGGGAGTACGGAGTCGGGAGGGAGTACGGAGTGGGTAACACGGAGGGAGTAGAGAAGAAAGGTTCAAAGAAGGGAGCGGGTGTACCAGCGCGATGGTTTTGCGTAGAGTCTGAGCTGGGCCTGCGTGTCCCTGCCGCCTGCATCCTGGAGCCTCCGGGCGAGGTGTGCCGCTGCGTAGGGCGGAGTACAGTCGGTGGGGATGGAATATGAAGTCGAGGAGGGAATATCGAGTCAATGGGTACAGGGCGAGGAGGGGGGGCGTATATTTACGCGGGTGCTTCATTCAAATGCGTGCACAGGCGAGGGTGCACAAAGTCCAGCGTGCGTGTGGTTGAGTACTGGGGCCAACGGGCAGTCGCCGTGCCCTGAAGGGCGACGCGGAGGCCATCGCTGCGCCGCTGCGAACACCGTCGTGATGCGTGCTCTCCGGCTCGAGATCTTGTGCGGCTGGGCGGGGTTCGCGGCGTTGATTTTCGTTACGCTGGTGTGGGTTGCCATCGTGGTGATCTCTTCAGGGGAGAACAGGACAGATGTCGCTGTGGTCGTGCTCTACGCGTGAAACACGATCCCTTCACCTGCTCTGTTCGAGCCTCCCAATGGTCAACGTAGTCTGCTCTAGGAAAAGCAACGCGGGAGACATGCCGAATGCTGAAGGTCGGTGTCAAATGTCTCCGTTCACTTAAAGGATAACCATGATACTTAGGCATAGGCGAGCGTTTTCCGCTCCACATTTGCGGCCAAATCGCCCTTATTATGGCAGAGAACCGGTAAAAAACAGTCCCGGATGAGTGAATGGAGACTCTGTCAGGAATGAGGCCGGTCTCTAGACACAAAATGTGTGACTCTGAATGTTAGAATGAGAATCCAAAGTCGCCGGATGTGTGAATCGTAAGAGATGGTAATCGAATGCCGAGGCTGTCATATATTTGCTCTGAAACAAAGGACCCTAAGCCTCCCTAAGCGCACGTAGCCCAGACTTGCTACATACATAGTTATCCACTTTGTATCCACTCGTTGTCAAGCAATTGTCAAGATCATTCCCGTCTGAAATAAAAACATCCCTTCGGTGCTCAATATCAAACCCCTCAGCTTTTGCTTATTCCACACCCTCGTTTACCAAAGGCAAAGCCATGGGTGTGTCCTTCCTCAACCTACTCACAGCTCTGGGGGCTCTGTGCTCCCTCGCAAATGCGTATCACGACGATGTAGGTGCATCACTGGCATACAAAGTCACAACAAATGCTCACATCTTATTTATTCCTACCCTCAGTACATATTTGCAGCGAGGGACAATCTGGGCTGACATGGTTTCGTATCCTTAGGCCAGAGCGGAGACGGGAAAACCGCCCCTCAAGAGTGCGTAGCACATATCCTATCCAGCAGCCAGCTGAAGGCTTCTTAACACCCACAAATACGCAGATTTCCAACTCACCTATGCCCGACGCGAATGGGCGGAAGAACGCGCCGCATGGCGGTCCCTCACCTTCCTCAACTTCGTGCGCAACGTCAACCTCGTCGTCGAGCGCCTCAACGCCGAGATGTCGGACTACCTTGGGACTACCCCGTCGTCAACCATGACAACTCGCGGGAGGACCTCTCGTCGCGGCAGGTTTGCACCCTTCCGCAGCTCAAGTTAACCAATGAGCACCGCCGCCTGCGCACCAGCCTCCAGGGCCTCATTGGCGTGCAGCTTGGCGTGCAGCTCGACCTCGAGCGCCGTCTCGGCTCTGCATCTCTCGACATGTGGTTTACTACCATTGGAAATGCTGCACCGTTCGACCCAGAAGCTGCAGACACGAGCACGGTGAAGCGTGCGGGGGAGTTTAGTATACATTCAAGCAAAAGGGTGGAAGACTGCACTTGGAAAGTTCAAGATCCGGACACTCGGGCAAGGGAGTAGCAGGGCTGAGCTGATGGATGGAGGCCGTAATAGGAGCAAATTTAAATGGGAGCCCCGTGCTTGCTTCGCAGAGACGGGACAGGATTGTCAGGTCGGAGGTCGCTGAGGGGTAGGTAGGTGAGATTCGGGGCAGAGATGGGTGTGCACTGTGCAGTGGCCACGTTGCCCATGACAGGCTGGCCGCTGAACGGAAAGCCAATCTAAATTCAGACCAACTTCGATCAGTCACGTGTGCGGGCGCTTAATTTCTGGGACGGCGTTCCCGCGATAATGCCCGGTTCACGTGGAAACCACAGTTCGATCCCAATCAGCTCGTCGTTACTGACATAGATATCCCACCTCCAGGCAGCTAAAATGTCTTGGACGATCATAACGTTCTTCGGGATGCTCCTAAATAAGTGTTGATCATGACAAGGGAACACGAATCCAGCTTCCAGAGTATTCCTTGAGTATTCCCAACCATGATCAAGCACCAATTCATCTTTCATTGCTTGACAAGGCAGTTAACATGGCTCGTATGTACTGTAAATGCTCCTTATTGTAGTGGCACTGACCAATATTGCAGCAAAGCAAGTCCATGCTGGAAGCCCATCCAGGCACAATGCGCACACCCGACTCGACCATCTTGCCGAAGTCGCCATATACACGATAACACTCTGCCTCCAACGACAAAAAGTGATTTATCTCCGGAGGTGCGCAGGCTCGCGTCCAGGTAGTTGTGGGTTCGTCGCGATGCCAGAATGACAGAGCAGTGGAGGATTTTTTTATTCGCCTTTACCTCGCCCGAGCTTGCTGTAATTCTAATCGCAGCCTCTTATTATATGTATCCCCGGGACCCCCTCAAATACCACAGAGCTGGTCCCAGACGCAGAAATAGCAGGTATAGTATTATACGCTTTCAACTACACGGTCTCAGCACCCAGCGACCACAAGTAAGGGTATAGCGAACGAACTGGCCACGGAAACAGTTCCATTCTCATTGATTCTCCTATTCTTCTCCAGCATGCAGAAAGATATGACGACGAGATCGAGGATTTCGAGGCCGAGGCCTGTGACGGTGAGTGTCGCAGGATCGTAGACCTGCTCAGAGGACTTGATGTCTTTGTAGCGGTACGACTTCTTCCAGACGGCGATGGGATGCTTTTTGTCTGTGTCCGAGTAGAGCTCGAGAGACAAGCCAGGGGCACAATTCTTCCATTTGAAGTTGCGCCCGTTCAGGTCTTTGAAATGGACCGTACTATGGGGGAGGGGACGGTCAGCTGTCGTGGATCTCGGCGCCTCGAGACCTCACTCACTCTTTGAACGGCACCATGCTCTTTATCAACCAGGCACTGGATGGTTGGGGTTTCGTGTTGCCCAGGGTGAAGACGTCCGAGCGGACATCCTTCCAGAGCCATTGTGCGAGCTGTTCACCGGACTCGGCGTTGGTGAGCTTGGTGATGGTCTCGTCGCCATGTTGGGTCACCACAGTGTAGAGGTGCTCGCCCGTGGAATCGTCTGAGATGAAGGAGTTGCAGGGGTTGTCGGGCTCGAAGGTGAGAGTGATCGTTTCGGTGGAGGAACCAGCAGACATTTTCGAGGTGTTCTGAGTGAGAGGGAGTTGCACTTTGCTACTTTACAGCATATCGAGGAGCCTTAAGTAGCGCATATGGTCATTGCGGACATGTGCTAACCTGTGCTACTAGTGTCGGCTGGATGATCTTAACGCCGTACTGCTCCCCCTTCTATGTGATGTCTGCCAGAGGCTGCACCGCCTTACGGTTAATGTTGCTGCGCTTTTATAGCTTTACCTCGATAGTGGCTCCTGGGAGTCTCTCATCTGGCTATGGAGCGGGACACTTAGTCACCACCAATTTGGTACACCCCCTAACTGCGAGGGCACCTGTGGGTCAATCAAAAATCTGTTTAACAGAAATGCTTAGATTGAGTAGGGGAACATTTCTGTTAGAGGAATTATCAGTCCTAATAAGGCAGGTCCTTCCTAATTTGGATAGCCCCTAACCAGGATGGTCAGAAGTAAAACCATGGTTTGGAGGCTCCAAGAGTATCCAGAAATGCCTGTAAATGTGTTTCCTAGCATCCGTAGTAAGCTAGTTACCCACCCCAGGCGATGTATGTATTCACTTGGAGAATTCAAAAAAATTTGGTCTCCCATCCTCGATTTTGCCGCTGTCCCAAATTGGTTGCGACTAAAAGTCCCGCTCCATAGGCAGTCGGTCACCGGGCGTCGGGTACTACATGCTCCGACACTCCGTGATGCACTGCTAATCTCCAGTCAATAAGGTCGTTTCGACGATCCAGATATCCACTGACCCCTGTCTTGACAATCTCGAGCGCAAGCAGTTATAATGACAAGGGCATCTTCAATTGAAACTCGTGATACAAAATAACTGTCGAAAGGTTCATGCATCATTTACAAAACATCCTCTAACGCGAGCTGGTACTTTGGCGCTTCTAACATCTCGTCCACACCTTCCAACGCTCTGACCGTGCAGAGCTGGAAATCAGCCAGCCCGACAGGGCCTCGAAGCGGATCAAATAGTTCAGATCCGGTCAACGGTCATCGCGTCACGTAGAATTTGGATGCAACTTCTTCGCGTCTTTGCTTCTTGCCCTCCACAACCCCCTAGCTCCCAGGTTTCCCGGTAGCCCAAATTCGATGACCTAAGGCCTTGGAACAGCTACCAATTCCCCCCCACCATATTCCCCCTTCACAACCCCGCCATACAATGTGTATGCCGGCCGGCACTTGTGGCACATGGCCCTGCTGCTGCTGCTGCCCGTGCATGGGCCGGGGCGAGATACTGCCAGGGTGAATCGGCTGGGCCTCTTGCTGCATGTGGTGTTGGAGGTGCGGTGGGGAGAGCGGTTGTGCGGGGACGGGCCCGCCGGGGCCTGGGAAAGAGGAGAAGCGCTGGTAGCCTTGCGGGCTTGAGGGTGTGCTGGGCGGTTCGGGGATGTAGGCGGGGTGCGTGGAGACTGGGTGTCGCAGGGGTGGCGGGGATTGCGAGTGGTGATTGCGAGTGGTAGTGCGACATTGGGTGGATTTGGGTTTTGGGCAGGTGGGGGAGGAGGAGATGATGTGGTGACGAGAGAGGCGCGCGTGAAGTCTGTAGCCTTTGGATCATAACACGAACAATCAACGCGTTTTGCGATTGATTTCCATCGATTCCGACTCTTGTTTCTCTGCCCGCTACGAACGTCTTTCCCTACTGTTCCGCCTGACTGTACCTGTGCGGCGTGTTCCATCCCGGGGACGTCATGATGCGGCGATCTCTGCGTCTGCACATCCATCTCGGAGACTGCGCCCAGCCGGTTAACCGCCTACAACAAACCACCCCTACAGCCCTGCTTCCCCTCACTTGGCTACTCTAAATATCGCTCTTCGGTGTTTGGTGACTACGCAGGTTTCTAGGACGACGGGGCTCGCCCAACTTCTGCTCGATCTAGGGTTCCGTGCTTCCAGCGGACGTCAGGCCTTCAAGGCTTCGGGCATCCCACTATTCAGCCCTAAGCTCACTCCTCGGTCGGCGCTCAACCTCCTCTGTTCGACGCCAGGAGACGCCATTTGGTCTCCCGATTGCCTCGCAGCACCTAATTAGGTGCTCCGAGGCAATCGGGAATATGAGTCAAAACTAGGTATGCTATATATATCTCTGTCTCCGAGGGGGGACGAGGGAAGGAGGGAGTGGAGAGGGGTGCGAAGTAGGGAGGACGAAGGAAGGAGTGGAGGGGGAGAGCGTGCGAAGCATCCGGGCGAAATGTGCGACCTGTGTGCGAGCGGAGTCGGGAGAGGGAGAAGGGGATGGTGTATAGAGGGAGGACGGAGGGAGGAGGGAGCGCGTAGAGTCGTGCGTGCGGTGAATCGACTATGCGCGCGCACAAGAGCCAAGGGGCTTGCGAGGGTCGAGCGAAGAGTGCGTTCTGGGGTGGGTGCGGTGCCCCGTGGTGTAGCGGCACGGAGGGAGGGAGGTATGGAGCAGGTACAGTACGACTGGGAGTGAGAGTGAGAGGGTGAGGGCGTAGGCGGGGGTAAGGACGGAGGCGGCGGCGTAGTCGTGGACGGAGGGAGTGCCTGTGTACCGGAGCCGGACAGGGCGTCTACGGGGCACGACTCTACGAGCGAGGAAGGGAGTAGTTGATCGCGGGCTTGCGCGCGGTTCGTTACCTGTGCTCACTGCTGTAGCGGCGTGGATTGATGGATGGAGCGATTGCGAGGGAGTACTTAGCGGAGGGAGCTGGAGGGAGGCACGACGGAGTGAAGGGGAGGGTGGATGGGGACTACCCGGAGCGAAGAGTGCGTGCAGGAGTCGGCCATGGGCTTCCTTGAAGTTCCGCGTAGTGCCCCGTGCTGTAGACCCCTGACGGCATATGGATGGAGGAGGGATGAAGTATATGTGCGTACCGGAGCCGGACGAGGCGCGCGAGCTGGTGAGCGAGGGAGGAGGAAGAGTGCGTTTAGGTGCGGGTCCGTGCTGCGGCGCCGTGGTGGAGGTGTGCATGATGGATGCCAGAATGATTGATTGGCGAGAGCTTACGGGCGCACGCATGCCTGTTGTACATATTCCAAAATGCTACATAGGTATGTGTGCAGAACGGTGGTACGATACCATTGTGCTATGCTGTTGAACTTCGAATCGGGGTTGGGTTCGACGAGGGGGCGGGTGACATCGAGTACACAAGAGAGGAGTCAGAGGACGACGTACGCTGTGATGCACCGTCGCCGGCCGATGCGCGCATGTCATAGTAATTGCCGCGCACCTCGGTGACAGAGATGCTATCTGCCACGACATGGTGAACCCCCTTCGAAGGGGCGGGGCATGCTCGCTCGTTAAGGGTCGGCCAAGATTGGGTGGGGTCCGTGGAGGTTGTGGATGACTATCGAAGCTGATAAATGAAACGTGACAAGCTGCGACAACGTGGGTACAACGTGGGGCGGTGATACGAACTCAGACGGACTCCGATCAGTCACACCGGCGGGCGCTTAATTTTCTGGGGCAGCGCTACCGCGATAATGACCTGTTCAGGGGAGAACTACAGTCTGAACTCCTCCAGATCATCCTTTCTCACATATATATCGACATCAGCGAAACAGCTGAATGCCTTGAACGAGCATGATGCGCACGGAGATCCTCTGAAATTAACCGCCTGCCCATAGTTGATCATTGTTCCTGATATTTCTTACCTGTGAGCCTGTCCACTGAGCGAGGTGCAGCTAACAGAGATATATTCACATCGTTCTCTGGAGTACGATGTGGCTTCCAGATTATCCCCAACAATGAACAAGCACTAACTTATTGCAATTCTTGACAGGGTGTTTAACACGGCTAGTATACACCGCACAGTCTACCATAGTTACACCAAGTCTACCTGAGTCTGGCCCGATACACACCGCCCCACCCAGCCGCCATACTGTATACACGATGACACACGGCATACGAAGACAAAAATGAATCCGCTTCACGGCGTTTCCTGAGCTCGCGATCCCGTGGTTGTGGGTTTGATGAGGTCGCGATGCCAGAACAACAGAGCGGTGGGGGGAAGAGAAAAGCCACGCACCAAGAGTAACGCCTTCAAAAACACGGGGATCCATAGCCATCCACTAATAGGCCGACCTTGATCGCAAGTATAACCCCAGAACACTTGTACCCCGTGGATTCGGAGATGGCGACGAGCTACGATGATCAATGTATCATAGAAGCAGGGTTAGTGATGCCCGCTGCAATAGAGAAGACAACAAGGAAGTGATGGATATGCGCTTGGACGGTAAGAGTGTACATTCACAGGCGTTAATCAGCACCTTTCCGGACTAGCCGTTACCGGTATATCCTAGACTCTACATTAGGTTTGTCGCAAGACATACCTCCCACTCGTGGGAATCTAGATGACTGATGGCCATTCCCGATGTGTGCCCCGACCGTATATCGCTTGGAAGGAGGAACAAAAAATCACCACACCCTGCGGTGCCCCTACCTTCCGCGAACGTGGATTCGAGCAAGTTCTCCGAATTTCTCGATTCTTTTTTCCATTGATTTTAGAAGTTTTTGCAAAGAAATCTATAGGGATTGAGAACATGAGAATTTAGAAAAGACCATGCTGTAACGCTTTCGTCACGGTTGTTGTGGAAAGTAGGCGCTCCACTATTTCCCTCTATGGGGGGTCGGCGTCAGTTGATGGCGTGCCGACCTTGGAAATTGCACTCACACACACACATGTATGTGATGGCGCGGAATATCCTATCCCCACAAGTGGGAGAATTCCGAGAAACATAACGGTTCAAGTCTAAGGAGCCTTCCGCCAGTTCCGCCTCTGAGTAGTATAAAGCTAAAGCAATTGCGAGCCAGTTCTATATCTTTCATTCACCACAGTTCCTCCCAGCCTAAATACTCTAGCTCAGTCGACTTAGCAGTCTCAACCAAGCGTCAACCCTCTCCCGACTATCCTTTATATACATCATGCGTTTCAACATCCTCCTCCTTGCTCCTACCATTGTCGCTTTGGCGACATACGTACAAGGTCACTACGATGTGAGAGGACTATCTTGAATTTTGACCTACTGTATACTGACTGCCCTATCAATTATCGCTTCAACAGGAATTCGATGCCCGTGACCTTGTCGACGAGTTGAGCGTTCGGAACCTCCTCAGACGTTCAGAAATCATGGATGATCTTGCTGAAATCTCAACGCGCGACCTCATCACTGAACTCTCCAGCCGCCTAGAGGCCAGAGGAGGCGGCGGCAGCAAGCCCGTGTACAATTGCTGGTTGTGCAACAAGGAATTTTCGAACAAGGACGACGTACGTATCTTGACTTTTTACGGATACTTTTGGTTATGTATCTGACGCTGTTAATTACCACAATCAGGCTCGAAACCATTGTAAGACCATCAACGAAGAAGACAAAGGCAAAGGCAAAGCAAAAAGCCGCAAGTGATCATAGATGTAATTTCTGGGCAGACTGGTGTGCGGGCGCACCTGTCTCAATATCCCTCGGGCCCTAACCCCGATGGAACCACCTCATAGATAGCTTTTGCAAAGTTATCTTGCAATAAGAAAGTCGTGAAGAGTAGCAGTTATTCAGTCCAATTATTACCCTTTATATTTATGGTGCTTTTACTCCTACTCCTTGACGTCCGACGCGAAAACCGGTCGGTATGAGATCAGCTCAGGTGGAATGGCAGTGCACGGCACGGGGACCAACATAGAAGTAGCGACACGTGGACCATACGCCTCACGGTTCTGCGGGCTAGCGAGCATCTCACACCAAGCGTTCAAGCCAGTCCTTCAACGCACTGATTTCTGGTAATATTTGTGTTTGATTCGATGTTCTTTCCGGAGATCTAACCACAAGCTATATTTGGATCCAGAGTCCGCGTGTCATATGAAGACTACCGACCTTTTCGTACAGGAATCCGATGCCAGGGATTATGTCGACGGGTTTAGTACTCGCGAGATCAATCAAGAGCTCTGACGTCGCGAAATAGTCACAGAGCTCGCCGAGTTCTCAACCCGGAATCTACTGGATGCAATTTCAATCCAGCTCGAGCGCCGAGGCAAAAGTCGCTGGAGAGATCAGAAGGACAAGGTGCCTGACCCCCAGAAGAAAGGCGGAAACCAATTCAAAAAGCCCACATGTTTCTTCTGCAACGAAGAGTTTGACAAGCAAGGGGATGCGCGTACCATGCTTTATTGTGTATAATGCACGGCATCTTTGGATTTCTGATTGACTTCTTGGTTTGTAGGTGATTAAACATCAAGAATCGGAGCACCCTGCACCTAAGTCCCCGCCGCGTCGCCCTTAATGATGCGTACAACATCGAAGCCGTATGGTACAGTCATTGTTGCTACAGACTCCCCAGCTCTCCGTGTCGCGTTTACTCCTCGCCTGACCGTGTCACTGGCGCTCCATGTCAAAGAAATCACGAGTATTACTATTTATTAAGAATGCACATATTTTGAGCGAGTTTGAGCCTGCGAAAAATAACACCGAGCCATTAGTGCCACTGAAACCAATATACAAGGGAGTCATCAGTGCGCTAAACGCTGGATTGGGGCTAGGCGCCCATCCAGCGACGACTCGAGCGCATCGTAGGCGCTTGTCGGCGATCATTCCGCTTTGTCATGCCGATGCTTAGTCAGCATCGAGCATTTTCCTTCTTGCCTGTCGTAGCCTAGATCTCCATCTCATTCTACATTGCGACTGTGATCTTGGCTCTCCAGGCATCTCCTCGACATCAGCCCACACCACTCCAACGCGGTAGTGTCAACGGACACGAAATAAACCACCCTTGCCGTCAGATTCACCGCGTTTTCCCCAACGGGAGTGGTGCGCCCTCGTAACGTTGTTGACGTGGTGTCCGCCTTCGAAGAGACGGCATGATTGTCGGGTATGAGGCTGCTGAGGTGGGATTCGGGGCAGAGATGGGAGATAACGGCAACCACGTTGCCCTGGCATGCATGACAGGCTGTACGTACGGAACGCCAATCTGAGCTCAGATCAACTCCGATCCGTACGGGTACGGGCGCCTAACAAGCGCCTAATTGTCCTGGGCGCTGCGCTCCCGCGATAATGGTCTGTACAGCTGAAACCAGCCCAGCTAGCTGCTCTCCCCTACTTTCGTTGACATACCATGTCCAGAAAGCCAAGATGTCTTGAGTGATCATAACGCGCATGGGTATTGTTCACCCATGATTGCGTCAGGGATATCTTCATGGCATTCTTCGGGGCATGGTATGCCTTCCAGAGCTTTCCCCGCCATGGTCAAGCACAAATACAGTTTTATTGCTTGACAAGGCAGTAAACATGATACTTATATAGCGTGTACCGCTGTCCGATACGCAGCAAAGCAAGTCGATGAGTGTACCAAGCTGGGGGCCCATCCTCCACTCGGCCACCTACCGAGGGCGCTAAATATGACACACTGTTTCCAAAGACGAAGATAAATTTGTCTCCGGAGTGCGCAGGCTGGGTTTGATGAGGTCACAATACCAGAACCACAGAGCGGGGGGAAGAGAAAGCCATACCAAGAATAATGCCTTCAAGAACGCGGGCACCCATAGCCACCCGCTCTTACCTAGAAGGCTGGCAGTAATCGTAACTATAACCCCAGAATACTTGTACCCCACGGGTTCAGATGGCGACGAACAGCGATGATCCTAGTATCATAGAAGCGGTGTGTAAGGTTTAGTGATGATCCCGTTGCAATAGAGGAGACAGCAAGGAAAGACAGGGATACGCACCTAAATAGTAAGAGTGTAGAGCACAGTTTTACGATGAGAAGTCGAAAAACTTGACGAGGGGTAGCGCGAGACGTGTTGCCGAAAGGGGAGAAAGCCGGTTGGGATGTGGATACCGGTGTGCATGTTGGTCACTGGCGTCAGATGAGAAGACTGCATTCCAGGATAGTTACAACTGAAATGAACCAAGGTCAGCCTGGAGGTACACCACGCAAAGAAAGAACAGTGCGCGCATGGTACGCAGAAGACGAGCCAGTTGATCTCATATCCAAGGCCGTTTGTGCGGACTTGGCTCGGTGTGTACCGTCCGGCGCTGAGCTCAACACCCACCCACAGCACAGATTTGGGAACGAAGCGAAGGCAGAGCTGATAGATTTCTGAGTAAGAGAGAAGGAGCACGCACGTTACGCTAAACGTAGCCCTGCCCAGCTCTGCCCCAGTTGCATCCCAAATTGCACACTCGTCTCATGAATCCACGACGCCCAAAGTTCGGCTGGAGCGTCCCTGCATCCCCCCCTCCTCCCTACCCCTATTACCCCCCGCCATATTATCTCCAACCCATCCATATTTTCCCCCCTTGCAACGCCCCGCGTACGCCGGCACGTACCGAATGTGCTGCTGACCGTACATGGGCCCGGACGAGCTACTGCCCAGGGGATCGGCTGGCCCTATTTCCGGGTGTGGTGTTGGAGGTGTGGTGGGGAGACCGGTTGGGCGGGGACACGTCTGCCAGGGCCTGGGTAGGAGGCATAGTGCGCCATTGGGTGGATTTGAGTTTTGAGTCGGTGGGGGAGGAGGAGATGATGTGTTGATGATGTGGTGATGAGAGAGGCGCGCGTGAAACGTGTAGTCTTTGGGATATAACAGGGCCAAATACCGCGGTGAAAAGGAAATCGGGATTTTTTAAATTTTTGTTTCCTGTCCCGAACGCATCTTCGTACTTACCTACCATCCCCCTCTGCTCGTGCGCATGCTCGACCCCAATGACAGCCTGACGTATAGTGCGTCGTTCACAACCAGGGGCGATCCCTGCGCCGCGCTCTCGGTGTACTTATGCACACCCATCTCTGACACCCCCTGCCCGTTGCTCTCTTACTTGCACATACTCATGCACAGTCTTTGCTCTCGACTCGCCTCACGTCCCGCTCACGATGCTTACTTAAACTAGCCACGTATCTCTTGGCTCAATTCGCGACGAACCACCCACACAGGCACGCTCCACAAACAGGCGACGATTTTCCTTTGGTTCCCCTTGGCCTCACTTCGTCGCTCTGAGGAGGTCTAAAAGTACTGCTGCGCTGCGCAACACTGGGGGTGGAAAGGACGCCTGAACTCTGCGAGCGTACAGGGAACTTTCCGCCGCTTTTCGGTATCGCAGGATTGGGCACGCACGCAGGTTTTTCGGACGGGACGACGCTGCAGCACGGGGCTCCCTGCCGAGTCAACTTTTGCTCTTGGACTGCACGGCTCTAGGACTCGGGAAACTCGCTAGAGACTACTCAGTGCTCACCCCCCTCCGCTCGATTCTAGGAGAAATCCACTTGGTCTTAGTCCTCAGCGAGCAAAGAGTGCGCCGTACCGGGGTAGAGCGAAGGGCGCGGGATGGATACAGCGATGGTTGTTGGAACGGTGGAGGGTACATAACGGCCTCGAGTGCGTAGATGACGGATTCAGGGTAGGGGAGTGAGGAGTAGCACGGCGCACGGAGGGAGTGGTGGAGGGAGCGTGGAATCGGGCCTACTTACGCATGTCGCTGCGTACTGGAGTCTCCGGGCGAGGTGTGCGAGGGGCCTGCGTACGTGCGTGCGGAGTCCAGCCGGGAGGGAGGGAGGGAGTGTGGATACAGTCGGAGAGAGAGGAGGAAGTGCGTGTCCTCGGGCGTGCATGGGACTGCTTGTGCTGTCCGTGTAATCGAGCGTGCGCAGCGTCGAGCGCACGTGTGGTGTTGAAGTAGGCGGAAATTGGAATTGAAGTGTTTTTGAGAAGGGCGGGCAGGAAGGAGGGTGTGTAGCCGGCTGCCTGTGTACCAGAGCCGGGCAAAAACGCCAAGTGCGCCCAGGCGCTGGAGTCGACTGTGGGCTTGCGCGCGCGGTGCGCCTGTGGGCCCATGAAGGTATGGACGAAGGAGGGAGGGAGGCAGGGAGGGAGGGAGTGCGTGTGTCTGTGTGCAGGAGCTGGACGGGGCGAGTGAGGGAAGCGTGCGCTCGGGAGCTGTGACTGCGCTTGCACGCGGTGCTTAGTGGTTCAGCGATGGCGGCATGGCGGCGCCGTGGTTCTGTAAGAAACATTGCGACGTGCGTGTAGGATGAGATGATGGATACGTAATGTTCTACGTGCAGGTGATGGGAAAATCACTGTGCTATGGCATTGACCCTCGAATGGGCGTTGGATTCGACGAGGGAGCGGGGGATGGGGGTGTAGTACTATGTGCTAGGACAGATTGGATGGGCGAATGCACGCGTGGGGGCTGGAATGGCCCGCCAGGATGAGTGCGGAGTAGGACGAATGAATGCCTGGTAGGATGGGTTCCGAGATACTTTGTATTGCATGGTTTGTATAGGGATGAATGATTGAATAATTGGAGGGACTCCCGACGGCCGGTCGAACGAACGGGGGATGGGAAGGCTCAGTGTGACCGTATGCTTGCGCGGGTGCGTGTGCCGTTTGGAGGCCGCGTGGATTCTTTGTTTTCCTGTTCTTCTGTAGTCTTCTGTACGTTCATTCCTCGTTTTTTTGTTCCGACTACACTATAGCAACTTGAATATTCATGATTAGCAAGCCAAGCACTGATGTATTTTTATTTTGGATGGATGAGCGATTGCTAAGCTCTGAGCTGTGAACTCATGTTCTCATGACATACTCACTGCGGTATACTGATATGTATCATGGTTGAAACCCTTTGAAACCACCGATGTGACGTCCTTGCTTGGGCCTGGCATGGTAGATACTGCGCACGCTTTGCCGCAACTTCGCCGTAGATCCTCCTAACGTAAGATTGGCGAGTGTTGAACGACATTCGTGGGAGGGGTCATACAAAGTACGACATGCCGGCAGCAAGCCGGCAGCATAGTTGCGACCGGGACTGCCCATCGGGGGATATTTGGCCGAGCGGCGAGCCTTGGCATTCAGCGGGCGATATTGGATGGGGTACAGGTGGGTATAGGCGGGGGATACAACAAGCAGGTAATGGGTTAACTGGCGGATTCTCAGGTGATATTCTGATAGCCTATAGCCCTCACAGTTTGTTCGAGCAGAATTTATCTGTAGGGGCCTCGGAGCCTCGGAGGGCTCTACAAACTAAAAAAATCTGTTACGGCTTCCTCTTCCCTTTTCGTCTCGCGTAATACTCCACCTCCCTCGCCTGAACACGGCCCTCACGGCTTGGTCAGAACTTTGTTTTGTTGGACGGTTAAACGGTTTGTTCGCTGACGAAGGCCTGCGGAAAGTCATCCAGTAGCATGATCGGAAAATCTGTATCACTGACATCGTGTAGTAAGTCATTAATAGTATGCTGAAATCCTATCCCCAGAAGTGTGAAAATTCCTTGAAACATGATGATTTATGTCAAAGGAGCCATCCCCAGCCGCCGTCTTATTAGTTCCACCTCCGAGTCTGAGTAGTATAAAGCTAAAGCAATTGCGAGCCTATTCTATATCTTTCATTCGTCAACCCTCCTCCCAGAAGCTTCAAAGACAAACCTAATCAACCACCCAACTACCAACTGCCGCACTGTTAAAGCTATGCGTCTCAACATTATCACGCTCCTCCCCTTGTTTGCCGCTTTGGCATCGAGTGTAAGCGGCTACTACGCCGATGTATGTCCTTTATCCAGGCCCCTTTCAATACCATGCTAACTACCGAGATTTTCGTACAGGAATTCGATTCCAGGGACTATGTCGACGAGCTCAGTACTCGTGAGATTAATCAAGAGCTCCGACGTCGCGAAATAGTCGCAGAGCTCGCCGATTTCTCAACCCGGGATCTACTGGACGCAATCTCAATGAAGCTCGAGCGCCGAGGCGGCAACAAACCGAGTCGTTGGGGAAAGAACGAGGTGGTTGACCCCGAGAAGAGTCGCCCAGTCCACAAGCCCAAATGCTACTATTGCAATAAAGAGTATAAAACTCAAGCGGAGGTGCGATATTATGCTTGATTGCATATAATGCATGGCATCTTTGGATAGCTGACTAAATTCTCGATTTCTAGGCAACTGCATGCGGAAACACCCACTCGAAGCGTCGTTAATTGTGCCTACAATATCTGAGCTGCATGGCACAATCGTTGCTGCCACAGCCTCCCCGCTCTCTGTGTCGTATTTATTCCTTGCCTGACCGTCTCACTGGCGCTCCATGTTAAATAAATCACCAATATTACTATTCAAACGCCCCTGGCGGGCCCCATATATTTCCCAACCTGTGGAATGTACTGTAGTACACTTATTACTCCATCCTGGAATCTGGTCTGCAGTAAATCGTGAGCCATGTGTGTGTACTGATTGACCTTACTTCACATTGAGCAAAAGCAGAAGGGCTCCTGGCGTCCTCGTGTACTAGTCATGCACCCAAGTCCACGGTCGGCTAATCGGGTGTATAAAAGCTACAGCAGACTAAGTACACCCGAGGGTCCGGACTGCTGACTATTTGCAGAAGAATTAAACAAGCGGAACATCCATGTTAGCTGAGGTAGGGCCGTCATTGTTATAGACACCTTACTCTCTCATGCTTGTGTTTCAAGGTCCTGTGTCCCTCCCCCATCCATGTATCCCCAAGCCGGTAATCCATGTTCCATACGATAGCTAAAACTTACAGGTGGAGATGTATACCAGGACAATTTTAGCCACTACTACAATGTCCAAGCCGGCTCCTGAGACCCGCTCCCAAGCCGGAGAGAGTGAACACGCGCGGGCGTCTAATTTTGAACAGACACCGAAAAGCGCCGAAGCTGTGGTGTTAATGCTTCAAAAAAACTCCGGAAGTCGCGTTTGACTGTCGGACAGGGGAAGACAGTGAAAAACTATGCAAACTCCATAATCAAGGATATAGGTGAGTAAGATGTATGGTTCACATACGTTGGTCTGAACTTGGTCGCCTGGCAGGCTGCCTTGCAGAGCGACCGATGATACCCCGCCATATTGCCCCCAGATCCATGCCATATGATCCCTGGAATGCCGCCGCGTACGCCGGTACTACGTATGGCACCTGCCCCGGCCCCTGACCGTGCACGGGCCCCTACGAGATGCTTTCAGGGTGGATCGGCTGGGCTTGTTGCTGCGGGCGCTGTTGTTGTTGGAGCCTTGGGGACTTAAGGGTGTGCTGGGCGGCTCCGGGTGCGGGAGGACTGGGTGACGGACCGGAGGTGGGGGTTGCGACTGTTAGTGCGACATTGGGTGGTTTGGGGCCTTGTGTGTGGGGGGGAGAGGAGGAGATGATATGGTGGCGAAAGAGGCGCGCGTCCAATGTGTAGCCTTTGGGATATAACAGGGGCAAATAACGTGGCCGAGGAAATTTTGATCCCTTCAAGTTCTTTCTCAGCTGCCGTCAAACGCTCTAGGCCCTGGTGCAAATCGTCGGCGTCCCTGCCATCCCGCCGTTGACGGTTGCTCCCTCCCAGGACTCATACATATGCACAACCTCTCGGCTCGCCCAACGTCCCGCTCCTGATGATTACTTGAACGAGCCACCAATCACTCGGCTCAAACTCGCGACGAACCACCACCACAGGCACGCTTCACGAATAGGCGGCGATTTTCCTTAGATTCCCCTTGGCCTCACTTAACCGCCGTAAGGAGGACTAAAGCTACTTCTGCGCTACGCTGCACAGTGCAGAAGTGAGACGTACGCTCAAACTCTACGAGGTTAGCTAGGATCTATCGGCGATCGCTCTTCGGCGTTGGGGGATCGGACACGCACACACACAAGCTTCTTGGACGATGGGACTCGCCGCCGAGTTAACTTCCGGCGAACTTCAGGGCTTCAGGGCTTCAGGCAACTCACTACTCAGCACACTAGCCCTGTCACTCCTCAGCGTTCAACCTCCTCTGCTTGGTCTCCCAATGCCTCGCAGTACCTCTCCGTTCGCCTATTAGTGCCTCGACCCAACCTCGAGCATCTTACGAAGCTTCGCAACTAGATCTGGAAGACATACGCATACCCAAGTACATTTAGCCGGTCAACCGGTCACTAAGAGCACAGTACAAATCATAGGTATCCTGCATATACGTCCGTTTCTGAAGGGGAGCGAGGACGAGGGAGGAGGTCACGGTATTGGGGACTCGGGTGCGAGGTCGGGATGGAGGACGAAAGAGGGAATGGAAGCGGAGTATGGAGGGAGGAGGGACTCGTGGGGGAGCAAGCGGAAGAAGAGCATGCGAGAACTGTTTTTGCGCAGAGTTGAGTGTGACTTTCTCCGAGTCCAGCAGCATCTGGGCGAAATGTGCGAGCTACTTGCGAGAAGAGTCGGGAGGGGATATAGAGTGAGAAGGGCAGGGTGTATGGACGGAGGGGGGAAGGTGAGCATAGAGTCGGGTGTGCGCAGAATCAAGTATGTGTTTGTACGGAATAAGACGGGCGTGTGAAGGTCGAGCGAATGGTGCATCCCGGAATCTCCCCTGCGTTTAGGTGCGGAGCCCCGGCATGGATGAAGGTGTGGAGCGATGGAGCGATTACGGGTGCGAGTGAGGGGCAAATGCGTAGTCGAGGATGGAGGGAGTGACTGGACCGGAACTGGGCGAGGCGTCCACGGGGCACGGTACGAGCGTGGGAGGAGCGCATGGCTTAGACTGTGCGCTTGCGTTCTGTCATAGCATTGTGCTATGCCGTTGAACGTCGAATTTAGATTGGATTTGACGAGGGGCCGGGTGATGGGTTTCCTATACTGGAATGAGTGGGTGGCAGTTGATGGAGCGTTTCAGTATGAATCGGCGAGTGGATGGTGGATGAATACCTTTGAAATGGGGGGATATTAGGTGCAATAGTGCCCTAAAAACTGCGGAACGACCCGCTCGGGTTAGCGGTAGAAAACAGACCAGACCACTCGGAATTGACAACCAGTGGTGCGTCTTCCATTGTCGCAAATGGTATTGCAAGCCCCCTGGGCCATTTAAACAACCCCGTTGGGTTTATTATCTCCTGGCCCTTGCGACGGCGCCTTATGACCCAGACTCGAAGGTGCCAGAGTGGCCCGGGCACAAACCTCCCATTATCTCTGGCAAAACGTTCGGCTCCACGCCTCCAGTGCCGACAGACGGAATGGCAGAACAACGGATTGCACTGGTGATAACGGGGAATCACAATCAGTTGAAGTGTAGCAGTGTGTAAGCGCCCTGCAGATTACTCACATGCAGGTGCATGCGCCGCAGCCATTGATAACTGAGCCCGGAGGGCGTCGTATCCCCGTGAAATTCGGGAACCTCAGTGAGTTTTTGCATCCACCAAGACAAGTCGCATACAAGTAGGTCTGCTTTGAGTGAAGGATTCACACAAGCTGCAGACAGTACTTTACCAGCGGCAGCAGCGATAAGGAAACTGGTGTAAAATTTCAGGGTTTCCTTCTCTGTGAGGGAATAAGCTGGTCCGTTGCCTGCAGTCGAAACGGATATAGTCAGATCATGTTCAAATATTGGACACCGGAAACGCCCTCGGATTCACTCGGACGCACACGCACTTTTCAATATTTGCACAGTACGTCTTTGAAGTAGGGAGGCTTTCGCTTCTTCGTCGACGTAGAGATTCGTACAGCGTAGAGGTTCCCCAAGGAACTCACCAAATGATCGATGGTAAAAGCGGAAGTCAGCTTCTAAATCGTCGGGCGGCGGAATGGCCATCAGGGACAAAACATTTTCCAGGAGGGACTCCGCTTCCCCGGGATAAGAAGAGAGTAGTGCTCTCCAAAAATATGCTGGGCGCTTTGAACCTGCGTAGTAGCCTAGCGTATCGTTCACCATATCTATATCCGATGCTTGAATAACTGCGATCCAGGTAGCTAAGAGCAGCGGATCTGGGCAGCGGTTCATAATCGAGGTGTAAAGCAAGTCCAGTGGTGCAAGAGGGCTCGGCCTGTTCCTATCGGTGTACGTCCCGCTCTCAAGGACTTGCGTCAACAGGAGTTGCGGGTTCCTTAAAGGTCCATCAACGAACCGGATAACGGTGGCTGCATAGATGAACTGCCCCGAAGCGCTTTCGACCAAAATTTTGATTACATCCTCGGATGGCCATGAAGTGGGAAGGGCTGGGTGCCGGAGTCGGATTTCGGCGAATTTAGCCCTCAGGAAAAGCGCGATATCGCTGTCGGGGTCGTATTTGTCATCGAGGAATACTTCTGAGAAGGTCTTGGTGGTAGGGCGGGAGAAGAAGCGGCGGATGGCGGGGTCTGGGCGGCTGAAAACAAGGATGCGGAAGGGGAAAATGCAGGCATGGGTTAGGTGTAGAAGTGCTTCGAGGATTTCGACCTGCGCCTCTTCGTTCCTTCGTTGGTCCTGTTTGAGCTGCTCCTCTGCGTTATTCCGCGCAGCTTTCCCTCTGCTGGGATTGTGAGGACGGCCAGCTTCGCATTCGTCGAGCCCATCAATGATGATGACCTGAGGGACTATCTCAGACGACTCTGCTGGTGTACGACGCCACACCCGTAAAGGGCGTATTATCAGTGCCTCGAGCTGGTCCGTAAGCCGTTTGTCGAATATCGCAGGATCTTGTCTGATAGCTAGAGCTACCTCCCGAGCAACATCCTGGAAGGAGGGGAGACACACGAGTTGATATGCCAGCGTCGGAATGAGGTACCGCTTCAACCGCCGGCTCACGTCGCTTGAGAACGACGAGAAAAAGAAAGCGCCCGCAAGCAGCCCACGTTTACTACACGTCTCCGCAATCGACCCAGCGATGGCCGTCTTCCCTGTCCCTGCCGGGCCAGTAACCCACATGATATTCCTCGCCGGATCTGCCTCACCGCCGGTACTGTGTGCTGCCCAGCCGACGATGCTGTCCTGTACTGCCACCCTCGTATCTGGGTGACATTTGGGTGCGTCGCATCGGTCCTCAGAGTTGGGCAGCGCTCCAGCGGCGATATGTGGTTGAAGCACTGTAACACCATCCTCAGTTCTTCTGCTCGCCTACATGGAGTACACAAGGAAGGACGACGTACGCTGTGATAGGCTGTGATGCACCGTCGCCGGGCGATGCGCGCATATCGTAGTAATTGCCGCGCACCTCGGTGACAGAGATGCTATCTGCCACGACATGGTGAACCCCTTCGAAGGGACGGGACATGCTCGCTCGTCAAGGGTCGGCAAAGAGTGGGTGGGGGTCCGTGGAGGCTCTGGATGACTATCGAAGCTGCTTAATGGATCGCGACAACCTGCACAACCTGCAACAACGTGGGGCGGTGTTACAAACTCAGACTCGGGCTCCGATAGGTCACGCGGGCGGGCGCTTAATTTCTTGGACCCGGGACTGGTCAGAAGACTAAACGCATTCTCACTTCCACAGTCAACGGCTATAGAGGCTCTACCCGTCTGAATACATCATTCCCTAACTCTTTCACCTAGCCAGAGTCCCTGGTGTCGCTCCTACGGGGTCGTCTCGGATCACTTTCTCATACGGTATCGCCAGCCCCGATGGCCAAACTTCATATGCCCCGCGCTTTTGATCTCCAAACCTGCGACGGATTCTTATAAAACCAGAGGAGAGGTACCAGAGTCTTCCGGGTGCATACCTACCATCCGCTCTGGCAAAACGTCCTGCACCACGCCTCCAGTGGTTACAGACGGGATGGCAAAACAAGGGATTACACTAGCGAAGGAAAAGAATCAGCTCAGGATACTTCATGTGCTCGAGAGAACAATTGTTCCATCAAGACTTCAGTTGTGTTAATGAGACTTACGTGAATGTGTATGTCCTCTAACCATTGATATATGACCCCGCGGCCAGATGTTTCTTCTATCCCCGGATAGGTCATCCCGGGAACCTCGCAGAGCTTTTGCATCCACCAATCCAGGTCACAGGCCAGGAGGTCTTCCCTAGTAGAAGGGTTCGAGATAGCCTTCCATAGTTTACTGGCTCGGACGACCACAATACAAAAAGTATCGTAGAAATCTGCAGCTTCCTCCTCTGTCAGTACACATTCCGGTGCTTTGGCTACAGGACGCATCACAATGGTTAGATGGACACGTCAAGGACATTCGCACTGGAGCTCACCTTTCAGTATCGCAGTGAAACGGGCTATAAGAAGAGATGTTCTGTCTTCCTCGCCGATGTAAAGGTCGACACAGCGTTGAGGACTGGACAGGAACTCCCCGAATGATCGATGGTAAAAGTGGAAGTTGGTCTTCAGATCATCGCGCGGCGGAGTAGCCAACAGTGAGGAAACATCCTCTAGGAGGCTGTCCGCTTCTCCAGGGTATGACGAGAGTAACATTTTCCAAAAGAAAGCCGGGCGAGACACATCCTCCAATTTCCAGCCTAGCAAGTCTGTAATGTAGGAGACTGGTTTATATTCTTCAGTGATTGTTATCCATGTGGCCAAGAGTCGAGGATTAGGGCAGCGGTTCATGATGGAGGTGTAAAGCTGGTCCAATGGTGCAAGCGGATTCGGGCCTTTCACGTCAACTTGCATCCCGCTGTCGAGAACTTGCTTCAGCAGGAGTTGGGGCTTCCTCGAAGGTCCGTCAACGAACCGTATCACGGTGGATACATAGATAAATTGGCCCGACGCCTTCTCAACCAGGAGTTTGATCACGTCCTCGGGTGGCCAAGACGCAGGAATGCTAGGATGCCGCAGCCGAATCTCAGCGAATTTGGCTCTGAGAAAGAGCGCGATGTCGCTGTCGGGGTCGTATTGATTGTCGAGAAATATTTCTGGGAAGATCTTGGTCGTAGGGTGGGAGAAGAAGCGGCGAATGGCGGGTTCTGGGCGACTGAACAGGATAATGCGGAAGGGGAAAGCAGGTTCATTGGCCAGGCGTAGTAGGGTTTCGAGGACCTCGACCTGTTCCTCTTCATCCTTTCGGACAGCCGCGCTGCCCCCTGAACCTTGAAGCCGAGCAGCCTGACACTCATCGAGTCCGTCAATGATGATGACCTTTGGTATTGGTCCAGGAGGTGCTATCGGGCGGCGCCAGGAAAGTAGGGGCCGTAGAATTAGGGAACTGAATTGGTCTCGCAGTCGCCGCCCGAATATCGCTGGATCCTGTCGAATGGCAAGTTCAACTTCCCGAGAAACGTCTTGGAAGTATTCGAGCCCCACGAGTTGGTAAGCGAGGGTTGGTACGAGGTACGTCTTCGAACGTCGCCTCGCGTCCCCGGAGAACGACGAGAAAAAGAAAGCGCCCGCCAGCAGCCCTTGCTCGTTGCACGTCTCCGCGATCGAACCAGCAATCGCCGTCTTCCCTGTCCCCGCGGGCCCAGTTACCCACAAGATATTCTTCGCCGGCCCAGGTTCGCTGACAGCATCGTGCCCAGCCCAGCTGAGTATGCTGTCCTGCACTGCAACCCTCGTCTCCGGGTGGCATTTTGGGGCGTCGCATCGGTCTTCGGAGACGTTGATGTCACCGGTCGTGACTCCTTCGGCGCCTTCGAAGAGACGGGTCATGCTTGATGGCAGTGGAAAGGCTACAGTGGGTGGACGCCGTTCCTGAGAATGAGAGTTATGGTCAAGGGCACAGCTGATAGCGGTGACAACGTGCTGCTAGTGACACGATGACAGGCTGGGAATGGGAACCCAGCTCAACTCCGACAGGTCACGCGGGCGGGCGCTTAATTGCCGAAAACAGCTGAGGGCGGCCGAGGACCAGCAATCTGTCCTTACCCTCGGGATTTTCTGCGATATTTTGCTGCGCGCGCTATTTTTACCTGGAACCCAAGATTAGATGCAAGGAGCAATCGATGGAAGACTCGTGGGACGTGTGCCCTTCTTTAAGCGCCCGCGATTGCGCCCGCCGCCATCCCCTTTCTGTATCGCCCAGTCCATAAGCCCAGAGGTTTCTTTTGCAATAAAAAGTTTTTAACTCAAGGGGAGGTGTGATACCATGCTTGATTGTGTACGATTCGTGGCATTTTCAGATACGAAGCATCGTTACTGGTGCCTAAAACATAGACGCCGTATGGTACAGTCATTGCAGCCACATATTCTCTGCTCTCCATGCCGTATCTAGTCCTCGCCTGACCGTATCACTGGCACTTCAGGTAAAAGAAAAGTTATTGAGGTTTACACAGATTATGGTACAATATGACAAGGTAGCTCTCCAATGCTGACGACCATCGACCTTGAGGTAGATGGAGTCGTCTCGACGGACACGAAATCTACCACCCTTCGCCTTCCTCGCCATCAGATTCCACCACATCCTCCCCAACAGGAGTTGTGCACCCTCGTAACGACCTTGTACTCATGCGAGAGATCGCTGCCCTCGTCCCGTGCTCTGGACTCGAGTATCTCACCGATTCTGGCTGCCATGTCTCTGTTGGTGCCACTTCCCCAATCTCCAATCCCATTAAAAACGTCTTTGAGGAACCTCTTCGATAACCCTTCGACCATTCCCTCTATTTCATCAAGGCGATTCTGTAGTATTACGTTCATTAGCCATAGACCTCTCAGCGTGACATACCGTCCGAGGCCAGAAGCAGAAACGACGCATTGAACTCACTTGGACAGCCTTGCTCAAGCCCGCTGGCTCGACCTCATCGTAATCGCCCAAGGCGTGCTTCTTATTGACATGTTCAATGGCGGCGAGGTCGTTCCTGATGCTTTTACCAGACAAAGCCCTGGCCTTGAGCGCGTCGAGCACGGCCTCAATCATCTCTTCGACCGAGTTCGGGCGGATGTACTCGTACGCAATGGCGTCCATGACGGCTTCCATAGACCGCTTGTTCTGCTCAACAAGGAGGAACCTGAGTGAAATAAGCTTTTTCTGTGATTATCCAAAGGGCGTGTTAGTGTAGAACTCGATGAAGTTGCGAACAAGGGCGTACCTTGGTCTCCTCGTCGAGTTTGGGTGGTTTCGCGGGCTCGCTCTGAGCTACCTCGGCTCTGGTTGTTCCAGATACACCAGTATCGCCTTTGGCGCGCTTGAAAGTCGCCTCGTCGATCTCAAGAACGGACACGGCGCGTACCCTCTTCGTGGGTCGCGTTGGCTCAGGTACAGCGGCCGCGTTTACGGCTTTGGCGTTCGTTGCGAGTGCCGACTTACTCACTGTTGCTGCTGAAGATTTCTTGGGGGCGGCTTTAGTCGACTTGGCGGGCATCTTGGTTCGTGTGGAGGTGAATGTAAGTTAGAAGCCTTTAGAAGCGCGTTCAAGAACCTGGAGCTGGCGGTTCTGATCCGATCACTTGAATCTACAACGTGCGGGATCCGGTTACCTTTGCTTTGACTGTTATCGTCGTTCAGGGGGAGAAGTCTAAGTGGGTCGTGGAGAAGCTAGCCCAGCCTGCTAGCGACGTGGTATGAGTGAATAAATGAAATGAGAGATAAGATTCGTTTCACGACAGCCACAGTAAGAGCCATACACTTCCTTGACATTAATCCATGGCTACAACTTAAACCGACCAATTTCATATCACACATTCTACGGTACAATACACAGGGGAGAGCCGACGAACAACGATAGGATAGTAACAGGAAAAAAGGGATTAACTCAAGTGGTGCGAAATTCACCACTCTTGCTCTTCTTCTTCTTCCCCTTCTTCCTCTTCTTCTTCCCCTTCTTCCCCTTCTTCATCCTCCCCCTCTTCCTCTTCATTACCCAATGCATCCACCCCAACAGGATCGGTACACGCTTTTTATGACCGTATACTCTTCCAAGAGATCGCTTTCCTCATCCTTCGCCCTTGATCCAAGCGTTTCGACGATGTCAGCAGCCATTTCGCTGTTGGTTCCGTTTCCCCAGTTCCCAATTCCTATGTTAACGGCGTTGAGGAACGACTTCGACAACGATCCAACCATCCCATCAATTTCGTCGAGACGGCTCTGTAACACATGCGTCAATCGTGCGACTTCAAAGGGTCACCGAACGAAGGCCCTGATGCCATAAACACGGGCAACTCACTTGAACTTCCTCGCTCAACTCCACCGGCTCGGCGTCATATTCCCCGTCGTGTGCTCTCCTTCGACCTCTTCAATATCCTCGTCCTCTTTCATAGCCTCGATCTCAGCCAGGATGCGTTCGCAATGCAATGATCTAGCCTTGAGCAGGTCGAGCACAGCTTCTCTCATTTCTTCAACCGTGTCCGGGCGGATGTCCTCACTCGCGGGGCAGTCCGCTTGGCCCGTGATGGCTCCAGTAGTTCGTTTTTTATGTTCAACGAGATCTTTCCAGAATGAAATGAGGTCTTTCTGTGATTGTTCAAAGGACATGTCAGTTTTGGACTAGGTGACTAGGTCCACGAAAATAGAGCAGAGGGCATGCAGCATACGTCGGTTTCTTCGTCGAGTTTGCGTGACTTTTCAGGCTCTCTCTGAGCTATCTCAGCTCCGGCGGCTTCAATTACCTCCGCGTCCCCTTTCGCGCGCTTGGGACAAGCTTCCTCGACGTCGACGATGGACTCAGCGCGTCCCCTCTTCGCGAGCCGCGTCGGCTCAGCTGGCGCGACCATGTTTGTCGCCATAGCGTTCTTTGCCTGTGTGGATTTACTCGCTGTTGTCGTTCCAACCATCTCGGGGGCCCCTGCTTTGGTCGATTTTGGAGGCATGTTGGTTTTCGTAGTGGTGGTTGAGTTTAGAAGCACGTTGGGACTCGAAGCTCGAAGACTTGGCGGATCCTCTCAACAGGTGTCAACTGTATCTGACGTGCGTTCCATGGTGATCGGGCAAGAATTGAGTCGCCAACGTAGAATTGGCACAAGTCCAACGGTGTCACATCTGTGGTATACATATGAGTGAGTATTGGTATGAGAGATGAATCGGTAAATAGGCAAATATCGTCTGCGACGGTCTACTACTCTTCGTCCTCCTCGCCATCATCAGAACCGTCTTCGTCTTCACTGTCTTCGTCGTCACTACCGTCCAAGCCAGATTCATCCCCACAGCGGCCATAACAAGACACATAGACCTCCTTGACAATCTTGTACTCCCTCACAAGCTTGCTCTTGTTTTGGGCTTTGTACTCAAGTATCCCAACGATTTCAGCTGCAATGTGGGCATTGGTCCCGCCTCGGGGGTACGCGCCCAAACTCTTCATGATGTCCTTGAGGTACATCTTGGTCAACCTTCCGACCATCTCTTCTACTTTGTTGAGGCGACGCTGCAGCACAATCAGTATCAGTTGACAGGCTCAAATGAAGACGGAGGGCAAAGGGTCAGGTAAGGTAGAGTACTCACGCGGGCGTCCTTGTCATAGCCATCGGGGTCAGAGTCGTACTCGCCCTCCCAATACTTTTCGTCCACTTCCTCAATCGCTGCAATGTCCTTTTCGATGCTTTTACCAGCCAATGCCCTATTCTTCAACTCGTCAAGCACGGCTTCGACCATTTCTTCGACTGTGTCAGGGCGCGACTTTCCGAACGCGATAGCGTCCATAATGGCTCCCATAGAGCGCACGGTGTGATCAGCGAGGCTCTCCTCGAACCCATCGAGTTTCTCCTAAGGTTCGAAATTTTCGTCAGCCTTTTCGTTCAACCGAGCAACGCATGAACGAATGGACCGCACCTTCGTTGCCTCGTCAAGTTCGCGGGGCTTCTCGAGGTCCTTGCTGGGTGCAGCAACCTCATCGTCCTCAGACGTGACGTTTCCACCCTTTGCGCGTTTTGAACGCGTCTCCTCGATCTCCACCGCAGAATCGGCACGTCCTCTCTTTGAGCGACGTGTCACCGACCCTGTGTCGTTGCTGGCGACTACCTTCGCCACGGTGGTAGACTTCTTCGGTGCAGCCTTCGCAGGTGCCGGCTTTGCGTTCTTGGAAGCCGTTTTGGTGGATTTGGGCGGCATGCTGAGGTGGTGGTGGTGGTGGTGGTAGAGAAGAAAAAGGCGCGTGAATCTTGCCAGCAGGGGTTGAAATGACCTGCCCTCATGATTAGGTCCCCATGATGCATCAGGTAACTTGAACTGATGATCCGCCTCCGCTGAGCTCGTTTGCACTGACTCGGTGTCGCCCGGCCGACAGGTCGCCCGTCGCTTTAACTCGGTTCAGCCAAAATTTATGCTGATAACAGCTAGCATTGTGTCTAAAGCAAGTCTAAAGCTCTTCACTCTCTCGAACGGTTCGATTGGAAACTTGGCTGTACTCACGATGTAGAAGCTCCTGGACGACCTTTACGCCGCTACTTTTACACCAACTTCTGCGCCTTAGGTGGTCCCAGCTCTCAATACTCTGTACTGCCGTCGACTATCGTTGATCACCCCGTGAGGCCGCCCGAGAGGTCGCGCCTGGGATTCGCTGTCTTCGTGGTCGCTCAATCCTCATTCCTACGCGCAAGGCCTATCCCAGTGAAATCTTGCATGCAGCGTATTCTACAGCCGACTTGGTGCTAATTTTTTGCAGGGAGAGCTGAGGTGGGAGGTGGATTCGCGACGCGAAAACTTCGTGGTGAGCGTTCGTGAGCGAGAGGAGCAAGTTCCATTTAGCGCCCAAGGCTTAGCCAACCTTTGATCCCGCAGGACACAGCCACATCTGTGCGGATGATCCGTGTCGAGGATGGTATCGCTCAGCGCTCAGCGCTCAGCGACCGCCGGCGCGACGCCGCCTCATGGAGCAGCCTGGATCCATCAGTCTCTCCCTTCCGCCGTCCTCAAGCCGTCCTGCGCATCTCGTTCAGCAGCACCTCGTGTACCTGGACCCCACTGCTAGTACCGAATATCTAACACCGCCATTGTCGCGCAGATTATGGAGAACGCCTGGATGGGACTCGGAGGTGTGCTTACGATCGCGGGAGGAGGGACTGAAGGGTGTATGGATTGAACAGGCAAGTTCCTCAACCCCAGGCATCCGAGTCGGCCATCCCACTGTCTTCTCGATCGCGTGGCCATCGCCATGATCCATCTCCAAGCTCCAGGCTCATCCCGCTGCTCCGCTTCGCAGATCTCGCCAACGTATTCTGGCCTCGTGATCGTCAGTAGCCTTGGACCTACCTGGCAATCTGCGTTCGTGACATCGGCGACTTGGACTCCTGGCTTCGTCTCTGGTCGCCCTCGACATGCCTGGCATCTCGTTCTTGTTACGAGTCCGAAGTTTACGTAGAATTTGTTTTGGGTGTTGAAAAAATCAGTCTGTTGTCGTCCCATCACTTGCTGACTAATTGGGACTCACGCACGGACCACCCTCACCGCAAGGTCGATTCAGTCGGTTGTCGACCCATCATTGATGACTAATTTGGCCACACGGACCAAGACCTCCCTGGTCTGTGAGGGAGAAGCAGAGGGTCTAGACAAAGCCGGTCGTGAGGAGTGAAATGTGGGAGGGAAGAAGCTTGTTCTCGGACTAGAGGCGGGGATAGATCATAGAGGCGGCGAGGGGCAACAGGCAGCGCTGGCTAAGTCAAGTGACACTTCAATGACTCGGCGGGCAGGGAATAGAATAGATGTTTATTCATTACATTAGGCCATAAAGTACATGGGGAGATCATATCCAAAGAACTGGAAAGAAGCACTGATGACGGCTTCCGTGGTGGCTCTTCAGTGATGGATTTGAGGAAGGGAGGAAGGCGGCACCCGAGCGGGCGCCAATTCCATCCCTTGCCTTTCAGGTTATGCCCGAGGGCGTCGTCCGACGTGGACGTCGCGAGTGAAGTTTGGAGGTGGTGACGAGGGCGTCATTCGATGCGGAACTGGCGGGGTGGACTTTCGACGTGACCTGGGGTTTGGCTGAACATAGAAGACAACTGGCGCTAGGTAGTGTTGGGTGTAGCGGATGACGGCGGTGGGCATGCGTCGCTAGACGCGGCAACATGGTGCGGTGATGGAGATGCAAGTGGAGGCTGGCATTGCCTTGGGAATAGTTAGTGCTCGTTAACGGGAACTATGGGGAATGGGTTTGATGGGACTTACCAGGTAGGAGCTGTGGCAGTCACGGTCCTGGGCAAACATGAGGCCTGCGACGTTGTCTGAGTTGCGGTGAAGACGGTCTGTGAAGACGGATGCATTGGTAACAACTTGGTAGTGGGTGATGCCATGGTCCAACGAATTCATGGTGAGCTCAGTGGGCGTCGAACGATGCAGCATGGCCGCAGGGCTTTGGTATCTGTTCTCCCGGTCAGTGAAGGCTTGTGTTGGACGACGGACGTGTTAAGGACGGCATTACCTGGCTTATGCACCGCATCCGTAGGTGGTGGTGGATCTTGTGGTGGGCAGCGGACGTGGGCGATGACTTGGTGGATGCCGAGCCCGAGGCAGGGGCGGGGGCCGAGGGAGGAGCCGAGATGGGCGTTTGGGATTCAGCTGCCTGCGAATGCCGTCCAATCACACCAGTGAAATGACGGTGCGTGGGCGCTGATGACAGCGTGGCAAGCGGAGGGGTGTTTGGGGCTCCTTGTGCTCAGCCTTGGTGACCTGGGGCGAAGGGTGGTGTTGGAGCATCGGGTGTTGGCGTCATCGAGCTGGAGGACGCAGGTCAGCCACATGAGCGCGAGTTGGGAGGCGGCTGCACAGACACTGCGCAGCGCAGGGAAGGAAGAGTTAGCGAGGCAACGGGGAGGGACGGGGATATGAGGTTGAATTTGTTGTGGGAGTGTGGGAGGGGCGCTGGCAGCCTGGCACACAGCCATCACGCGTTGCGGGAATTTCCGAGATGCCGAGCAAGCCATGCGATGACAAATCCGTGGGCGCTTGCCGTGTCATTCTTTGGCGCACGCCCATTCTGGTGCGCCTGGATGAAGTTTGGTGGAACTCCGGGTTGAAATGATGAAGAAATATTCAATAAATATATAATTACAGATGAAAAGGAATATAGATTTGTTTGGGGCACTCTCTGGACCATTACCCACATAGGAATGGGCAAGGTACAAGCAAGGTAGGGAATGGGTGTGAGTGGTTGGTGCCGGAATCGGACTCGTAACGGCCAGGCGAAGCTCTGGCCACAGGACAAGTTTCCTCGCGCGTCTCTTCCCTCTTTCCTCTTTCCTCTTTCCTCTTTCCTTGCTTGGCACACCACGCCCAACCTCGATCGCAACGCGACACTATCATCGCAATGTCAATCAGTCCTGCTGCTCCGTCCCGCCTAAGCTAAACACCGAATATGACTGCCACTCAACTGCCACTCGCACTTTCTGAACGTGCTATCCCTCCCTTGGCTATACTTATCCCTTCCGTTCTTCCATCTGCACTTGCAAGTTGCACTGTGTTAAGTGCGTGCGCGGCATGTCGTGATGATCGATCGCCCATGGGTGCACCCTGGGCGGGTACTCGGAGGATGTTCAGAGGAGATGGTTCGTTGGGGTGTGGGGTGCGGGGTTATGCTGGGATGTGTGGTTTTCGAGTTTTGGCTTGGGGTTGGGTTCGTTGTATGATTGGGTCGGGTGTTGAGAGGGTCGGGTCGGCTCATGTGTTGGGGCTGGTTGGTCGGAGGCAGTTTGGGATGGGGAGTTGGGCGGGCGTGGAGGGTGATGGGGATTCAGTTAGGGTTATGTACGTGCCATGACAGATTACAATGGTTGAATGGAAACTCCGCAGTGTTGCAGAAGTGCTATGCATCACAGCCGCGGTCTGGGACTGCGATTCCTACGGGAGGACTCGCATTCGAGAACTACGGCTACAACAGTGCACCATCGTGGTATGATATATCAGCCCAGACTTGATTGAATGAGTCCGGATATCAGAGAATGTCTCCCAAGGTATGTATATAGTGCAACCACAGTATCGTTGTAAGTGCAGGAATGCATTTGAGTGCCGAGGGGGTTGCATGACGTCTTGTCCGATGGCTCGTTATCGTTCGTCATAGCCTGGGAAGGTGAAGGAAATCATAGATTGAGTGTGCGCGCAACGTGGGTCGGAAGGAGGATGGTGGCTACATGACGAGGTCGGATACTGATTCAGCTGGAATGACGACTTGTGTCATTAATATTGTACATTTATATGCTAAGTGTGAACCTTCATGGCTGTTTTTAAGACAGCATCGTTGATCCCGGTGAGCGCTTATTCGCTAGGCCTCGTGGGTGACAATGTTGTCACGAATATCACGATGGAACCTTCTCCACATCTTCTACTAATAGATGACAACTAGGGTTTGTGATCAGAACTTGTAGTACACTTGGAAATAAGAGATTTATGCATCGAGTGAAGAACGAGAAGCGTCCGAACCCGGTTCACCCAACGGGCGCTTAAACCTGTGGTAAGCGGCCGATGCTGAGCACGGCAATGGGCCCTCGGCATTTTGGGTGTGGACTGTCTGTAGAACCTGCCTGAGGCTGCAACCTTAGCTATCAGGGACAATCTAGACAGGAAACCAGTGTATTGGGAGAAATAAATAGTAACTACGATACATATCCCTAATACTGGTCTGCCACGCCACGATGGAATTCTGACAGAAGAGTTCAAGCACCCTCACCAGCGGTGCTGAAATCCTGATGGAAGCACATCACTAAAAACGCGAGTCACTTACATGGAATTATATGGCCTGATACTACCCTGACGGCGGCTGATATTGGGTTGATACTTGCTGTTCACCGATTGTAGGGACTTATATTTCTGATCATTCAAGTTTATGCACTCGCGATTCCAGTGATGCAGTCAGTTGGTATCAAATTCACGTATTCGGGCACGAGCAAGAGAACGAGGTCAGTCACCGGATATGCTACAATCGAAACAAGGTACATACCTTTTAGTGACGTTGACGCATGGATTCTCAGTGGTGTTGAAGTACTCAGCGTGGAGTACCTCGCTTGAGCGTGCTCGCCAGCTGTGTTGCAGTCCTGGTGGAGACAGTGAGCCTGCAAGCAAGGATGTGGATACTCAGAAGGAGGACATACCCTTGGGAATGAGGAGGGCGTTGATTAATGCGAGAACGTCGGACGGTGCGAACTGGTGGTGGTGGCCGGCGGTGTGGTGGGAGGTGCCCTTCTATCAGCCAATGCTGCTCGTCAATCTGATCGTCGTTCACATCCTCCTCCCCCTCTACCACAGGCGTCACACCATAATCGAATCTGATTCATCTGGAACCCTCCCACCTCCCCCACCACCCCTCTCCACCCTCCTCCCCTCCCGTACGCTCCACCAGTGCCGTTAGCTTTGCATGCGTCGTCCGCACCCTCCGCATCGCCATGATACCGTGACAGTATTGTTGTTATGATGAATGTTAGCATCGACTTCTTCGGCTGTTTGTCCACTGTGGGCGTTCTCTTGTGAACCCGTTTCTTCGGATTCACTGAGGTCGACAAAGGAGAAGGTATCGCCGGCAGCCCATTCACAACCAATGCATCGCTCTCCACTGCGTCTTACCACAGCTGCGATATCGCCAAGTCATCTTCCATACCTGCAAACCGTGCCTGTTCGCGCGGTGACCCGACCTACGTCGGCCTTTCTCTTGTCTCCCGTCGCCGCTCCAAGATCGAGTGCAAGCTTCTCGGGTTCAATGGTGTGTTCGGAGTCGGGGACAAGGGATTTGCGCTTTCCCAAAGTTACATGCCCTGAAGAGGAGGAGGGAAAGCCGCGGTCCAGTTCACAGAACAGCACCATGCCTTCGGGGGGTGCATATCAGGGCGGGGGATTCGACGAAAGGGACATCGAGCTTGCAGCTGGAGCTGATGGCGATGGGTTGCGAGGAGTACCGGGAGTGGGTATGGCGGTGGATTATCCTCCCTACCCGGGTCTCGAGCGGTGAAGTAGTCTGGAGCTGCAAGGAGGCGCTGCATCATTGCCCTCTTTGAAGGTGAGTCCAAGTTCGTCGAGGTCCCTGCACTCTGACGATCCTCGCTCTGCTTGCCCTGCCTCGTCTCATCATCTGACTAGCGGAAGGCTGTTGCAGGGGAGAGGCGGACGATACTTAATGGAGCCTGGCCATCTGCAGGCTCGTTGCTGCTCGTTGTGATTTGATGGGGTATGGGAAGGGGCGGCGCCAACACGTTTCCGGTGTCGTTGGGAGATAAAGGAGTGTGGTTGGAGATAGGCTGCCAGGTTGAGTCGTGATGGCACAGGGCGCACTGGTCGGTGTCCATGTGCATTGTACTCATTGGCCTTGGATGGAATGCGTGAGCGAGGAGAAGTCGGCGAAGTCGTCGTATTCGTCGAATCAGGGGACACGTGCGAGGATTTGGCACCGAAAGATGATATTGGGCGGTAGGAGGGATTACAGGGGAGGAGGCGGTGGGGAGATTGGGTGGGAGGGGCAATGTTGACTGGTTGGTTTCAATTTGTGACCGGGACACCTTCTTGACACTTCTTGAAACCGTTGACCGCCGAAGGACAGCCGGGCGTTGGGGGTCGATGTTTGACACTGCGTCTGGGAAGTCTTTCAGGAGGAGTGGGTTGAGTGGCGAAGGTGACGGAGGGCTGGCCGAGGACGCGAGCGACGTTAGGGGAGTCCAATAGTGCAGTCGAGCCTGCAACACAAACGATATCAGTGGAATCGGTGAACGAAAACACAGCCTACCATTTGTGGTGAGGTTCGAGCTGGAAATGGAGGCTACCGCCTCCATTGCCGGCAATTGAGAGGGAGATATCTTAGTGGTGATGGTTGGGTGTGTTGCGAGAGGGTGAAGAAGGTGTTCGGGCTCCAGAAAAGAGACCATTCGATGAATAAGTTGAAATAACACCCGGGGAAACTGGACGAATCCAAGTCGCACACCAAGATAAGGTAAGATACTAGGCTATACTCGAGTAGAAGGGGAAGACGTACAAGTGTAGTATAAGATTACTAATCCAACACCCTTAATAAATCTCACCGTTACTATTAGCACTGGGCGATGGGCGGTACCTGAGTACGAGCGTGAACACACGGCAAATGCCGCCGCGATCACGAAAACACCCGGTCGGGAAATGCCGTTCGCCATCACGGCAACACGCGGCCGAGCACAGCGTCAACCGGCGGGGGAAAAGCTTCAAAAAGCCCGGGAAACCAGATCCGCAAATTCGCAGCCGCATATTCGCAGGTCAGCGACTGTGGGAACCTTTCCGGCAAATGCCGCCAATCGTCAATTTCCCCGCCCTGCCAACTTTGACTTGGGCTAGAGGGCAGCGCTGATTGGCACAGCGTTTCCGAGAATTCACTTCTCTCTCTGGATGGTCTCTTATACACCCATGGTCCATGAGGAGCGGAAATTATCGAGCCGAATTAATGAAGGGACAGATTACTTCCTCAACTGCGGGCGCAACTTGGAAAGATGGGAACACGGCATTTACATTCGCTGAGATATCCACGTACACAAGGAGGTCACTACTCGAAGCTCTAGGACTGGGTTCGGATTTTGTGGCGGCACTGATACTGTGGCGTAGCTCTCGATGAGACTTGTTCAATTTCATTAAAATTGAGGCTATCTGAGTGAACAATGATTGTGAGCGTGCCCATTGACTCGAGAGCAGAGTATTACCTATACGGTTCCCTGAGTGGGACGGGCTTCTTCCACCCTGTTTCCCCAATGGCAGTCACTACTAGTCACGTCCCTTTCTATTAGCAAATTAACATCCAATCACTATCTATGTTGGTTATAAAATCACTATCTATGTTGGTTATAATGCATAATGTACTATATTTATTACAGGCAATCCCGAAGTATACCGTCACTAATCAATCACTAATCCCTTGGTGCTCATGGCACTGCCAATGTGCCTTTGACTTCGGTGCACTCGCGCTCGCGAGCCAATGCAATTGAGCCAATGGTACACATTCCTTTTACTATTCGCCGTAGTCCATACTTCGCCCGCATTGAATGACTCTATACCCATATTCTTTTGACATATGTAACCCAGAACCACATCTTAATTGATAATCAACATACTATCCTCTGTGCCTTCATGCTCCGACAGCACATACATCTGTCTTATATATCCTGGGGACACGGCAGACGCGATGTCCCAGACGTGCTCTGTCACTGTATGCAAACTGTATGTGTTTGTCTCAAAATTGACAGACCCCTTATCATTTAGCCCTTTGTTGTACTTGCCCTTGCGGGAAGAGATTTACGCCTCGTAAACAGAAGTGAGGATACAGTACTTGTCGCCACCTAGTGATCACCACGGGTCGCGCGACCCGCACGGGTTCGCGGGTTGTACCCCGTGGGGTGCGGGTGCGGGTGGGCATTCCCCAACCCGTCCCCTACAAAACAAGCCCAAGAACGTCCAGATCGGACGAGAACTGGCCGAGATATGGCCCATTTATGTGCTAGGACATAAATGAACCATATCTCAGCCAAATCTCGTCCGATTTGGCTGTTTTTGGGTTCGTTTTGGCGGGTAAACCCGCGGTTTCGCGGGTAGGGTTGGCCCGGGTGCGGGTGCGGGTTGCTGCGCCATGACCCGGGGTCAACCCGTGGTGATCACTATCGACGCCACCTATTAGTACCTGTAGATTGTGTGCAAAATCGATTTGCTGTGAACCGAAATATTGGAAGCGCAAGGCCGACAGCGAGGGGTCCAGCACCAAACGAAAGGGTCGAAGGCGAAGGCGAGGTCATTGATCTTGCGACCAAAGAGTATGCCGTCAACGGTCAGGCTGCGAGCGGAGGGCGGGGACATGGCTTCGGCGGCCCCTACGTAAATGATCACCTTGGCTAGGAATCGAACCCTCGATCGGCTCGTGGCCGACCTGCGAATTGCGAATTGCGAACTGCGAATCTGCGGATCTCGTTTCCCGGGTGTCCTCAAAAGCTTGGCGCCATGAAACCTCACCGGGACTGCAAAGTACCCGAGTCATAAATGCCTCGGAATAAGGTTCCTGTCTTGAATCCCGACGAATAAGGTATTTCATTCTCCACACTGGTCCCGTAGGTCCGGGAGCCACTCATGGTGATGGGGTTGGGAACTTCCTTTCTCATTTCGGATGAACCCTTCCATTGCTGCCACTGAAGAGGTTGGAGACAAGGGGGGGCCGGACTTCAGAAAAAAAACCTAGGGTCGGAATTTTGACTACGCCAAACGCAAGGTGGACTAACTAAGTACGTAATCAGGGGCATTTCCAAATATAGTAATAATATGTCATAGCCTTGGGCACTTATTTGCCTGACCACTTGTTTTTATTCTTCTTGACCATGGTGAGTGTTTTCTGAGGGAGTGATTGAAGGTGCAAGGTAGCAGTAGTCCGCCGCCGTATGTCGCTACACCTCAGCTTTCTGAAAATGGTAGTTAGGTGCATGCGTATATTGGGCTCATATTGATTGCAGAGGCAGCACGACGTCGGCATGCACCTGTTTTGGGACTGTAATGACAGCTACAGCTGCATGAGACCATAAAATGCTTTTCCAGACCAAAATGAGCCCATATATCCTCAAATTCGCGCCATTTTAGGGTATTTCTATTGGGGGTCCGATTTTCTTTTCCCAGCCGAGGGCTGGACTAACTAGGTAGGTACCGGTCGGTAATTTAAAGTCCGGTCCCCCCTTGGTTGGAGAACGAATGTATGACCATGGGCGCCCTTGAAGTAGCGCACATCGCATAACGGTCTCCTGATATAAATATAACTCACCACAATGTGACAGTAGAATTTGAGCAACGCGGCTGCGGAATTTACGAGTCCGTCTTTAGCGGAATCGTTCTGTGCCCTCCAAAATCCAGGTTCAGTGGTAAAAATTTGATTGGATCACAATTTGTAAGCATGACTAACGCTAGCGTAATCACTGAATTCGCGCTTTGCAACGCTTTTGCTCTCTCCAAGCTCTCTCTGCTTTCAACGTCCTAACATCATCTCCTTGAAGTTGTCTCTTTGAACCGAATGTTCTGTGCGAGTTCTGTGTTAGAAGCACCGCGCTTTTTGGGCTGTCTTAAAACTTTCTGCGGCGCGGTCTCAGAGGTCAGTTCAAATCAATAGAACACAAAGTTCGGGACTGACTTGGGACTGACCTTTTGCAATGTAGGATTGGAGATCATGCGAAAAAGTTGATTCGGGCACCCATAGCGACGGCTGTAAGATCTCAGCACAACGACTGGCGACCCCGGGCTCGTGTAGACAGCGTGCGCCGACGAGCTGACCTCAACCTCTTTTCATCTCGAACAACGCCCCACCACGATTCATGAAGTCCGCAAACCCCATCCAAACGATGCCCTCACGTCATGGGGGACGCCCGCCACGACAACCCACGCATCCATAGGACCATGCGTTCTTGCACGAGGACAGCCCTCGAGCCCTGCCCAGCTGCGCCGACGCCTGGACCCGTTTTCGATGCAAGGCTGCGCGGCCATCGTCTGAAGAAGCTCGTCGTAGCCGCACTCCGGAAACTCAACGCGATTGGCTTACCTTGAACACCCCGGCGCGAGCATCCTTGCCACGGCCAATTCCAACCGGTAAGCACAACAACGATGAGAAATTGAATGAATTGACTGACCGTAGTGTTCTGTAGGCTCGACATGCCCTGAATACAACCCGCCGTCGCCCAGTGTTCCGCCAATACCGAGATCACGAGTTGGACGGACCATGCAGGGTACATTTGGGACGGGAAACAAGGGTGAGTCGTCGCTGGATATTCGCTATAACGAATTGCTTACCTTAGTGACTCTATTAGCTTGACCAAGCTCAGCCCCGCCGTTGCAATTCGTGACCCGCTGCCGAGGACCCAGGGCTGATACGATCCAGTCGCAAACCCGACGAATTCTGAAGCTGTGATCGGCGTCCTGCGAGGCGAAGTCTCTCTATTGAAACTTGCCGCAGGACTCGAGTCTGTTTTCTCGACCAGCGCTTGCTCGGCTGCCCACCCACACACATCTATACGTTCCGTGCCCTTCCTTCTACTCCCTTTGCTTTGCTCTCTTCCCACCATCACCTTCATTCTCCTTCCATCTCGTCGTCGTTGTCTGTCCTTGTATGCGTCATCGTCGGAGGCCTTTGGGGCAGGTGAGTACGACGCGTCTCGTCGTGGTCGGTATAGTTTACTGACATGGGATTGGTGCGCTAGCTGGTCTGACTCGCGTTCCGGGGGTGCGTGCTAACAGGGGTTCGAGAAGGTTAAGGGCAGACCCAGTCGTCGATGTCGTCGGTTCAGGTTCAAGACGACCGTGAAGTGGAATACGCTGTTGTCACGCAGCACATGCCCTCGAACAGATCACAAGTACACACTTCTCATCATTGAGGATGGACTTGTGGTGGGCCAGGGCATGGAACAGCATGTTCTTCGTTCCTACAGCGCTGGAATGAACGAAGCGAGGTGAGCACTGCATGTTGTGCAAGATTGGATCTTGTACTCACTTTCATCGTGGCGTCGTCCAGACTCATTTCGCAAGTTGTTCACAAGGCGACCCCTGCGCCCTTTCGCATCGAGCGCACTGCGTCAGAATTGACATTAGCCAAGCGCATCGCACACCCCCGCCAAAGGAAACACGCACCAAACACGCACCTCGGCCCAATCGACGATGAATTCGATGAATTCACTGTGTATGCGCGGGGATAGTTCTGGGAAGAGTGGAGAGCCGGTTAATCTCGGGGCTTGTGCAGATAGTCAAGCATGTACGTACGTAATATACCATGCTAATAGAATGGGAAACTGGCCCAAGGGCTTCTCAAATTCAAATGGTCCTGGGCACTAGTAGCCCCGTCGGGCCACAGCCCTCGACGGACTCGTACCTGCCACGCTTAGCGTTGGCCACTGAGCACGTCTACACTCCTCACCCTCATCGTCGACCATCGATTCAAGGAATACGAAGGTGACATAGACCTCCTCCCAGCCACCCAGAACGGCTTCCGCGAAGGTTACCGCACCAACAATAATGCCTTCATTCTCCGGCACTGTATCGACGAGGCGGTAGCTGCTAACAAATGTCTTGCGGCGGTCTTCATTGACCTGAAGAACGCCTTCCCATCGACAAACCTTCCGACACTGTGGACGAAATTGTACGACGCAGGCGCACGCGGCCCAATGATGGACTGGATGAGAGTGCTCTACAGCCACATGACCTACAGAGTTAAAGCTGATCGCCAATTCTCGGAGGCGTTTCAGTCTTTATGGGGTATCCTTGCCGGTGACTCATTCTCTCCCTCCCTCTTCGATGCCTTCCTGCACGATTTCAAACCCCCCACTCTACCAACCGACTGCATGCTTCGTGGTACCCGGCAAGGCACAACCCCTGTCGGAAACTTGGAGCTCGCAGACGACATCACAGAGTTTACCCAAGTCGACCGTCACGTTCCCAACCTCACTATTCTGCAGGAGAAGGTCAGCTATACAGAGATTGAATACTTCGCTGAACGGGCGTTCCTGGAGCTTAATGCTTCGAAGACAAAATCACTTCTGTTTGGTGCTAGAGGTCCACCCACATCGAGCCTCACCCTGCAGAACGGGTTAGTCAACATCGAACTGGTCGAGAAGTATCGGTATGGCGGTGTATTCTTCTCTTCCTCGGTTGGTTCTGGGCTGTTCACCCCGCACTACGAAACGCAGGCCACTCGAGCAACAAATGCAGGCCACACGCTATTTGCGTCGGAGGCATACACGGGCACCATGCCCGTCCTTGCTGGTCTTAGGGTGTATCGAGCTCGTATGGACTGTCACCTCACTTACGGATGCGAAGTCGCTATCGATATCAACGAGAAGGGACTTGCTCTTCTTGAAAAAGCCCAGAAAGGATTTCTCAGGAGGCTGCTGGGCCTAGGACCGCTATCCGTGACAGCCCCCTTGTTTGCGTTGACCGGCATCATGCCCATTCGTCACCGACGGATCATCCTTGCGTTGCGTTACGCTCTCTACCTTCTCGATCAGCCACCCGACACCCTCGTGAACAAAGCGTTCATCGACTCATTGGCCCTGTATCAAAGAAATAAAAAGTGCTGGATTGGGAACATCATCACTGTACTCGCGAGACTCCCTGACGTTCCCGTCGTTATCACTCCCGACACATTCGAAACCGCGGCGGGCATCCAGACTGCTATTGACGCAGTCGCAGACTCGTGCTCTCAGCACATCATCAAGGGACTTGCATCCTCCCGACTACCACTTCTCCACGCCCCTGATTGGGGAATTGTACCCACCAACATCCAAACAACCCTGAAGATGCGTCCGTACCTGCGCTATGTCGTCGTGCCAGCACACAGAAAAGCCCTCACCTGTATGTTATGCTCTGACCACACTCTCGCCGTAGAGATGTACCGTCGAGTGAAATGCCCCAAGGGCTACGAGATTGCCCCCGACAACCGCCCCTGCAGATACTGTCGTGCCCCCACTGAATCAGAGGTTCATGTCCTCTTCCTCTGCAATGGATTGGATGACCTGGTGGAACGAAGGGAGGCTTTCTTCACTCGTGCATCAACGATCTCGCCGCAGTTCACGGTGCACGAGATTACTCACAACCCCGTTCGGTCAATCCATCGCTTTCTCGACCACCGTGACCTCGCTCCTACCTTCGCCAAATTTGTATACGATGTTATGCTCATGTTTCCTGGCCCCGAACGTAGGCGGGGTAGAAAAGACTAGTAACCCTACACATTTCTTAGTACATAGTGACTCCTGTGGACCTGGATGAGACTGTAGTCTGTGAACTATTACGACCCCTGCATTTCATGACTGCATACCGTTCAGACTGTCTGATAATTTGAGGCGTATGGTGCCTGCGAAGGTGTCTGAGCCCAAGTCCGCTTGGCCTGGACACCTCTGCGAACCTTTACACACCGTCAGTCTACTGACAAACACATCATGAGATAGACTGACAGTTTCCCGAATTGACGCTGCGTGCTTATTCAAGTACGTACAGTTCGGGTTTGCCCCGGTAAAGTCTTATGATGTGAGGTAGTTCCGGAGTGGGACCACAACGCCTTCATACCTACCTACCTACCATTTGTGGACTCACGAGCTTCCAAGCGGTAACATGGCTGAATCGCCTTAAGGGATCCTAACGTACGTCTGATTAGCAACCCTGGTTTTCGCTGGATCGACCCAGCCGGATGCCCGGATGAACATATAGTCTGTGCGAAAACACACGCTCCGCGCCGATCCGTCTCGGACTCCAAGGCTACAGAGATTGCACTCATTTGGCTTTTCAATCTGGAGGAATTTGAGCAACCTTAGTATTCTAGTATCTTCACAGTCCAAGTTCCGTGAGTTCGTGTCGGAAAAAGTAAAACAGTGACTCTCAAGTCCGGTTTGAAGTTTGAACCCGTTCCCATCTATTCACACGGTAATAATAAGACCCCGTTTCAGCGTCGGATACCGTCTGTTCACTGGTGCCCGCGAAACCCCCGTCTGTTCACTGGTGCCCGCGAAACCCCCGTCTGTTGTATTGGAGAAAATCCGACAGAGCCGATAGAGCCCCCGGGTATACCAGCACTTTCTCATCGCCCTAATAATTTCTCACCCATATTCCTCATAGTATATAGTTCCCCGCTTTCCCGGCTACATACGATATTCTACCCATCCCTCCCCGCTTTTCCCCTTGGATAGCCCCACACGCAGCAGAACAAAAAAGAGAATGCGCGTCCCACTCCTCGCCCTCCTCCCCTTCGCCCTTGGCACGCTCGCGTCCCTTGCAAACGCCCACGATGTACGCTTCTCCGCACGAGCACAACTACACCTTCCATACTTACTGACAGTTCCTTCAGGTTGACGCGCGAGGGATCCGTGCGCGCAGCTTCCACGACGACTCGGCCCTCGAACTGCGAGATATCATAGCCAGTCTCTCGACGAGAGACCTCATCGACGCGCTCGGCGAGCGCCTCGAGCGGCGGCGGTTCGCGTCGCTGTGGTGCAACAATTGCCAGATATATATCTACAGCTCCGCCAAAGTAAGCTACCTATTGAGATTCTCCTGCCGGTGTTCGCTATGGCGGCGAACGAGCCTCGCTAAATGTACTTATTTGTAGTTCGACACCCATAAGCACGCCTTCCCGGGCCACGTCGTAGCGGACAGGGCTGCTTTTGGTTTTTGATTTTCGCGCGCGCGCGGGAAGGGTGGGAACAACTTGCTTAGGTGTATCCTGGTACAGCCTCGGGTACCCCCCTGTATTCCAGGCAACTTAATATAGTCCCCAGGCACTTGACGTCCACGAACCTGAAGCTGGCGGTTCTGATCCGATCACAATCCACAACGTGCGTGATCCGGTTACCTTTGCTTTGACTGTTATCGTCGTTCAGGGAAAGAAGTCTAAACGGTGGGTCGTGGAGAAGCCAGCCCCTGCTCATGAGTCGGAAGGATAATCGATAGAGTATTGATCAATGGACATCGGTCTGCGGCTCAGGCGGGCAGTAAATGAATGGCCTCCAGCATAGCATTGGTGTCAGTCGAGCGACACTAAATCTGTGGTATATCAGTGAATAAATGAAATGAGAAATGAATCGATAGATAAGAGACAGCCACAGTAACCGCCATACACTTCCTTGACATTGATCTATGGCTACAACTTAAACCGACCAATTTCATATCACATATTCTATGGTGGTACAATACACAGGGGAGGGCCGACGAACACCGACAAGATAGTAACAGGAAAAAAGGTATCAACTCAAGTGGTGCGAAATTCACCACTATTGCTCTTCTTCTTGCTCTTCTTCTTCTTCTCCTCCTCCTTCCTCTTCTCCTTCCCCTTCTTCCCCTTCTTCCCCTTCTTCCCCTTCTTCCCCTTCTTCCCCTTCTTCCCCTTCTTCCCCTTCTTCCCCTTCTTCCCCTTCTTCCCCTTCTTCCTCCTCCTCCCCCTCTTCCTCTTCATCGGACGACCCAACGCGTCCACCCCAACAGGAGCGATACACGCTTTTTATGACAGTATACTCTTCCAAGAGATCACTTTCCTCATCCTTCGCCCTTGATCCAAGCGTTTCGACGATGTCAGCAGCCATTTCGCTGTTGGTTCCGTTTCCCCAGTTCCCAATTCCTATGTTAACGGCGTTGAGGAACGACTTCGACAACGATCCAACCATCCCATCAATTTCGTCGAGACGGCTCTGTAACACATGCGTCAATCGTGCGACTTCAAAGGGTCACCGAACGAAGGCCCTGATGCCATAAACACGGGCAACTCACTTGAACTTCCTCGCTCAACTCCACCGGCTCGGCGTCATATTCCCCGTCGTGTGCTCTCCTTCGACCTCTTCAATATCCTCGCCCTCTTTCATAGCCTCGATCTCAGCCAGGATGCGTTCGCAATGCAATGATCTAGCCTTGAGCAGGTCGAGCACAGCTTCTCTCATTTCTTCAACCGTGTCCGGGCGGATGTCCTCACTCGCGGGGCAGTCCGCTTGGCCCGTGATGGCTCCAGTAGTTCGTTTTTTATGTTCAACGAGGTCTTTCCAGAGTGAAATGAGTCCTTTCTGTGATTGTTCAAAGGACCCGTCAGTTTTGGACGGGGTCCACGAAAATAGAGCAGAGCATACGTCGGTCTCCTCATCGAGTTTGCGTGACTTTTCAGGCTGGCTCTGGGCTGTCTCAGCTCCGATGGCTTCAATTACCTCTACGTCCCCTTTCGCGCGCTTGGGACAAGTCTCGTCGACGTCAACGATGGACTCAGCGCGTCCCCTCTTCGCGAGTCGCGTCGGCTCAGCTGGCGCGGCCTTTTTTGTCGCCGGAGCGTTATTTTCCTGTGTCGGATTGGTGTCGCGTTACTCGCTGTTGTCGTTCCAGCCATCTTGGGGGGGGCTGCTTTGGTGGATTTTTGAGGCATGTTGGTTTTTGTGGTGGTGGTTGAAATTTAGAAGCACGTTGGGACTCGAAGCTCGAAGACTTCGCGGATTCTCTCAACAGGTGTCAACTGTATCTGACGTGCATTCCATGGTGATCGGGCAGGAATTGAGTCGCTCTCAACCTAGAGTTTCCAATCTGTGGTATATGTACAAAGGAGTGAGTACTGAGTATTTGTATGAGAGATGAAGCGATAAATAGGCAAATATCATCTGCGAAGGTCTACTACTCTTCGTCCTCCTCGCCATCATCAGGTTCGGAACCGTCTTCGTCTTCACTGTCTTCGTCGTCACTACCGTCCGAGCCAGATTCGTCCCCACAGCCGCCGTAGCAGGATCCATACGCCTCCTTAACGATCCTGTACTCCCTCACGAGCTTGCTCTTGTTTTGAGCTTTATACTCGAGTATCCCGACGACTTCAGCCGCCATGTCTGCATTGGTGCCGCCCCGCGAATATGTGCCCAAACTCTTGATGATATCCTTGAGATACATCTTGGTCAACCTCCCAACCATGTCCTGAACTTTGTTGAGGCGACGCTGCAACATAATCATAATCAGTTGGCATGCCCAAATGAAGACGGAGGACGGAAAGGAATAGGAACGGTGGAGTACTCACCCGGACGTCCTTGTCATAGCCATCTGGGTCAGAGTCGTACTCGCCCTCGTCATGCTTTCCATCCACTTCTTCAATGGCTGTGATGTCCTTTTCGATGCTTTTACCAGTCAACGCCCTATCCTTCAGCTCGTCGAGCACAGCTTCGAGCATTTCTTCGACCGTGTCAGGGCGTGTCTTTCCGAACGCGATAGCATCCATAATGGCCCCCATAGAGCGTACGGTATGATCAGCGAGGATGAACTTGAACGCATTGAGTTGTTTCTATGAAGATTTGAAACTTTCATCAGATTTTTTCGTTCAACCGAGCAATGCCTGAACGAACGAAACCCACCTTCGTTGCCTCGTCAAGTTCGCGAGGTTTCTCGAGCTCCTTGCTGGGCAATGCGACCTCTTTGTCCTCAGACACTGCCTCAGCGCCCTTTGCGCGCTTTGAACGCGTCTCTTCGACCTCCACCACGGAATCGGCACGTCCTCTCTTTGAGCGACGTGTCGCCGCCCCCGTGTCATCGCTGGCGACTACCTTGGCCACGGCGGCAGACTTCTTCGGTGCAGCCTTCGCCGCTGCCGGCTTTGCGTTCTTGGAAGCCTTTTTGGTGGATTTGGGCGGCATGATGAGGTAGTGGTGGTAGTGATGGTGGAGAAAAAGGCGCGTGAACCTTGCCGAGAGGATTTGGACTGACCTGCCCTCATGATTAGGTCCCCATGATGCATCATGTACTGTAACTCACTGTAACTGGTCCGCATCCGCTGAGGCTGTTTGCACTGACTCTGTGCGTCCGACCGACACGTCGCCCATCTTCTAGCTCGTTACAACTGCAATCTAGCAGACAGAATGACATCGAAAGCTCTTCGCTCTCTCGAACGGTTCAATTTCTCGTGGGTTGGGTGTACTTCGGGTGTACTCGTAAACCTCCTGTATATCTTCGTCGTCGTTTTGTTTCTATGTCTGCAAGAAAGAGCAAACGATACCAAATCGTCCGACCCCCCTAGATATTAAGACACGAAAACATGGGTTGAAAGCGAGGCAAGCGAGATGAGAGGGAGGAGCAACATCCATGATTTAGCGCCCAAGCCAATCGAGCGGGACACAGCCACATTCCTACGATCCGTCTGACAAACCGAGGACTGACAGTGACAGGCTCTTCTTCTCCAACACCACAACCTACCCTCATCCACCGCCTCATTCAATCCTACGTAGACCTGCGCAGCTGCTCCGATCCATTCAAATTGCTCTATCACCCCTCTATCCCATCCCAGCGGGCATCTCGTCGTCGATGATGACTGAGGAAACTGGTAGCTCGTCATGTTGCTTACGCCAGGCCAAGCCTCCTGAGTAAGTCCTCCCATGTGCAAAGGCTTGAAAGGGTACCTTTAAAAGCGCAAATTGCTAACGATATCTTACAGCCATAGCAACTAATCTCCACCTCCTGCACACTCTTTCATACTAAAATGTCCACCGAAACCACGAAAAAGACTGTGGTCGTCGTCGGCGGCGGCTCCGTAGGCGCCGGAATCGCCAAATCTCTCTCGGCGCAGCTGGACCCCAGCAAACATCGGTTCGTCATGGTCACCGCGTCGGAGAAGTACGTGCATCTCCCTGGCACGATCCGCACGGTGACCACTGCGGAAGGAGAGCTCGAAAAACGCGTCTTCATCCCATATGGAGATTTTTTGAAGGGCAAGGGCGAAATCAAGCATGGGGAAGTCGCGTCTTTTACGGCTCGTTCGGGTGGGAAGGGCACCGTCAACTTGGCGTCGGGAGAGAGTCTGGAGTACGATGTTTTGGTTTTGGCAACTGGGAGCAAGTGGCCGGGGCCGTTTGAGCTGCCGACCGGAGGCGAGAAGTTGCAGAGCCATATCGATTCGTGGAGAGCGAAGATCGAGAAAGCCCAGTCGATTGTTCTCGTTGGAGCTGGAGCTGTTGGTATCGGTACGCCTTTCCAGTTCTATATCCGTCTCTCCAACCCCTGAACGCTTCGTCCTCGTAAACAGAATTCGCGGGAGAAATCTCGGATTTCTACAAGGTTTGTTTATTCGATGCGCTTCTTGCACGGCATGGCGACTGATTCCTGAACTAATTCGCGCAGGGAAAGAACGTCTCGATTGTGCATAACGGCCGTCTACCCCTGAACGACGTCTACCCCGACCGTCTGCGCAACGGACTCCTCACAAAGCTGCAGAGGCGCAACGTCAACGTCGTATTGAACGACCGACTCGACGATTATACGCCCTCCGAAGACGGTACCGTCACTCTGCGCAGCGGCAAGGTCCTCAACGCCGATCTCGTGGTACGTCCATCCCTCCCGGTCCGGCTTTCCAGACGCTGACTTGCACGTTCCGCTTTCGCGCGTATGTAGATCCCGACCGTCGGTGGCACCCCAAATACCGCCTTCATCAAAGCGTCGCTCGGCGAAGACGTCCTCACCGCCTCAAACTACGTCAAAGTTCTGCCGACATTCCAGCTGCCGAGCCACGCCAATATCTTCGCTGCTGGAGACATCATCGAGTGGAAGGAGCAGAAGCAAGCTGCCAAGGCAGCCGGACACGCCTCCGTTGTCGTCAAGAATGTCCTCTCCGTGCTGAAGGGGCAGTCGCCGAGCGCACAGTACAAGGGCTCGTATGAGATTATGGTTATCACGGTTGGACGGGTATGTTCCTCCCTTTTGGCTCACGTGGAGAGTAGTGTTTCTGATTGGTTTTGTAGGAGGGAGGTGCTGGGTACTTTGGTGTACTGTGGGGCCTCATCTTCGGCGATTGGTTCGCGAGGATGCTCAAGTCGAGAGGTCTCATGATCGAGATGACGAAAGGGAATTTCGGGTTTTAGGTTGAACGAGTAGGCATCTGGACAGGCTGGTTTATTTTATCTTCAGGGAATTATTTTTACGCTGTTATCAAGTTGCAGGCTACCATTTCTACGCCCTTACCATATCATGCAACCAACAGCTCGGTATCTTACACCCGAGGTCTACGGCCAGCCATTGTCCGAAGTTCATACCGCAGCGCAACGGCTATGCGGATCGACTGCGCCGTAGGCTGCCCGTCCGCCCCGACGGCAAGCCGCGAAGGCTCAAGCACAGGTTTCCGTGGTGCGACACCTTGTTTCCGGTGCTTTGATCCCTCGTGCCTAGGAATTGTCGGAAGGATGGAAGGAATATGGGGTGGTGAGAACCCCATTCCAGTGGTACCGATGTACCGATGTTGATACGCCATCGCGATGCGCAGAGGTAAAATGTTGCGAGACACTGCATCGACGTACTCGGGTAGATTGCTACTCGGGTGGATTTATACCTATGGGTCGAAGCTTTCGAGACAGTAAATATCAACCTTCTTCCCTTGCAGGTAATCCTACATCACACCGAAGACCAACGCAATGAGCACCCCGGAAATCGAGAAGCCAAACGTAGTCGTCGTAGGAGGCGGCGCCGCAGGCATCCTCATCGTCCGACACCTCGCCGCAAAGCTCGATCTGGCCAAGTACAACCTCGTTCTAGTAACCGCCACACCATACTACACGCACCACCCCGCCTGCATACGCATGCTCGTCTCCTCCGCCGGGTCGCTCGAGGACGCCGCCCAGATTCCGTACGACACCCTGCTCACCCGGGGCGGGAAGCAATTGAAGTGCCGTGTGGTGGTAGGGAGGGTTGTAAGGATTTCGGAGGAGCTGCCGAATGGAAGGGGCAATGGGAGTGGGAGCGGAGGAGGGGGGAGGGTGGATTTGGAGGGCGGTGAGAGTGTGGGGTTTTCGGTTGTGGTGCTTGCGACGGGGTGTGGCTGGGAGGGACCGCTTGCGTTTCCGGGTGGGACGAGGGAGGAGGTGGGGGCGTGGGTGAAGGAGTGGAGGGAGAGGTTTGAGAAAGCGGAGGATATTGTTATTGTCGGGGGTGGCGCGACTGGATTGGGTGCGTTTTATGTCTTTTTTAAATTGTGCTTGAGATGCAGAAGCTGACGGGTTCTTGCAGAATTTGCTGGTGAACTTAGGGATTTGTCGCAGACGAAGCGGATCACGGTTGTGCATGACGAGCCGTTGCTACTCAGCAATGCGTACCCAGACAGCTTTCGACAGACGGTGGCCAAGGACGTGCGACGCAGAGACATTGCTGTGATTGTCGACGACTCTATATCGAGCCTGGAGATCTCCGAAGCCAGCACCATCCGGACAGAGAAAGGGCGGCTGTTAGTCGCAGACCTTGTGGTATGTCCATACCTCGAAACCCAAAATTCATGCATAAGCTTATCGTGTGTAGATTCCGTGTCGCGGACCGCATCCGAACACGGATTATTTGGCTATGCTGGGGGACGAGTCCATTGCTGCGACAGGGCATGTGAAGGTCATCCCGACGTTCCAGCTGTCAGGCCACCCGCGTATCTTCGCTGCTGGGGACATTGTGGACTGGGACGAGCAGAAGCAGGCTGAGAAGTACGGAGCGCATGCTGGTGTTGTTGTCAAGAACGTGCTAGACGTTTTGAGGGGCAGGCAACCTGATGCTCTGTATCGTGGATGCTACGAGAGTATTACCATCGCCAACGGCAAGGTGCGTTACTAGTTCCTCGGACTGCTATGGGTTGCCGAGAACTGAGCTGAGTTGCAGAGCGGCGGGAACACATACTATAGCTTCTGGGGCCCTGAGCTTCAATTCGGTGACCTGGTTTCGACTGCCAAGAAGTCAAAATCCTTGAAGGTGCACTCGACAAGGAGGCAGCTTGGATTGATAGTGTAGAGGCATCGTCAAAGCATCTTGTTACTATTTCACACCGAAAGTTCCCCGTCAAGAGTACTCACACTTTAAAAGCGCGATGCTTGTTCACGGCCTCTAAATCCTACCGAAAAGCACCCTTCACTCAGTTGCCAGTAGAAATCGAGTTCAGATTCCTTTCTCGATTCCGCAATTATGAAAAGGTAGTACTTCGTAAGGCAGACAGTGACTTCGAACGTCTGAATTCAAGCATCTACTGCAGGACTCTCTCGGATAAGCTCTCGGATAGTCGATGGCGCCCCTGCATAAAAATGTCAGTACAGTCCAGTATGTCCTCCAAGTATCAATGTTTCAACACTCACCTAATCCGGCGTATTTAAGCCTAAGATGGTACTGGTCGACGTAGCACCACCTGAACGGCGACCATTGCATATCGCGCGAGAGGAATGGTGTCCATTTATTATAGAGATTTATTACTCGCTCTTGGAGGTTATAGATCCCGTCTTGTAAAGCATTGCCTTGGGTATTTTCGGCGAGTTCCCCAAGCAAGAAGAAAACGCCCCGCATCTGCGCAAACGTTAACCAACGGATACAAGTTGAGTAATAAGTAGAAGCTTACTGCAAGTGGGCGTGAATCCAATGTGCTTAGGTCGAGTTCCTCCATATTCCGAATGAGCGTGTCCATTTCCTCCTCCTGCACCATGCCATCGAAGCCTTCCTGGGCCATAGATGCCTCGGACCAGAGCCACATCTTCGTTACTCCATCTCTAAGCTCTTCCACGATGTTGGGAGAAATGCGAGTGATGCCGCTGGGTAAGCGCTGGAGCTCCAACGCATCGTACAGGCAGTACAACTGTGTCAGCCACACATTTGAAGAGCTCCCGGGCAAGTTACAGTCAATGAAGTGAATAGCTCGAAGTGGCACGACGTCGGTTGCAATTGCTGCGGGGATGGCGTACGTCCTCGAGGCTATCAGGTTCTTCATCGCAGTCGCCCATTCTGGCTCCGCGCTGGGTATCACGTCCTGTTGAGTTGTTGTAGACAGTGATGTTGGCAGGTGTTCACGACAAGAGCAAAGGGTCCGGAACTCCAAGGTGCGTAATTGCGGAAGGCTAGGAGAAACGGGGCCAGGGGGCTGCGCGATCTCGCCTGGTGCAACCTGTGCACGTGCTGAAAGCATTGACTGGTAATACTCAACGTCGTCCAAGTCTGGCATCCCAATAGTCAGTCGCTCCAAATGAGGGAGGCTTTGAATGATGCCATTCAGGGGAGATCTTCCTTCGAGAGTCAACCGCTTCAATTTGGACGTCGAGGTTGTCAGGATAGCGAGGATGGTGGGTTTCAACAAAGAGGAGTTGTCATCCTGGTCACCCGCGTAGCCCAAGAGGCGGACTTCTTCCAGAGCAGGAGCTCGGAGCCTCATCAGGACACCGACGATGAAGTACATGTAACCCGCCTCCAGGGAAACGCGGAAAGACAGGCTTTTCAATTGGGGTAGGGTATAGAAGATCCCTCCCAAAGGTGGTATGCCGCCTCGGAGAGGGAAGCAGCGTGCATCGATGTGCAGGCTGGTGAGCGTAGCCTGGTGGCGCACAACAGAGGAAAAGTACATTTCTTGTCGCGAGTTCGAACTGAAGGATTCCATCTGGGACCATGGAAGGTCGAAGACTGGTGGGTCGACGTTGAAGGGTATACACACCGTTTCGACGGCGAAGTGGCGAAGCGAAGGCGCTGTTGAGAAAAGCCCGTTGATTTGGGGCATGGTACCTTGAACCGCCTCTGAGATGCCGAAGGCCAGTTTAACTGCTTTGAGGTGCGAAATATGGTCTTGGATACAGAGCAAGTCCTGGAGCTCAGGTAGTAGTAGGCAGATAGTTATACGACTCCAACGCGTTGAGGCACGTAGGAGGTTCTGAGGGAAGGGGTCCATGGGCGTATCTGGGTTGGGCAAGGTATGGCGTGTGGCTTGGAGGAAATACCCCCGACTCGTATATAGGAAGGAGAATGGGAGGGGATCAGAACGCTCCAAGTAGAGGTCCAGGCATTCGGGTCTTGGTATTTGGCCTGCATTCCCTCGAACCATGGTCGGAGGGAACAATGTCCATAGGCTTCGCTGGGTCGTAGCGGCGTCCCTCCATAGCCGGGAAACGCTGCAAAACGTCTGGAGTGCGTGGTGACGACTGAGGGTCCAGTCTTCTACGCCGATCTCGAGCAAGACGATATCGTACACATTTTGCCAGATTTCGCGGGGCACGCCCCTAATACAAGAGAGCAAGCCTCGATGTCGATAGATGGCGGCCCGAACCTTTCGAATGCAATATGGGACTTCGTACCAGTTAAGTTCATCAGGTCCAATGGGAAAGCTTTCATGATCATCGTCGAATAGGCTTTCGTACTCAGCCTCCAAGTCTCGAAGGGCTGTTGTGATCTCGACTCGCTGGATGTCCGAGGGAGGATCGTTGGTTTCAAAGAGGGAAGCGTACGCCATTTGCGTTCGAGAGGAATCCATCGACCTAATTGCATCGATGTCAGTTATTTGAGAGTAGCTTTTCCATGATAAGTGGCGCACCTTCGACTTGGAAAACGGGTATGGAGAAGAAAGAGACGTGGTTGCAATGATACTGAATAAAACGTGGAAGGAACGTGCTCGGATGTAAATCAGAAGGGCTTGTCCTCGTCAAAGTCCAGGCTATCTAGACTGGGAGCAGAGTCACAAATCCGCGATTCACTAAGTACATCCATAGGAGGAAGATTCAAAGATACCACCCACTTGAGACAGTTACTGGCTGGAGGGAAACAGACGACAAGCGCTTAGCGCTTTGACGCGGACGCACGGAAAAACTGAGATATTTGGTCTTGTTTCGGCTGGAAGCTGTCGGCGTTCAGCGCCAATCTGCCTTGCCCAAGTTCCCGGTAACTGGTTGACCATGACCGTACTGGCCTCGTCTGTCCTTAATCCCGATCTGCAGTTCTACACCACCAAACCGGCCATGTTAACTGGCGCCCACCTCAGAACACTCTGCTCGGGCTGCTCTGGCAGGCTGGGCGTTCCGGAGGCCTCTCCGTCAACAGGTAATTGAATTGAAATTTGAATTGACACCAGAATTGGAATAGCTCCTCTCCCACGTCCCAGAATATTTAGGTCCAAGTTGGGTCCGAGCCGTATGACTATGCCAGCCGCATACGACGCCCTTCTCAAACTTTCTTCCTCCCAACGTCCCCAGCCAACGCGACTTGCGCAATTTTCGGCGTCTAATCTGTTTTAACAACTTGTTTAAACCACAAGCCGCCGTTGGTTCTATCATTCTGCGACCCCATGCAACTCCAACTTGTACGTGGCAATCATGACTGGTATTTTTCCATGTAAAATGGATGTTTCTTTTCAGGTACCATTTCGAAAACAACAACCTCTCTCCGAGCCTGAGAGCGAACCCTATTCTCGTCTATGGGCGACCAACGACCCTCCCACTGACGAAGAAAGGACCCAAATCATGGCTGCCGTTCAGAACATGGAAGGGAAACTCAGGGCTTTGCTGGAGAGGGAGCCGCCGACCGGCCACGCAGCTATTATCCAAGCCATAACCCCTACAGCAAAGCATGCCAAGAAGATTGTTGCCTCCATCCATAGGCACCGTGGCCTACTCTCCGCCGTTCGCCACATCCCATGCGAGGTTTGGCAGAAGGTTTTCTGCTTCACCACGGCCAACGTCACCGTCGCCGGCCACCAATACGGAAAAACCCTCCACACGCTGTGCAGCGTCTCTCGGATGTGGAATCTGGCCGCCACCACGGAGCGGAGCCTTTGGACTGTTCTCCCCAACATGGGTCCTGATAGCTCGCAAACGCATCACGCTAGCCAGCTCGAGTGCATGGCCCTCTACCTCGAAAGGTCTGGCTCCTTGCCAATCGACGTTGCGTACACGAGCCATAAGTGCGCACTGACTTATACCATCCGTGCAGGGGGAGAGGTGAAGGCATATGTGTGCCCCATCCTTGCTATCCTCATCAATGAATCCCCTCGCTGGAAGCTGGCCAACTTCAACCTCTTCGAGAAAGACTTCCAATACCTAGACTTTGTGGAAAGTAGAATTCCCCTTCTCGAAACACTCCGCATATGCGTTTATCCTTCGAAGCATGCAGAGGGAACAGCAGTTCGTGCCGTCCTGATGTCTACCAATGCCTTCTCGACCGCCCCTTCCCTTCGCCACGTGAATTTCGCGAAGGCTGCAACGCCGTGGCAGAGTGTGGTATCATTTACCCGCCCACCTTACTGGTATACATTGGAATCTCTTTCTTTCATTCCCGGATTCGACATCTTCTCGATATTTGTCATCCACCTCTCGCAAAGGACGCTACGCAGTCTTGACGTATTTCTAGATGATAAGTTCCATCAAATTTGTGCCGCCACTGGTCTCCCCATCGTCCTCCCGCGCCTAACAAGATTGGCTCTCCACATCAATCCCACAACCCCCCTCTCCATTTCACTGGCAACGCTCTCTTTATTCGCACTTCCCGCCTTGGAGGAGCTGACTATTATGTCCATCGCCGAACCCGACACGCCTTCATACTTCACGGCCATTCTCTCTGCGCCATTCGGGGGTTGGAAATCGCTAAAGCGATTGCGGCTCGACCATTACTTTGACTTTGACGACGTCCTACCCCTTCTCGACCGATGCCCCGAACTCGAAGTGCTCGACTCTCAACCACCCACCTCGACCTCAGCTGGAAGTTTATTCCAAATAGGACCCATGGCACCTCCAACCTCGATCAAGTACCTCCACGCCCCCCTCCTCCAGACCCTGATCTTCCGCAGCTGCGGCGTTTACGAAGACGACGAGTCGCTAACAAATTCCGAGTTTTCCTTACTTTGCGAGACGGAGGCGTGCAGTCTTGCATTTATGATCATGTCGAGGACGGTGTTCATCCCCAGCGGCATCAATCCCCAGACGCCCCAACTCAAGACAGTCGATTTCATCCAGTATGATGTCTCGAAGATCTGGCGTGCCCAACTTGAGGCCTTGAACGACTACCTTCCCAACTCGAATGCCGGAGGACTTCCTTCAGTCTCTCTGAAGGATGTTGGTGAATTTGGAGACGGTCTGCTAGCATGGTTCCGCTACCTCCAGGATTCGCAGGAAAAGTTTGACCGATCGAGGAAGCGGGAGATTGACGGTCTTTTGAAGCGGATGGAGAAACTCGACTTGACCCAACTCGACTCTCGTCCACTCGTTGTGAGTAGTACCCTCCTCTTCTTCATGCGCAGTTGGGGGGAATCTAATATTTTGACACCCAGCGGAAAGGTGTTTTAAAGACGCTCTGCGTTCTCAGTCGCAGGCCCGATGGCGTGGCTCCAGGTGACAAGCGATATGCCTTCCGAGAGCGGGCGTGGGAGCTTTGCATTAAATGGAAGCCTTTCGTCATTCGCGACGCCCAAGTCTCCCCGTTCCGATGGATCTATATGGCGGATGGCCACCTCCGATTGAAGTACGACACTTCAGGTAAGGATTGGTATCGACCCTTTCTCTGTGCCGCCCTGATATCTCTCCTATAATTGCAGGCCCGACTGAGAAAGAAATTTGGGAAGATATTCTCGGCCCTTTAGGTATAAACATGTAAACTTTTTTAAGTGGTCAGCCTCAAGGCAGGTCCTTGCGGCGGGAGCGTGGAACGTTAGGCTCGACTCCAGCCGTACTGGAGGGGTTTTTATGGTACAAGGTATCGGAATTAGCTCAATTCCTACTACCTAAATGCCTCGACCTCAGGAGAGTGGTTCGAGTCTAGTGATAGAATATGCTTCCCTGTACATACTCTTCCCAACTAGTATTAATAGTAATATCTCTCAAGTGAATGGTATCTTCTTCCTAAGTGTGTACTGGATATATAAGTTCAGATGTTCGAAATATGTCTTGCACAGCACAATGTTTTCAAAGAGGCGGGACCGAGGGGTCGAGTTTGTTCACGACGAGTCCAGGCACGCTCCGGCAAGGTTTTGGAGGTCGTCCAAAGGTCGTCTATGGATATCATGACGCTGGGCCGAATCATAGACTAGCCCACGGTTTCCTGCTGCCAACCTTGGAGGTGAGATTATAGGTAGAGGGTGCCAGAGGGACATGAGGTTGCAGCATGAGTGTGATGATGAACGGGCGCTTAACAAACCCCAGACAAGCGCGCGAGCCTGTGAGCAAAGCATATCGCTGTCAGCATGTGTAACGTATACGGTAGACTGTCCAACCAATTGAGAAGCTCTTAAATGTGGAACCATTCAACCAAAAGACAGGATAGTAATTTATGATTGTGGAGGGAACAATTTGGAGAAGTGTCGTTGGGTCTACCTCATTCTCAGGCCTGACAGGTCTGCTTGTGGGACTTCCAGTCCTTCTTCTGACACTCGACGGAGCAATAGCATACTTTCTTACACGCCGCACACGCCTTCATATTCCCTCCCTTCCTATTACACATGCCGCATTCCTTCCCCACCCCATTGCGAGTCTTGGCGATTTTCTCCAGATAGGATACGGCGAAGAGGGGTGAAATCGCAATTCTCGTGGAGAGCGCCGCCAGGGGGAGCCAGCGGTCGACCCCGAGCATTTCATCAACATCTTTAGCTTGCCCGCATCGGCACAAGGGGTCGGATCGGAAGGCTTGCGAAAGCGGGATGCTGCCTTGCGATGCGTACTCGCAGTTGGGCCCATGAGTCCAACCTGACCGACAGCGCTCAACGAGGGATGGGAGAAGCTGCTTCCAAGCCTCCATCTCTCTTTGACTAACCGAAAAGGCAGGCATGTCTTCTCGGTTGAGAAGTTCCTTGTAAGCCTGCTGTACGTCGTCGCTGGCGCTCTCGAGGAGCTCGTCCGTGATAGTGAGGACACATCCGTCGCATACTACTGTGTGAGAGCCAAGGTCAAAGCGGAGGCCATTCATGAAAAAGAACGTGTCGCCTTCGCTCGATCCGTCGAGGACGAGTTGGAAGACTGTTCGGCGCGCACTCCCTCCCGTTCCTGCTACCCCAATGATGATGGCCCGAATGGTGTCCTTCAGGGAGGTGAGAACGTCGTCCGCGTGCTTCTTCAGCATCGCTCGTTCGCGAGTCGACAGCATGATCCCGACATGGGGGTTCAGCCACTTTTCGAGCCCTTTGGCTGCGAGATTGACGATAGGCATGCAGGATAAATTGACTCGGTGAACACTCCAGGGGAAAAGTGTGGTGCCGTGTGGTATGACTGGGAAAGAACTGCACACCATCCCATTGGCTACAATCATCCTTGAGGGGGGCAGGATGACCTAGAAAGACCGGATCGTTTGAACCTAGGATTTAGACAAAGTACGTAGGGACAGTTTCTCACCTCTATGTAACGCGACTTCCGCGCTAGACGTAACCTGGGATCGGATGCGTTTATAGGGAATGGGTAAGCAATGTCTTGGGATCGCTGGCCAATTGTAAGCCTGATAATGCATGCTGACACTTGGGTTATGCTTGGAGTAGCCTTGCCTCCCTCGCTAGAGAACGCCTCGATTGAAGTCTTGTCCTCCAAATTCAACCGGATGCACAGAGCCGCAATGTGTTCACAATCTGCGTCGAACTCCATGCTAGCTTGGTCAACTCGCCCAATCTGGGCAGGTCTAGATAAGTTGCAGCCTTGGAGGGATAGGTCTTGCGTGGGTTGAGAACGTTTTGCAGGTAGAGTAGGTTCTGGCAGAATGTGCACCAAACTGGAGTCGAGGAGCTTCGCGGTGAAGATGATCAGCTCTTGCCCTAGTGGTTTGAAGGTTGGATTCTGCTGCGCGGCGATGGTATCTCGGATGTAGAACTCGACGCTCAGGTTTGGAAGTGGTTCCAGCTCGAAGATGGAGAACGATGGCACGGTGAAGGACACTACGAGCGGCGACGACCCTTTCCGGCCTGCGACGTCTTGGTCGAATCTTACCCGTGGCTCAGCCTTGGTGCCCAAGGATACAACGTGGCCAAAGGCAGCATGAACAGATGTGAAGAGGTTGAGGTTTTTCTGGCCACGGAGACCGCAATGAAGTGCAGGAGTCCCCACTCGGTCTGGATTTGATTTCTCGAACACCGCAAGTTTGCTTCGCGGGACGAGGAGGACGACCCGGATCAAGGTCGGGATGGAGGGCCAAGCGGCGAAGGGACCAAGGTCGATTATTCTTCCTGGTCGAAGGCAGTTTGCAGTGTATAGTCCGTAGCGATGGAGCTGGCCGCAGAGATCCTGATAGTGCAGCGTCTCCATGTTCCCAGGTATCACCTTTCCCGCTGCGTCCTTTTTCGCACTTGACCACGTCCTCAATAGGTGCATTTCAAAGATACAAACGGCTTGTTCCCACTTCCATGCTGAAGGCTGAAGGCGATCTTTAAAGAGCTTCAGGAGCAGGACGAAAGTCTCCCGTGTGTACATAACTGTGACGTCGGACACCCCTATCGCCTTGGCGAGAGCCTTCTGGCCGCCTTGCTGGTTCGCTTCAAGAAAGTTTTTCGTCGTTTCCAACGAGAAGAAAGACTGGTATAAGTCGTAGAAGAAGTTTCCGAGCTGTTGTGGGTCGAACGAGGGCGGAGGGGATAGCATCTGAGTTGCGATGGCGTCGCCTGACTGTGGGGACCTCCAAGTGACCACTTGGTGATACTGGAAAACCTTGACCTCCTTCTTGACGAAGCCGCGGTTGACAGTCATCAGGTCATGCATGTTGCTTCTCGTTGTGTACCCGCAGATGTAGTCGACGGGGCAGAGCCCCAGCAGAATCCCCATAACAGTGATATCCGCCTTCATGTTGTCGACGAACTCCTTGGTCGCGTCCGTCCCCAAAAAGAGGAGTGATTCGGTGTACATTACACTCGAAGGCATCGGGGAAAGGAGCGGCTGGGCGGAGATAACGACGTTTACCAATCCAATATGGTCTTCAAGGTTCGAGGTGTGTATGGCGTTGAATCGCGTGGGGGCAGGGTGTGGGCTTTCGACGTATTCCCAGGAGTTTAGTTTGATGAGCTGAGTCTTCCATTGAGCTACAGGTATTCCAGGATGGAGCGACCCGGTATCATCGAAAACCCGAATCGCATGGCATACCGACGTAGCATCACCCAGAAAACACCGAACGATTGGGGAAAAGGGGCTGGAGAGAGCACGGCGATACGCAGCACACCATTCAGCGAATTGGCGCCTAACACTTTTTACGACGAAGGAATATGACGAGGGTTTCTCAGCGGCAAAGATGGGGGCGAGATGGAAGCAGGTAAGAGGATCCGTCGCATAATGAAGGGAGCAACCTTCACCAGTCAGAGAGTAGACGAAAGTGGGGTTGAGAATCTTCGCATTCGCGATGCTTTTGCCATCGGTAAAAGTTGTTCCCGTTTTCCAGTATATCTGAAGAGAGTCCTTGAGCAATTCAGCTCCTTCCAAGTACAATGGACCGAGCGACCGCATGGCAGTGGTAGTCATTCCCGTCTGCTTCCAGACTGCGGTAAATTCATCATCGATGGACTTCCGGCGATGGCGAGGAAGATCGGGCATCGCGACGTACAGCTCCCAATGACGCTTGATTTCGGAGACGGTATAGTCGGTGGCCATCCTTAGAGATTCGCCGTAGGGGGATCGCCTCCAACTTTCGAGAGATTCCGCTAATTCGATGAGCTTCTTGCATTGCTCAATGAGGAGGGTGTGCGACTCTGAGTCGAGACGGAAATGGTAGAACACATTCCAGACCAAGTGGTCAGGATGACCATCTGCGATTAGCGATAGCAGGAGAACATTTCTCGCTTGACTGAATGTCAGTCACAAAGATCGATGTGAAGCGAAGGCTTAAGCTCACCCAGGACCGCAGGCTCAAAATCGCAACACGTAAAATCAAGGACTCGATTGTCTGCAAGTATTGGGTAGAGTCAGATCGATAATCGGCTGGCTCGATCACGTACTGTTGGGCCCTTCACTGAACACAGTATACAGAACATTCCGCGGGTCTCCACACCCCAGGAGAAGTATATCGGCAGGACCCTCTGGAGCGAGATCCATGCTCACAGACACCGCGCTGGTATTGCCGATGGCATAGAGGTAGTATCTGCTAGGCCAGTAGAGTAGCTTCGACATGGAGGAGACTCGAGGAATGCTAATGGAAGGGCACCACGAGGTAGCCCGCATCTGACCTTTACGGCCATTACGAACGGTAAGCGCCGAACGTCACCAGGCCTCTGCCACCGGTCACGGAGCACATCCTTCCATGCGAATGTATAGGGAACGGCGAGCGCCGAATGTCAGTTAACGCCAGCCACCCGGTATCCCCAACACGAGTTGTATGTCGCGAGTTTCACAGAGCGGTTTGGCATATCCTGTTGGGACACCGACGACGATTCGCCTTTCAAGCTGAAGTGTGTCTGTAAGGACCTACTTGTAAGTTGTGTCAGTACGAAATGAAAGCGGGACTTTATCATAGGGGCTTCCACGCACCGAGTTCCAGTCTAAGAACATTGTCTGGACAACAATCGGACAAGCTAATAGCGGCAGAGACATGTCCTTGTTGGAGCATTTCCTGAGACTGTAGCAGTCAATAAGTCCTTCCGGCAGATCATATCGGCAGAAGCTCGTGTAGCAGCTGTATTTCTTGCAGAGAAGGAAGACACTTCTTCGAGATGGAATGCCAGTTCCAGGTGGATGCCCTAGGAATAGCACGACAAGAAGGAAGACTCGGCTTCCCTGCTTCCAGTGCGGCAGGGCGTGGAAATCCATCAGTGATGGTGGTCGGGCCGAGCCGCCCAGCAACAGCTGAACCAACTCCCGAATTGGCAGGCGCCTGAATGGGCGGCCACAGCTCCTGACCTAAACCACGTCGCTTCCGTCACTTCTCCTGGTTCTCTACCTCCTTTATCACCCCTTATCGATTCCCTTTCTACCCCGAAATGAACTTCTTCAAAACCAAACCAAGAACGCCCCCAGATATCGTCAGAAGTCTACGGGATGCGATACCAAAGCTCGAGAACGGAGCGCCTGGGGGCGAGACGCGGAGAAAGGTGAAGAAGCTGTTTCGAAGTTGAAGTCGGCGCTTGCCCTACGGAGACGCTGGTTTGGGATGAAGCTAATCACCGTGTTTCGTGATGAAGGCAGCAGAAGAAGTGTCCAAGAATCTCCAGCTGATCAAGGGCATGTTGTACGGGGACAATGGTACGCCTTCCCTTCATTCGATGGTACAAGCAACGAAGCTAACAGGCATCATATATCGTAGACCCAGGGTATGATACTGTCGTTCAACTAGCTCAGGAAACCTACAACACAGACCTATTGCTTCTCTTGGTACAAAACATCGCGCGGTTCGAGTTCGAGGCACGGAAAGACGTCGTCCAGATATTCAACAACCTACTCCGACGGCAAGTAGGATCTCGGCTTCCGACAGTGGAGTATCTGGGATCGAAACCAGACATCGTATTCGCAGCGCTCTCGGGCTATGAGAATGAAGAGGTCGCACTCAACACGGGGATGATCTTGAGGGAGATGCTGAAGCACGAGCTGTTAGCGAAGATTCTCCTATATTCTGATCAGTACGTCACCGAGTTTCTTGTGTTTCTGCATCCGCCCTGACATCATGTAGATTCTACACTTTCCCCCACTACATCGAAACGACGACTTTTGGTATCTCATGCGACGCTTTCGCCAACCTGAAGGAGACGTTAACACGACACAAGCCGATGGTCGCGGAATACCTGGAGAAGAACTACGACCGGTTCTTTTCCTCATTAACGACACTCATCCTCTCCAACAACTATGTCACGAAGCGGCAGTCGCTCAAACTGCTTGGAGAAATACTCCTCGACCGGGCAAACTTCAATGTCATGACCAAATATATCGCGAACGAGGGGAACCTCAAGATGATGATGAACCTGCTTAGAGACAAGAGCAAGAACATCCAGTTCGAGGCATTCCATGTGTTCAAGGTGTTCGTCGCCAACCCCAGGAAGCCGCCTCAAATTGAGGCCATCCTGCGCCGAAACAGGGACAAGCTGTTGGCGTTCCTCAAGGGCTTCCACAATGACAAAGAAGGTGAGACTTATTTCTGTACGTGCGCGCATCCATCCTGACTAACGACCATGTAGATGAGCAATTCAGTGACGAGAAGCAATTCCTCATCGTGCAAATACAAGGTCTATAACCCCTTCTCGTGCCATCCCATCCATCCACCTAGACCTTCCACGCAGCATGGCCCTTGGACGCCGGACTTGTCCTTGTGCACAGCACCCATCCCCACCATCTCATTTCGGACACATTGACTCTGGATGCCGTATACCTGCTATCTGCCTCCTCATTATTACTCGTAGAAGCGGTTGGCGTGGCACACATGTGCCGCCCACGCCTCTTACCCCGGGCCCAAGCGCCTTTCCTCTTCGTACTTTCGCTCTTTCAGGCGTCTTGGCCTTTCGTCTTTTCGTCCTTGTTACATCCTCCGTGGCTGATTTACTGCATGATTCATGTAACATCCTTCCCTGCATTTTTGTCGCTTGCTTTCCTTTGATGTGCTCACCCTTGTACTTATACATGTAAATCATATCTGCTCTGATCTTATCCTCTGCGACTGGCTCCCAGTTAAGAGGACTTTGTTATAGGTTCGAGGGATTCAAAGGGCGCCAGGAAGGGTGGACGGGATGCCCCTATTTCGAATTTGTAATCCTCGCGGATTCGAATCCAGTTCTGTGCGAATCATTTCGTCTCTTCTTCCAACCACTCTGCTAATACACGACACAGGGGCCTTATCTAGTCTTCTTTCGTACATCCAGACTTGCGGGTATTACCCTCCTCGCACTAAACCTGGCATCTCACGGATGCCGCGGACCCACAGTTGCTTGACCTGCTGACTTCGTTCCAGCGCTTATTTTCGTCCTGTACGGGATATAAAGGGCGGAAGGCCTTGCGGCCATTCAGTCCTGCTCCCACCTTCTGAACGATGTCACACCCTCTCATATGGCCGAGCAAATCCTTCTTCTATGCTATTGGGAACACCAGCGCTGTCTCTGTGACCATGGATCTCTCGCCTGACGAGCCAGCGCGTATCCTGTTGCTTGGATGTGGTGATCCGCGCAATGTTTTGTACACCATATATACCGATGGTACTGGCGGTATGTCCATCGAATCGGATTTCTCTCTAACGAGACTGACCGATCTCCTCTAGCCACTCGGCCCCTTGACTTTACGTGCTGCGATATTGAACCAGCTGTCCTTGGTATGCATATCGCTTGCGGATGTGTTTATCACTAACAGCCCAACGACTCTATCACAGCCAGAAATGTACTCCTGTTCACTCTCATAACAGACGGACGACACTCGGAGGACTCGATCTGGAACATATTCTTTCACTTTCGTTTGGACGCGAAGGCCCATACCCTCCTCATCGAGCAATCCAAGAAGCTCATCGATCTATCCGAGAATCCGAAGACATGGAGAGAGTCTGCCTATGGTAGCTCGCTCAAGATGGCCACCGATTACACCTTGTCTGAAGTCAGGCGCCATTGGGAGCTGTACATAGGGATGCAAGACCTCCCCGCCGCCCGTCGCAAGGCCCTCGACGCCATGTTCACCGCGCAGGGGAAGGAAAACGCCCAGCAGGGGCGCTGCAGCACGGTTACCCGCTCCCTGGGACCACTCATCGGACATCCCTCGACATCCGCCATCTATGACTCCTTGAAGACGTATTGGAAGACCGGAACGACGTTCATCGACGAGAAAAGCATCAGTCAAGCATCGATTTTGAACCCAACCTTCGTCTACTCGATCGCCGGCGAAGGATGTTCCGTCCACTACGGCACCGATCCCCTCATCCCATTCCACCTCGCACCAGTATTCGCCAACAGCAAGCCACCGTCGTTCAGTGACATCGTCAAAGCCGTGAAGGCACAGTTTTCTGACTGGTGCTCCGCGTACCGGACTGCTTTGTCATCCCCCACTCCCCCAATCGTCAGATCCTTCTTGGGCGAAGCGACAGCCACTTGCCATGCCCTGGGAACTTTCGCGAGTAGCGGTGTGCTCTCCGCTGGGATCCCAGTGGCCCAGTGGAAAACGCAGCTTATCCAGCTCAACCGATGGGAATACGTCGATGGGCCCCAGCCGGCCCCATGCAGCTTCAACGCCATACACACATCGAACCTCGAAGATCACATTGGCCTGCTGAACGTTCTCATTCCCGCTATCCCACTTCTTTCTCCTGGTCCGTCGAGTGTTCTGTACACCGAATCCTTGCTTTCCCTCGGCACAGACCCGACCAAGGAGTTCGTCGAGCACCTCAAGGCGGACATAACGATCATAGGCCTGCTGTTCGGTATCTCCCCAGTGGACTACCTCTGTGGATTCACCACTCGTAGCAACATGCACGAACTGATGCACCTGGGCACCGAGTCGAAGAACAAGACGAAGAGCAAGGCTGAACAGATTGGGAACATCGGGCAGTATCAGCAGCTTGTGACTTGGAAGTCACCGGTGTCGGGGGACCCCGTCGCAGCTCTTTTGCAAGTCCCACCCCCGTTGTACGACGCCTATCAGATGGCCACATTCTTCTACGACTTGTATCAGTCCCTCTTCGCGAAGGAGTCGGCGATGAACTTCTGGCAACAGCATTCCAACCCGAAAGACTATTTGAAAGCTGTGGGTGCGTCCAACATCACGGCACATTACACGAGAGAAGCGTTCGTTCTCTTCGTCAAGCTTATCAAGGATCGACTCCAGCCCTCCGATATCGAATGGTCTTCCACCATCCAAAGGTTCGACGGCCGCCTCCTGGACACCTGGTCCGGCCAAAACATGGAGACGATGCACTACCAGGACCTTTGCGGTCAGCTGCATCGATATGGCCTATATAAGGCCCAGTCCTTCACTCCCCCCGCCAGAAAGATAGGCCCGTTCGCAGTATGGCCCACCGTCCCCGACTTGATTCGGATCGTTCTGGTCGTCCCGCGAAGCGCACTTCATGTCCTGGAATCATCCAGCCCGGAAGAGGTCGGCACGCCTCCGCTGCACTGCGACATACATGGCCAGAACTGCTCAAACCTCTTCACTTCCGTCCACGCTGCGTTCGGACGTGCCATACCGATGGGAACGAAGCAGAACCCCCAGGTGAAGTTTGAAGAGGATGTGAAAGGTTGGAAGGGAAAATCATCGCTTGTGCTGTCCTTCACCGCACCCTCGTATCTCATCACCGAGCTCGAGCATCCAGCGAGCTTGGAGGTGGCTTTCGGCGTCAAGAACACCCCCGCGGCGTGTGCGACGCTTATTCAGAAGCTCGGGATCCGGCTTCACGTTTATTCTGCAAAGCTCATGGACTCAAGCCAGGTGTTTATCCTCCCGGAGCCGCCCCTGCCCGCTCGGCGTCTCCGAACGGGACGGGCATCCACATCTCCGACAGCCGCTCTGTCGACTGCATTGGCGCAAATAGGTGAAGCTGAACGATCGGTTCTCGAGTTCGACGATGACTGTGAAGGTGCTCTATCCTTGGCTATACGGGTCAATGTGACGGACGAGGCATCGCTCAAGCTCTTTTCATCGGATGGAAGCAAGGTTGTCCCAGAAATAGAGCAGATGTCCGCCTGTGTGGTTAGGATCAAGCTTGGAGAGCGTGCGCAAGATATTGCATTCCCATTCCCTGTCATAGGTAGCCAGAATCGCCTTCGCCTCGCTCGGAAGTCGCGCTATATTGAGGTGAGCCCATCTTAACCATGTCGCGGCGACAAAGTCTGATTAGTTTGCATTTGAATTTTTAAGGTGATCGTGCCGACTTCAAGGTCCTTCGTGGCCGATGGCATGAAGTACAACCCATATCCTGTCATGAAGAAAGACAACACCCTCGTTGCATGGAGCCTTCACCACGTCAATCTCTCCCGGATGCCCGTCGTCAACCTCAACGCCAAAGGCCTGGCTCGCTGGCTAGATTCCCATCTGGGCTCGATGATGTCGGCCCGCGAGCGCAAGCTGCGAAGGAAACACAAGCACGACGCATTGATGTTCATTAAAGATACCATCCACTCTATCATGGTCAAGGCCTCCGGCGTTCAGCCAGTCAGTGGGGCGACAGGATCAGGCCGCAGCTCATTGTTCAGCCTCGTCGACGAGAAGACCAACAACAGCGACACCATCATCTTCATCAGCGACCTCCGTTTCGATCTGGCCTCTCACACTGTCGTGTGTGACGGCTTTGTCGTCCCATTCCTAGAAGCGGTCGAGAAGCCATTTGCAAAGCTGATTCATCAGGGAGGACTCTGCTCCGTCCCGGTGTTTGAAGGCGAGATGCAGGGATGGAAGCAGCTCCTCCCCGCCTTTGTCGAGCGGTGCCGTTCGTCGTGGACTCACGGCCCCAACTGCGAGTACACGGCGCACGGTAAGATTCCGCTCACGGAGGATATGGAGGCGAACCCGCTCTGCAGCTGCGGGCAGGGCAAGGACGTCGATGGGATGCTCAAGATGCCGCTTTGGAAGCCCTTCGCGCCCTATGCCACCAGGATTGCGATGTCTCCCTTGTTTGCGGTGTCGTACTTGGAGAGGGTGCAGCCGAAGCTGAAGAAGTGCAGTATGTGCAGGAAGAAAGGAGAGGGTTATAAGTCTTGCTCGGGGTGCAAGAAGGTGCGTTATTGCTCTAGTGGGTGTCAGAAGAAGGATTGGAAATCGCATAAGCCGAAGTGCAAGGCTTGAGGTTAGCGTCCGAGTCATTCGCTGGGTAGCTGCGCTTCGCATTGTTCTAATTCCAAACCTTCTTCAGCCACTCTTTCTCTTTTGTGCTCCTCCTTACGGGAGTTGAAATGTACTGTACTACATCCTTTTGATACTGGTATACACAATGTCCGATTGGAAGGCTTCACATGTCCATCAGGACTGCCGCAGTCTCTCCAAATGACTCCCCCAATCAAACGGCGGGGACAACTCTGAGTAGCCCTGGACTTCGTCTCGTAACAACGGCTGAAGCAATCCTCTGACCTCCTCTGCTAGTTTTGCATCACGGACGTCCAGCTTCTCCAAATCTTTCAAAGCGAGTTCCCTCTCTTCTGCAGTCAAGGGCCTCTCCCTCTCTCTGTTCACCGCCTCAGCAACCTTGAGCTGCAACCTGCCTCCTTCAACCTTCTCGTCTGAGTAAGCCACCATGTTGCCCCTTCTGACGACCAGAACCCGGTCGACGAAGTCCACTTCATTGAGCCACTCTGCTACGCTCACAAGTCCCCGATAGGAATCGTCGTGAATTTTCACTGGAGTGAGTCGTCCTGGTAACCTCCCACTACCTGCCTCAGGTAACTTCTCGTGAAACCGATGCAGGATGCCCAGCCTACTCAATGCTGCGGGCACCGCCATAATGACGACCTCGACGCGGTACCCCGCCTCCCCAAACATCTGCGCCAACTCCCGAAAGTCTTCTGGCTGCCGGCACGCGCTCTCGAGGAGCATGTCGAGCTTCCGAGAAATGGCTTCGGCGGATGCCATAGCGAGCCACTTCCGCCCGTCGGGCCTCGTGGCGGGCGATGCGTGCTCGGGGTGGTCAGAGGCTAGCAGTGAGAAGTAGGCTGGATGATAAGCTTTGTAGGCGTCGGCGATCAAGTGTGCGGGCATATGGTGGTTCGCCATTGCAGAAAGGATAGCGGGCGTGGTGCGGGTTTTGCCAGCGCCTGTTTGGCCGACGATGAGGATGACGAGGGGTCGCTTCCTGCCAGGGTGTGGGGCAAGCGTTGGGGGCAGGTCATCAGGGACGATCTCTGTCTTGAAGATGCGGCACGACTCCGAATGCGAGAGGACATGGTGAGCGAGGTCTGGCGGAGGCGGCATTTTGTGTTGGGGGCTGCAGAAAGCTCAAAAGTGAAAACCAATTGACGAGATTCCCTTGAGCCCAGCGAGTCGATGCCAAAAGTGGGTGATTCTGCTCTTCTTATGCAGTGCAGTGGACGTGGTCCCGTGGGCGATGTAGACTTTTCTTCCGTTATCACTTCGCGTCACGTCGCCACCTTTACCCATACTCTGGTTGCATTTGGCTTGAGCAGACCCCATGGCCTAAAAATGTGAACCGAAAGGTTCTCCTCAATATCGCCACTCCTTGAAATCCCAGTGGAGTTATTGGTGCTGCGTCCATGTGGTCTGTTAGGTGGCGGTGGAATCCAACCGAAGTAAATCGAGTCTGTGATTATACACCTGGATTCTTGTTCCTCTTATTTCTGTCAACAATCCTGACCATGTTTCGCAAGCAAATAATTCTCAGTGTTGCCTTTAAAGTTGTTTGAACGTAAACTAGCTGCTCTCACTGGTTCGGGCTTGCGCGCTTCTCTGCGGTTCTTTAAGCGCCCACCCGGGCCCACCATCAGGGCCGACCTTGCTGGCGTTTTAGCAGGTTGAAGGTCAAGGTTTCAGAATCGTATTTGCACTGGCCATCTGGGGCTTCAACGACACCTGCTTTCTGCCAGTCTTTCTTGATTTGGTCTTCCTACCACTAACGACTCGCCTTTTCAATTGATATCTATAGACATTGAGCTCACTGCGAGACCGATCTAGACTTCGGGGGTTCGGATAAGCCCCAACAATGCCGGGCCTGGGTGGGGAGGTAAGCATGTGCGATTTGCTCCAGTGCCTGAAGTCGAAACGGAACTCTGGTGAATGTTACTCACCTGTTGCCTGGGATGAGAACGTCAACCCTTCACTCTCAGTCACACAGGGGTCGAAAGTGCGGGATACTTTGATTTGAAGAAAAGAAAAGACAGGATTCCAGCTACACAAAGAATGACAACATCCCTCTACTAAAGTACATCAAAAGGGTATGGGGTAACCTACTCGTACAACGGCATTTGCCTTCACGGGGTATGTATGAGGGTATCGGGCTTGAATGTAAGTGTGATATACATAGCAGAGCGAGGGAAAGCAGAGTCTGTCCGTGGACCTTTGGTTGTTATTTGTCTCCGTCGAATGCAGGATGATAGTGATTTATCCCGAAGCGAGGGAGGAAAGCCGAGGCAAAGCTGAGGGTGAGGTTAAGAGACGAGACTATGCCACAGAGAGAAAGGGAAGGGGTAAGCACGAGAGCGAGCTGTGTGCATAAGAACGAAATACTCACCAGTTGCTTCATTTCGATGCGACAGTCTTCTTGCTCTTGGGAGCAGCAGCAGCAGCCTTCGCAAGCTCCCCATCCCACCTGCCCGCCAGAACGTACAACGAGAAAGCAGCGCAGACCTCCAGACCCAGCGAAATCCAGACCTCCTCCGGCACGGCTTTCTGGTTCACAACAACATACGCCGAGCGAGCTGCAGCAGCAGCCCACGCAACGGACGTCGCATACGACCTCGTCACAACCTCCTTCTCCACAATCCACGTCTGGTCCTCAGCCGTCGCGCCCGGCTTCTTCGAGGGGGTATAATCCTGGTGCCCCATCTCCACGGGGAAGAGGAACGCGAGCGTCCACAGCGAGATGGCGGTCGAGGAGAGGAAGAGGAGGCTGAATTTGGTGAGGGTGATGGAGGTCCAGATGTTGTAGGCGGAGAAGAAGACGGCGGCGATGAGGAGGATGCGCATTTGCTTGATGTGTTGGGGGACGGGGGGTGGCCGGAAGGAGGCGCGCTGCGCGGCGATGAGCTCGGCTCGTGTGGGGGTGGCGGTGACGGTCATGGTCGCGGTGGCAGTCATTCAGTAACGGGGAAATGTGAGGGAGTGGGTGTCGGCCGGTGGGTGAGAGCGAAAGAAAGGTCTTCAAGACTTCGAGAAAGGAAGGAGGAGGTAGCGAGGAAGAAAGGAGAGATGAAGGAGCGACGGGTAGGGGGACGGGGAAGAAAGAACGAACAGAGTAGATGAGGGGATGGCGCCAGAATTGCACGCGAGGTTTTGTAACTTTCGCGGGATCTGTCCCCTATCTTGAATCTCCTTCCGGTGTTCTGATGTCGCTGGGCCTCGGGGTACGCCCCTATTGGGTTTAATAAACCGGGGTGGTTGCTGGTGGTTGTGACCTGTTCACTTACGACCTTCGTCGTCGCCCACGTCTGGGCCGTGCGGCGTGCTCTAGAAGTTCCCAGCGGTGGCAGGCGGTGGAAGGTTTGCCTCCAGCTACCGTTGGAGCCAACGAAATACCGCCGGCGTCAGGCTTCGAAGTGTGCCGTCCTTCTCAGGTGAGCTAAAGGCGTAGACTGTTGGCTGCCAGCCGAAAGATCCTGGAAGAAAGATCTTCGTCTCAGCTGCGCTGCGCTGCACTGCCTAGCGTTGATGAGGCTGTTGTAATAGCGATAGTAGTGCAGGTACACGTCTTCGTGGTAGAACCTGCCAGGTGTTAGTCAGAGGAGCTAGGAAGAGGAGGAGGAGGAGGTGAGCGCCCAGACCGACCTCAATTGCCGCCTATGCTTGCTGAACACACTGACCAGAGCTTCTTGACTAAAGCACCGAGGAAGCTCGAGGAAGATTGTCAAAAGAAAGCCGCACTTCCATCATCCGATTCACCGGGTTGAACACGAGATCAGAAAACAGATAACCGACAAACCGGATGATGGTCCACACGCACCTAACCGGGAAGGATGATGGTCATCCTCACCGGCGAGGATGATTATGTAAGATGTAAAAAGTGATGCCTGCACCCTTTTTGGCTATGCCCGCTCAATAGGCCATACCTTGGCCTTTGCCCTTTCTGCTATATCCTGTCGCAGGTGGGCCAATGCTTGGCTCAATCGCGTACCATACTGTCAAATGGTCTGTAGGTGTATCCCACTGGGTCCTTTCCGTCTAGAATCCCATCCCAGCAGTACTTCACGATGAGATGAGTGCGCTCCCATCCATCCCTCAGCAAAGCTTCCGGTGACCGTGGACACCTCGAATACTTCCTTAAACACTCATCCAAAGTTCGGTGCATCTGTAGACATAGCTGCATGTGTAGACATGGCATGCTGGATTGAGCTCCCGGTTATCCAGGTGATACGGTCCACGATACGGACCACCTCCGCAGTGTTTCTACAAGCAACGGCGCTAAGGGCGCCGTCTATCGGGCCTGCGATGTCTCTACAACCAACGGAAGGCGCGTCCTCGATCCTCCCATCACCGATGTTTCTGCCGACATTGGACGCTCATTATCCGGGCTGCATTCCCTCCATAAGCGCGCGACACCCTTACGCTGCTTCAGTAGATATAGGGCGCCGTCTATCGAGCCTGCGATGTCTCTACAACCAATGGTCGGTGCGTTCTCCATCCTCGCTTCAGCAATGCATCTGCTGACATTGGGCGGCGGTTTCGCTGCTGCATTTCCTCCACAACCACGCGAAGCCCCGATGTTTCCACAACCAACGGAGGGTGCGTTCTGGATCCTCCTATCAGCAATGTTTCTGCCAACATTGGACGCGCATTACCCGGGCTGCATTCCCTCCATAAGCGCGCGACGCCTTTACAGCGCTTCAGTAGACATAGGGCGCCGTCTATCGGTCCTGCGATGTCTCTACAACCAACGGAAGGTGCGTTCTCGATCCTCCTATCACCGATGCTTCTCCTGACAATGGACGCTCATTTTCTGGGCTGCATTCCCTCCATAAGCGCGCGACGCATTTACAGCGCTTCAGTAGACATAGGGCGCCGTCTATCGGGCCTGCGATGTCTCTACAACCAACGGAAGGTGCGTTCTCGATTCTCCCATCACCGATGCCTCTCCTGACAATGGACGCTCATTTTCCGGGCTGCATTCCCTCCATAAGCGCGTGACGCCCTTACACTGCTTCAGTAGACATAGGGCGGCATCTATCGGGCCTGCGATGTCTCTACAACCAACGGAGGGTGCGTTCTCCATCCTCCCATCGCCGATGCTTCTGCTGACATTGGACACTCCAGTTTTTCATTTGTGTCTCCTCCACAACATCGAATCCAACCAACTTTTTAAGAAAGCGCTGCCGGAGGTGGCAGCTCGCGAGATGGTTAGGTTTTCGACCCTGAGACCTATCAAGCGTCGGAGTCCTTGATATCGGCTGGGATGCAGGTCAACCGATGGACGTTGACACCACTTAGATGCAACCCCCGCTAATCGAGTTTCGCGGTTCTCCACCAATGGTACGGTGTCTTATCTGTGCGAGACCGTGGTAGTTTCCCTCATAGTTTAACAAGCCCATCCGTGACGGCAAATGGAATGTTGTTGGGAAGAAGCTCTGCAGGACGACCGAAGGATGCCATTGGGGCGTGATCAATCTTGCACCAACGAAGTTACACTCACAGCAAATCCAACAACATTGCATGGCCTTCCAAAAGTGTGCAACTGACCTAGGTAGGTAGCCATCGGGCTCCGTCGATTCTCAGCGCGAAGCCGATGTCTCTACAACCAACGGAGGGTGCGTCCTCAATCCTCCCATCAGCAATGCTTCTGCTGACATTGGACACTCCAGTTTCTCATTTGTACCTCCTCCCCAATCGAACATCAGCCCTTCTATGCCTCTGGAGACATAGGTCCCTGAGTATTGAGCTTGCGTTCGTTCACCTCCGTGGATCGTCAGATCACTGCTTCTGTAAACATAACTACTGGCCTCACAAATTGATAGGGCAGTTAAGCCACCATAAATGCTAGTCTATTTTCAAGATCTTCAGCCTATTCCATACAGAAAGGAAGACCTTTGTATATATAATAGCCCTCTTCTGTCCCATATAGCTGACCGATTTTCGAATCCTCCTAAGTGCTCCATTGCCGCATTCGGCCGCGCTCGAATTGATGTATTCGAGCTTGGTGTCCACATTCATATACTCGGATAGGAATGCTGCAGGGCTACATTTGCTGTGACCTGTGGCATGAAAGATGTCAATGGCAAAGAGGGTATTTGCAAAAAACATAGGCTCGCGCAGCAAGCAGTAGGGACCCAAGGCGCATGCAAAGTCGTAGATGACGATTTTGGGAGCTGTCGGCCATCGAGTCACCATTGCTGAGAAGACATCGTCACGACCTTCGGCTTTGGGGATACAATGGAACCCGTAACAAATGCTGTGCGAACACCAGCATACCATGATACCCCCAGTTAATCGTCGTTCTCCATATTGAGAGTAATACTTCCCGCATCGATCCCCACGTTGCTGGCCTGATGCCTGTTCTTCTTGGTTCTCTTTCAGTGACGGATAAAGCGGGCGATGCCGTATTATGGGCATGCTATAAAAGCAACCAGTCTGTCGAAATTTAGTCAGTTAGAGGTGAATGGGGGCGAGGGCAAAAGAGGATGTACCGTTATCCAATCCAGATGATCATTCGGGAGGATATGTATGTTGGGCGGTGGCAGCGGCGGTTCAACGATCAGTGCTTTGAGAGTAGCACGCGCCTTCTTTTCAATCCAGGTCATCACTCCCAAGAGATCAGCAAGATCTACGTCGCTGTGATTTATAACCTTGTTCAGGGAAGGTATGGGCCTCAGCTTATAGGCCACGTTAACGTCTGGCTTCGCCACAAACTCCCTAAGCTTGAGCAGTGCCGTGTAGTTGACGAGTTGTAGCACAGATTCCTCGGCGGCGATCTATGTTGTCGTAAGCAGGGTCCACATGACCAGAGAATGGGCGTACCTGTCGGAACAAGTTCTTTATGACGGCAGGAGGTTTGTGCCCTGACCAAAAGGCTGCACGGCCGTAATGCATCGTATATAGCTGCGCTAAGGCGGGACATTCCTTTCTCATGTCTTCAGTCACCGAGTCCACCTTCTCCAAGTAGTCTTCCACTAACAAAGCCTGTCGACGTCGGAGGTTCTCATTTGGATTGGTGGCGGGAAGTGGTGTCGGTCCTGCGTCTTCGAGAGTGCCTTCTGTTGCACCAGTTGCTTCAGTAGAGACCGCCACAGTTGATAGCGAGATCGCCGCGGAGTTAGCCTGCGGTTTCATGGGAGATAGCGAAGGGGTGGATGTCTCGGGGATGGCCTGTGCCCGCTTCGACGGAGTGTCGGGGTTTGACGCAGTACCACCCTTCTTCGCCTTGGGTTTGGCTCGCGATTTCTTCGAAGGAGATTTTGCGCCATCAACACCGCCTTCTTCTTCCCCATCCTCGATGCGGTCGGGATGCGTGGGCCGCTCCATCGTGGCTCGGAAACGCCGTCGTAATGTCGCCAGGGGCAAGAGTTGCTGCTTTGGTTTGTACTTTACGTTAGGGCGCCGAACGGAATCTGGCATCGTAAACGTTGGTGGGCGAAGTGAACCACTGAGATGCTTCCGGCCAAAGGCTAAGGTGATTCCATCCCAGATGACCGTCTCGGGTGATGGTCCGCAGACCGTACAGGACATGTCGTTGTCGAACTTCTGGAGGGAGACGTATGCGAACCATACGGCGCGAAAGAGGTCGTCGCCCATGAACTCTTTTCCAGAAAGGAGATAGCGTCTTGACAATTGCGTATACCAGGCGGTAAAGGGCGTCTCTGAGGAGGTAAAGCAGCTGGTGTATTCGTCAAGTAGCTCGTGGGAGACAAGGGCAGAATTGTTGAAATTGAATATGCCATGTGCGCGCAGATCAGGGCCGATTCGCTTTCGCCGGACGGAAGGACAAACGGGGCAGACTTGAACCTCAATCTCGACGTCATGAACCGTTAGCAGGGTGTACAACTTGCAACGCTTCGTTTTTTTCAGCCCATCCCTATTGAAGAAGGTCCGCGTTGTTCCACAGTTGCAGGAGGAATCGGCTTGAAGAGGGAATGGGCCATCTGGGGGTGTCCGGGCAGGAGGGGGATCGGAATAGAGCTTGGGGTCGGACGGGATTCGCGCCCAGAACGGTGGATGTATTGGCAGATAGGATACTGTGGTACCGGGTCCGCGAGCTGAGGATAGATCAGCGTCATCCCACAAGATAGTTCAGATCACAGGAACTGACCAAGTTCGCCTATAGAGAGTGAGTCGAGGCTTGAGTCTACAAAGTCCTCCAAATCTTCGATTTCATCTTCTGGGACGTCTGGGTACCGCTCTCTGGCCTTGTTTATATGATAGCATGATAGAAGTCCCGTGTCCTTGGAGCATTTCCAGGTCGATTCCGAACGGGAAAGGATATTACTGACGATCGCTCGGCCTTTGAGCTCGGAGGACGACATCGACTGAACGGAGTACAAGCTTTCCAAACGATGGCGTCCTAGGATGCGGCGGGAGAAGAGCGTCGCTGCCGGGGGTGATGAGTCCATCGTTACAATGCTATTTCATTACTGAAGAGGTAAGTTAAGTAGCTTACCTGTCCTATCCTTATCACCTGCAACATCCCTGTCCTCGGTTCCTTCGGCATTCTTCTCGAGAATGATACTCTCGACCTCATAGTCCTGAAAGTACCGCCTGTGCACACAGAGGTTGCGGTTAAGAGCTTTAGGGCAGGTGCACCCGGTGTCGAGCTGTCCTACATCGGAGGTTTGGAATCGCATATGATACCACGCATCCTTAGGTGGAGTCAATGTCAAGTATTAAAGCAAACTAAATCAGATACGACACTTACCGTGGTCTGCCTCTTGTTAGAATCCCATCCCTGAACAACGAATAGAGAGGTATGAAGGTGGCTATACCCCGCGACATGTGAGGTTACGGCGTCAACATAGTCTTCGAAGTCGTCGTCTTCGCCGATCCACCCAAGGTCTGGATCAATTACTTCCGAGCCGACCCAAGAGCCGAAATCACCGTCGTCCGGCGCTTGGTCGGGCACAACGTCCGATATTGTCCCACCGTCCTCGATGCCACTGGCGCCCGTAGCTTGACTTGACGGCACCTCTTGTGTCCAAGCACCCTCATCATCCTCTTTGAAAGCCCCAGCGGTCTGCGATGATTGAGCAAGAACCTTCTTTACAACGCGCTTTCTAGGGCTCTTTGCCTCTTCGAAAATTCGCTGAGGTTTCGTTGGGGATGTCCAGTAAGAAGTTTCCGCCACGGCCTCCAGGAGCTCACTAGGGAACGAATGCTGAGCCTCATCGTCAAGGTCATCTTCATCTTTACGCCTTCGTTTCTTTCTCGTGGCCATATTGGTGAGCTAGAAAGCAATGCCTTGGGGTGGGGGTAAAAGTGTCGTGTGGTTTATGAGCCTTGTTTCCGATTCAGCGCTCAGCACCCATCGATCCAAATACATATTTGGGGCCTTAATCCGCTCCCATGCGAGGCACATGGGTCACCGGCTGGCTTAGGCAAGTTATTTGCAATTCGGCACCCATCGTCTCCAAGTGGGGGTCTTAATCCAGTCTCATCAAGGCGCATGGGCTCACCGTCGTGCTTTGGTCGTGCTTAGCGCGTCATTTCCAATTCAGCACCCGGCGCGGGCCTCAATCCAATCTTATCAAGGCGCATGGGCTCACATGGGCTCACATGGGGAACGATGATACAAGGGAGAAGGCAGGAGTCATGTGGGATCGTTCCAGGGTCGTCTCATGGGCACCCGCTGTTTTCGCTCGAACCCCATCCCTCTCCATATAGCCTGGCACCGTTAGCCAACGACAACTCAACATCATCATGGCTCCTTCCAAACGTCGACAACCAACCAAAGAGCCGAAGCCCGCCAAAAAGCTTCACTGCCGTCGATGTGATGGTAGCCCACTCCTGACTGAGTGTGCTCACAGCCGCAAGGCTCAAGCAGGTGTACGTTTTGCATTCGCGTACGGGATATCTCTCTAAAGGCTATCAATAGCCTCCCCCCGCTGGTCAGAACCCAGTCATCGATCCAACACTCGCTGTCCAACAAGGTCCAGCACTCGCAGCTCAACAAGGTGCGCCCCGTGCACATTAAATATCTCATCATCAATTTATACCTTCCCTCGTAGTGCCGATGTACCCTCAATTTCAATTTGGACAAAGTAAGTTAGAATTAGGTTGTTCTCGTTGTCCTTTGCTGATCCATCAAACCTCTCTCAGTGAACCCGTACGCCTTCAACTTCAACCCACCCTCAGCAACTCCTGCTGGAGTTCAGAGCTACCCCCCTGGAACTCCAAGTGCTCCGGTGTATCAGTTCCCTCCCGGGTGTAAGTTGCTCTTCCTTCGCGAATCGCGGACGGCGTGCACATTCTAACATCCCAATCAGATACCCCAATGTCGCACCCCTGGCTCTTCAACCCCGCCTCCTATGGGCTTGCGGGACCCGCGCCTCCGTCTGCTACTGCACCGCCTGCCGGAACTGACCAGTCTCCTTCAACCGTCGGTGGTGCGCCTCTGACGGCCCAGAGTAACGCCTACAACGTCGATCTCTCCCTTCTGGACGACGATATTCCAGCCCCCGTCCCTGCGACACAGGATATTACAGCCCCCGTCCCTGCGACACAGGCTGGGCTCATGCCCTCCGCATGTGCTGTGCCAGAGCCCGCCGGCGCAGTCCCACTCCCGGATGGCGAACTTGAAACCTCTGATGTAACATCACAGCCCGCACCCTCTGTAACGACTAGTCCCACGCCTCTCGTTGACGACCATGTGGACTCTGTGTCCCAGCATGGGCAAAAGCGCCCCCGCGAGGATTCGATGAACAGTTCCCCCGCACCCGCCTCCAAGAAACGGGCCTATGCATCCGGTGCGAAGCCAATCTTCGACTGGATTGAGGAGTGGGTCGCGGTGCCCGGAACTGGCGTGCGTCCCCTTCTTTTTTTCTGTCGATCGTGCTGACCTGTTTCATCCCTGTCTTTAGGTTTGGCCCGTAAGCGCCCATTGCTCCCGGAAATTGTGGATAACGCCCGCGCGACGAAGTGTTATTCCGGTTGGGTCCATGACCTCATGTCCCGCGTTCGTACCGTTCCTATCATTGCACCCCTAATTTCATGAGCTAATAAGGAACCTAGTGCGAGAGCATCTCCATTCGATCAGGTTGCTGGATGTATGTTGCCGTGCAGCATCCATCTGCTCGGACTCCCTTCACGCATTATTCGTCCCCAAAGCTCCGTGCTGAAGCTCCGGCTGCGCTCGCGTCCTTTCATAAGGATGTTAGCATGACAATGACCAGTCTAGTCCGCGCTGACCGTAAGGCCAAGGTTGAATCTATCGTTGAGGCGTTGAGAAACAAGGCTCGAGCGGAGGCCGCTGAAGCCAAGACAGCTGCCACGGAGCAAAAGCTGGCACTGGCGAACGAGAGGTTGGAGGAGCTGGAAAGAAGGCTGGAATCGTTGACTGTCATCACGGAGGAGAACGAACTGTACCCGCCCGAGGACGAGCCGGAGGAGGATGACGAAGAGGAGTTCTCTGAAACTGAAGAACCCCTGTAGCCACCCTCCATTACCTCAATACCTTTTTCCTGTCACCATCGAAATGATATCTTTTATCCTTTGCCCTTCATTCGATATTTGAGTTACTGTCTATAATCACATAAGTATCGTATTGATAAAGTCACGCTCGACGTCAGTTAATACCTTCCTGGTAGCTCAGAACGGAGTTCAACAGAAAGAGAAGGAGTATAACATCCCTTGGATGTCAACTTGCATGCCATTCAATCTAACAAATGTGATCTCTGATAGTACAGGTCACCCTCGCTATACAAATCAATAAATTCGTCGTGCCCACGGAACCTGGCCATGTCCTCCAAGTCCTGAATCATCTCCACAGCTTGGTCTATTTTGGCACCCAGCGCTTCGAGCTCACCAAGTTGAGCTGCTGCTCCCACCTCCAATGAGATATCTTGCTCATGGGCGTAAACACCTTCTCGAAGCCGGATTAGGCGCGGCAAGACCAATACAAGGTCCTCGACCACACCACTCTCGATGTACCGAGCTGAAATATCCTCCAGGAACTCGCGAAGCGACCTATTTTCCAGCATGTCCTTGTAGGATGTGAGGAGAAATTTGGTATGCCCTTCCCAGATGTCCCTCGGAGGCCGGCGGCTAACCACTGCAGTGCTAAGAAACACAGTTCCTATGAGGTATGGAATGGCATTTGTCGCTCGTTTAACACACCTTAAATCACTCGCCGGTTTCGATTGTTTGCTACTACTGCCTTCATTCTTTGGGGCAGATTTCCTTCTAGAAATGTACACCCATTTTTGAGAGCGCATCCATGTATACAATCAATGAAGTACGCACCGCTGATATGACCGATTGCTTTTCTGACGATTGTCGTACTTGCGCTCCTCGTCAGATTTAACAACTTTTACTTTCTCATGCTTCGAAGGATCGTTACGCCTTTTGGCTGCATATTTCTGCTTCCTGGAAATGGAGATGTTCTCCCGGAATCTGCAATAAAGTCAGTTGGACGGCGTAAGTGGTACAAGGATGCCGGGCCCTAACCGTTCATAGTACTTCCTGCTTCGTTCGCATGCAGCGGCCTTTTTCTCCTCCTCCGTTTTATAGAGAACAGGGCGCCCCATTTCAGCTATACTAGAATTTACTATACCAGCTGTAGTGAGTGCGCAGTCTGGACGACCCGTACTCGAGTGGGGGTGGGGTGAGCTTGATGGTTGTTGCTAAAGTCGAAACCGGTAAGGATTCACAGTTCCGCGTCTGACTTGCGCGTTTCGTCTCACGTTTACTCCACCATCAAGACTGTTCATGCTCTCCAGGCTCGCTCAATACATTTAAAGTAAAAGTATGTACGTAGAATAATAAATGAATAGCACACAGTACATGCTATGAAAAAATCTAGACATATATAAACATATATCATACTAAACCAAGTGACAAAGGAAGGGCGTCAAGTCGCACCTTGCCAGCTCGGATTTAGCAACAGTAGAATGAGGTACGCACCCTTTCACTGTCAGACACTGCTCGTTAAACTTCTTGCAGATCAATCTTACTGAACTGTAGAATACTGGCGGAAAATGAGTGCTCGTACGTCGCATATGAACGCACATTGTACTTCGCGCACAAGGGGGCGCGCACTGGCTGCCTGATGTCCCTGCTGTCACAAAAGGAAGGTGTGAGCCTAGCTTTAGACTACCCTGCGAGTCTCACTGAATTTATAGTGGCGTGGAAGGTGTCAAGAGATGAAAGTACTTTGTACGTCGCTTCACGCACGTACTCACTGCCTAATGTACTCGCTATCGCTAGAGGATGGCGCGAGGCTTACTGGAGAATTATCTGAGTATAGTTTTTGCTGGTCTAAATCACTGAGATACATAATATCTTCGAAATCCTACAAAGGGCTGTGTGTGATAGGGCGGGAACGTCAAGAGGCGCTCACAAATATCGCAGAGGCGCGCAACAAAGCTCCGTAACGGCATATGCCATGACGGATCACATCAACCTCCGGCGGAATCTGATCTATCATGCATTCTCCCCGTGACCTTGCACACTCTTTCATCGACACCACCATCGACAATACCATGAGCAACCCCACATCAGCAGATGCATCCCAGGTTTTGCCATCTCGAGAGCTTCCTCTCCTCCCTGTGTAAGTCTTCCAAGTATCACAGCAGCTACTCCTAATAATGCGAATAGTGCTGTAGGTCAGCGCAAAAACGTAAAGCTCAGGGGGACCACGTAGGCCGCAGGCCCAAGAAGATGTCGGAGCAGTATAAGGAGTAAGTCACTGCACTGCGAGAAGGACTGTAGCCTGATTTTTCCCGCATCCTGTGTAGATCTGTGGCTCGGGGAAGGAGCTAAGGGATGCAGGCTTAGAGGAAGACCTCGTTATCATCAAGAGTCCGTCAGGGAGACACACGCTTGGCCGTCGTTACGTGCCCATCGGTACAGTTCCAGCTTATCCCTCGTTGGGTGATAGATCTTCGCCCAGGAAGAGCAACACGTCTGCAGTAGCCAAGTGCGTATTCCCTTTTCTTTCTCGATATATGTGCCTGCCTGATACGTTTCATGTTAGAGCCAGTCAAGCTGGAAGGTCTGGGAAGGGTCGCAGTACTTTATCTGCTGATGACGAGTACGTGTATCTACTGTTCGTTATTTACCACCACCTCATCACACTCCCCACACAGTCCTTTTGGTGTGGCGGCTTTTGGAATAGATGGAAGGTCTGGGACTTCATCTGCTGTTGACGAGTACGTGTATCTACTGTTCGTTATTTACCACCACCTCATCACACTCCCCACACAGTCCTTTTGGTCTGGCGGCTTTTGGAATAGATCCTGATTTAAATGACCCATTCCCAGAGGCATTAGATTCGTCAGAGGATGAGTATGATAGCGATGGCAGTAGTGAAACGGGGGTTAGCGTGCTGGACGGATCTCAAGCCAAGCGAACGAGAGAGTGTCGGCCTGGAGGCCAAAATTAGCGAAGACGAGCACGAGGCTGAGGCCACTGAGTTCAGGAGTAGATTAAGAATAGCATCGATTCCCATATACATACCGCGCACTCATGGACATGGTTTCGATGGGGGTTTTGGGGCCCAAATACCTGGGTTCTGGAACGGTGGCCTTGACCCCGAGAATCGCTCAATGCTCAGGGTTGGGCCTGGTTGGGCATATGATTTTTTTCAAGTCTGTTACCATATGATCTTTTTTATTTTTTAACCCCAAGCGCGGAGCAGTTGGCGCCCGTCCATAATGATACACAGGATCAACTTCGCGAAGATCACTGATGAGAATCTACACGTCATGTGGTGGTAAAATGAACCGCGACGCGACGGCATCAGGCTGCCCTATCTGAATCATCTATGTCGAAGTGAAAGGCCAAGTTCAACCCACTGGATTCTCTCATGCCACAAGGTACACAGCCAGTATATCTCTCTTCTATTTCCGTTGTACAGAGCATTAAAGGCCTACCACAGCGTTTTTACAGTCGATGAGCAAGATGGTCGTATCAACCACAGCCATCGACGCGCATACAATCGTCAAGATGTCTACTTAGCTTAAGATTGCATGCGTGTCGCGAGCATGCATGTCTCCTCCGGGCTCCTGGTATCAGCTGTATCAACGACCGCCATCGACGCGCATCCAATCGTCAAGATGTCTTGTTCGCCTCATGAATGGACGCGTGTTGCGCGCACTCGTGTCTCCTCCCTTCCATATGCTCTCATCGGCCGGCCGTGCCCCTTGACCTTTTCACGGATAGTAAACGACCCCAAATGGACGTTCCTGCCCCCATCCTTTGTCTACACTCCCACTCAGACGTGAAACCGACTCTCTGAAAGCATTGAATACCCAGAATGTCCGCTCAACCAACGTCCGCTCAAGGTGTGTGCTTTCGAGGTGTATTCAGGGTCCGATAC
>JAACJK010000237.1:0-104602 GCA_013368325.1 Ephemerocybe angulata
ACGGTTCACAATGGGGATCCATGAAGAATTCCGAATCGAGGAAGGACCCCGCCATTAGCGCCGCCCAAAGATCGGAATCGGATGTTGTATGGAGCGCCAGCCTTTGCCAGATCAGCTCCATCCCATAGCTGCCCACATTCATGGAATCGGTGAGACTACATTGGGTCCCCTCCAATGTTAAAGATACATCCTAGATGACAATGATGATGTTAGTGAGACTCCCGACCGTTCTGCCTGTAGCAGCGCAAACACTGAATTTCGCTGCCCGAAACAAGTCGCAGCCCGAAATATCGCAGCCCGAATATCGCAGTCCGATAAATCAGGAGCACAGCCCGAAATATCGCAGTCCGATAAATCGGGAGCGCAGCCCGAAATATCGCAGCCCGATAAATCGGGAGCTTTGGGTCGGAAACGTGGAAATAATTGTCAAATGGGAAACAATGCTCCGTACCAGGTCCCGCAAGAATAAGTCAATGTAACGTTGCTCGTACTTGAGCGTACGTCGGTTGTCGTTGAGGTACTGAAGAAATCTTTGTCGCCTTGTGTCGCAAAATATGCTGAGAGATACCCAGAGGTGACCTGACGTGAAGTGGGGGACAGGAAACGGCATTTAGATGAGAATACCAACATGGCCTCATACTCTGAGTTTAATAGACTTGACGTTACCCAGAGAATGGGATCGACCTTCCGTATTGGGTGAGAATGTCCTGTGTTTGCGATTCTCTTTGATTGTGCCGCACACGCGATACGAGTTTCCCAAAGCAGAATATTTGGTTGCGGATCGCGGGTACGGTGTTCTGTCGGGCTTTCTGGCAAGGTAACAGACTTTCTCAGAACTAGATACGGAGATACATGTTTAATTCGATGGACACCCATTAACGTGGCAAATTCTCTACTTCCTCCTCCAGCCCTCTATCCTGGACTTCCTTTATGGACTGCTGGATTGTCTTGACCTTGCTGATGGTGTTGGCAAGAGAAACTAACTGTCGTTCGCTGTCCAGAATTTCTACCTCGAGAAAGAGCGCAGACTCGGTTGCGATGGTGAGGCTTCCTTGAGATCAGTTGCCGATAGAGCAAGGACATTGGTAACAACGGGGCGAAGTAGACTGGTTGGCAGGGATAGCGCTGTGACCTGCGTCTTCCAGCATTGCAGAATGTGATCGTATCCCTGGAGTGGATCATCGGTGGAGTCGACGACGAAATTCGACCACCAGTTTCCGACATAGGAGGACAGGATTGCATCATCACCGTCTCTGTCAACGTTCACTGCCCCCATCACATCGTTGACTCCGTTAGGCGGTTGCGGATACACACGCGGGTGAGACTGCACAGTCCTTTGGGCGAGCGGAGCGTGTTGTCGTGAAGACTGGTCGCCACGCCCAGCATGAAGTTGGCGGCGAGCTAGTAGACCTCGTCAGCCGGCTGCCGTGCACGCATCAAATTGGGCAAATAGCTCACAATTTCGGTCTGCACACAGAGAGTGAACGAGCTCGATCCATGGACATCGAGCGAATGAAGTCGCAACGCCAAGGTCTCGGCGGCGGCGCGGCAGCGGCTTGAGCAGTAATTAATGAGGCTCAGAAACCCATCCTTGCTGAGACCAGTCAGTTCTCCTATGCATTCGCGGTCCGTTCTGCCTGAAGTCGTGTAGGCCATTCCAAGTGTTGTAGGGAGCGAGTAGTGGGATAGACGAGGGAGAAACAGCCAGTGTGCTGCAGAGGCACATATTAATCCAATATACATGCATTGCGTCCTATTTCGATCACCATCCTACCAATAATTCTCCGTTTTTACATGGTAAGTCCCTTTTACGCCACATCAGCTTCTTCGAAGTCTTCCACTTCAAGATCAGAATCTTGTGACTTATCGGAGCCATCTGAATCACCCGCCCCCACCGCGTCTTCGTTCTCGTGCTTCTCGAAGCCAATCGGCGGTTGTATACCCCCTTGGGTTCTGATCCTCCCGCTCTCAGCCCGCTCTGGCTTCGACTTCCCGGTATTTGCAAGATCCACCCCGCACTTCTGTTGAAACATTACCGTTGCCCATGACCCCAGTCTGCGCCACATATCCGCTTGTCGATAAGCGTATGCAGTGTGCCCATCCCCAAGGCCTAACTCCGCCCAACCCGCTGCCTGATCCGCCATAAAGTCCATATATCGGGTGAACCATTCCATCTCCGACCGAATTATTGTCACCTCCTCCGACCATCGATCGTTCCGGGAGGCTGCGCGTATCCAACTAACCCGATACACTTGAATAAAGGGGGTAAAAAATGAGATTATATTGCATGTGTTAAAGAAAAATGGTACTCACCTTCTTCAACATACTTCTCAGTGCCCATTCCCGACTCTTTATGCATGCTCCAAATCCACGACATTGGTTCCTTTGTCGGATTTGCCTTGTTGGGGTTGTAAATCCCGTCACGGCCTTCGTATGAGACCTGGTGAGTTCTTGAAACCTCGGATACTGCTCAAGAACTCCTAAACGCTCTAGAGCAGCTCGAGCCTTGGTATATCGGGCGATGTGATACCTCAGAGATCCATCGACCTCATTGATGGCATCATATCCCCGCGTTCGTTCCCGCTTCCCCGCCGCTAAATCCCGGTTTGCCCGATACAGCCAAGACTTGTGCGCGATACAACGACGCACGTCCTGCGCAGCTTCGTCAGCTTGCGCTACCCGCATCACCCGCTCCTTCACCGCAACGTGCTTCCAGCCCTTTGGAAGCTCCGCAAAGTCGGAGGGAAGTGGAACAGATGATAACTCATCCTTGAGGTCGTCCCAAACGGTGTCGTCTGTCGGGGTGAGCGAATCCTTGCAGAAACACTCCTCCTCCGCATCACCCTCACACACACATACCTCTTCATTCTCCTCCACAGCGCTCGTTCTCCACACGAGTTCTCGGATATCGAATGCGAAGAGCTCATCAGCATCGTCGTAAAGCTGATTAATCAGCTTCAGGATATGCTGACCCTTCCTAATAAGCGCGACTTCAAGCTTTTGCGCCTTCTTCGTCTTTGACTTGCGAACGGGTAGGGTGGGTGCGCGTCGGCGGATTTGGGATCGATACCGAATTCTGCAGTATTGTTGCGTCAGCCAGACCTTCAGACCTAATGTACGGACTTACTGCTCTTCTTCAATCTCTATGGCCAACGCAATCCAGTCCGCTATGCCCAAGTGATCATTCGTGGCCCGCTCTTCATTCATGAGACGGGCTTGAGCATCGCTTTTTGGTGGAACTAATAACCACCGAATTAGTACCGGCGGAAACGACCCGAAGGTATATATCGGGAAGGAAGCACACCTTTATGAGAAACCACGCTATAAACGTCCATTGACACATTGTTTGTGGCGATGCGGTTATCATTGGCCTCCTGCATCAGCGATTTCCACTCCTGTCGCTGGGTATCCGTTGCAGTTGAGTCAAGTTGTTCGAAGCCGTCAGCTGCGGTCGCAGATTCCTTCCTTGCGTCGGCATATTGTTTGATAAGAAAGCGGACTATTTGTAAGAAACATGTGAGAATACAGCTACATTAGGATGAAAATCCAGATCTGACCCATTCCCTGGAGCTTTCTCCAGTTACTATCACCCATGCACGCATCAAGCATCTCCGATCTATGGGCAAGTGTCATGCTCCGGGTCACATTGGCCGCTCCGTTCAAGGTCGACCACAAAGATTCGAGAATTTTCTCACTTGTTACCCCTGCACCCGGTAGGTAGGTGGGGGCGAAGCGCACGAGACAGTCTTCCTTGTGCCCATGGACGTGAAAAAGCCCGATCACAAAATTGATGGGCACACTGGGTGGACAAAGCTCGGGTAGAAGCCAGGAACGTTCAATTCGGGATCGGAAGTTGATGCAATACTGGCAGTTTATATCGTAGGCGAGCGCGACTGGGATATCCTTGGTGTTGGTATTGGCGATCGCATGACAGAAGGCGTAGTCAGTATTCATTTGTCTGCGAGGTGAACTCCAAGTCAGCACCTGAAAAGTATGAAGTTACTGCAGTGCGTACCTTTCCCCCTTCTGCATGTCTACGACAGAACCAGGTGCGAAGCACCCATGGCGCGCGCACGCGATTGCAACCAGCCCTGTAGAGTCATACCCCTTCTTCGGCTTGTTCTTGTCCGAAACAGCCCTGTGTTGATAACAGGTTGGGGGCTGTGGGGGATATTCGGGCAATTAGATACGATTTCAATCAAATATTCAATCGGAAGGGTGGAAGTGTCGCATGTCGGACATAATTGCGCTGTGTCGGGCGCGGTGCGGGTCAATGTCGGGAATTCGGTGGATTACGGCGGGGAAATTGGAATAAATTAGAAATATTCAAGTCGCATGGAGTAGGTCTCGAACAGATGGGGCAATGGCAAATATGAAGGGATAACTAACCTCCTGTTCTTCTTTGTATTCCTCGATGTGCGATCTGTACATCTCGCGTTCAACCATATATCCCTCCATCGGTGAGCCACACGGGGTCCCTCATTCGCCTTTTTCTCAGGTGGTTCAGCACAAAGTTCCCATCGGCAACAAGATATCGGCGGTACTTCCAGCTGTGGAAGGTAATTAAATTAGGGCGGTATTTTTAAATATAAAGAAAGAAACGCACGAGTCGATGTCTTGATCCCAGCCATCTGGAAGGTTAACCATAGGCTGTGGACAGGTGGCACAGAATAGCGCAAGCTGGCCTGTATCAGGTCTTACTCCAGGACTGGTGTGCCCAAACCCTTTCCTCTTGAGCGACGTGAGATGGTTCCATTGTTGCCAGATTCTCGCCATCTCCCGCTTTCGATTCTGTCCATTTATGGTACCCATCAATCGGTGCTTAAATTTGATGGAGGAGAGGACATACCAGAGTGTGAGATGGAAAGATGTAGTTGGTGAGTCGTCGGAGGATATCCGTGTACGTCTCAGAAGACATGTGAGCCTGGACCTTGAGCAGGTGGAGGAGCTTGAGAAGTTCAAATGAAAACACCGTGCGGATCTCCTTCCAAGTGGCGGGGTATAGAGACTTGTCCAGAAACTGGATATCGTCGGGCTGACCATCTGTGCAGAAGCAGGGAAAAACCGGGAGGTGGTGGAATCCGTTGGTGTGGACAACCGAAATGATAGATCCGGACCCGACAGCAGATCTCTTGGGCTTGGACCCGAAGGTGGGGTCACCCGAGAAATCATCCACCTCATTAAGGCCAATACACCTGCCTTCCAACTCCGTGAGTGTGCTTCTGTAGGAAGGGCAGGGATCAAAGCCATGGCCCAAGCACAGAACCGTGCCCACATGCCAGAGCCAGGCGGGAATCCAATGCTCGCCAGTCCATCGTTCGATCCTGTGGAAAGGAGTCCTCCGATGGGTATTCTTGCAGCACGAGGCGCAAAGTCGGGGGATATCAAAGCATTCCAGGCATCGAAAGCGGGTATCGTCCGACCCACACAGTCGCACTTGATGTTTCGGAGTCCTTCGCCATGGATAATGCGATCGAGATATGGCCCGCACTTGGTCTTCCCCCCATTCGTCCATGTACTCATGGCTCGTCTAAAAAAAGCATAATGAGATTGCGGAGTACAATAGATAATGATGCACATTGGGTTGTACCTTTCCTGGTGCCTTTTTGGCATTGTGCTTCGTGAGATGTTCTCATTAATCATGGAGGTAGGAGGGTTGTCCAGGTTGTCGGGTCCAGATGGATATGGGTTGAGCTGGTCTGGTGCTGGGGAGTAGTCATCTGTGCGAGGACGCTTCTGGACACCTTTCTTGGGCTTCGGAATACGGGCGGATACAGCAGCTCTGGAGGGGACAAGAACGAATTTGGTACCTCGAGAGTTGGTTCGGACCGTCACTTCGCGTTTGCTGTAGCCATCAAGAGATGGGTGCAGCTTACGACCCATGATGAGGCAAGAGGGAATTTGCTGGATACTTAGTCTCATCATTGTGGAGTATAAAAGGGATGGATACCACTGGATTGTAATCTCCAGGAACCCACAATTGCTTCTGTAACCCGTGTGTTTATCCCCGATTTCTCCATAATTCTTTCAACATGCCTCCGAACGACTCTTCCAAATTATCCTCCGACGATCATTCGGACACATCAACTGAGCAGCCAGACAATGCGGATGGCCCAAAGTCGAAACGGCCTTCTCTCGACAGCCACTTCTCCCCCGATCAGCTCAAATATCTCCAAGAAACCAGGGAGACATACCGCTACTCACCCCACAAGCTCCGGAAGGAGCTTGCGCAAGCTACATACACCAAATTCATTAAGGATATGGAAGCGGGTGGTCGACCCTGCAGTAAAGAGGACAAGGCTGCAGTGAATGAGGTCCGACTGTCCGACTTGTGATCCGGCTTCCCAATATATCTAATCACCTTCTTCATCTAGAATGTGCGCACGTGGTATGCGCAACGCGCGCGATCTAGGAAGGATGAAATTCGGTGGGGCATTCAGTGGGTTCCGAGGCAGGTGTTCTACAAGGAGAATATTGGGTTGGTTCTGGGGAGACAGGCTGAGCTATACGCAGAGGCTGTGGGTGTGCATGCCTCCGACGTTGACATTGAGCCTGCCGAAATTGATGCGGCGGGTGATCAAGAGTCGGAAACACCGGAGGTCGACAGTACAGACCCTAAGAAGCCTCCGAAACCATTCAACTTCTTTCAGAAAGCCCTCGGTATGGAATGGGGAGCTTTGGATGATGATGAGAAACAGAAGTACCAGGAAATGGCAATTGAGTGGCGAGAACGCGGGCCAAACGAGGACGAGAAGCGAAGGCAAGTTCTTTTGTCCAAAATCACAGGCCCATACTGACATATTGCATAGACTTGCCGAGGAAAAGCTATCCGAAACTCTTTCGCAGTTTAGCCGTGACATCTATCACCAGATGGGCGTCAGAATGGTCAGCCTTGTCAGCTACCATGACACCACGGGACGACTCTGTGTCAGTACGTATACTATATCTTTACCTTCTCGGGTATTTGATTGACATGATTATACAAAGGTACAATGGACTTCAATAATAAGATTGACGGGGGGAAAACATTTAAATCTGGGGCAAAGGGATGGTGGGAGAAGCATGATCCAGAAGGCCAGTATGGTATGTTTGTTGCAAAGCTGGCTCGGAATGAGGAAACCTTTGGGAAGGAACTGGGGAAGTTGTCCTCAAGGTTAATGAGTATGGGAGCCAGTGCTTCCCGATCCGAAAGTCATTCCGCCCCGCCTTACGCCAAATAAGTATTATGTGAAGCTGATCCGAGCATTTGTACTGGGCTGCTATGGTGCGTATATTCTGTTTATTATATTAATAATATTCTCAACCTTCACCCAGCCTGTGCGCGTGGTGTAAAGAGCACGTCTAGTCTTGCACACCCACCCTGGACCGCCCTCTCCCTCCATCTCCGCCAATTCATCGATAAAGAATACTTCCCCGATCATCTTGGCCAACTCAATGAGCCCAATAAAATCCGAGTGTCACGAGCAAAGGAAATATTGCTGTACTGGTATGGTCGACAAAAAGATGGACTCATTCCATTGCAATTCCACAACTACTTGGTAGCGGACGGACAATATGCACCTCGAGAGCCTCGGGAGCTATGCCAGAACTCGGGCGGTGGGAGTACCGGAGAGTCAGAGTCCGATCGGGATGCGCTCCCAAGGCGTCATCGGGGAAGGAAACCGAAGGTAAAGATTGATCTGTCGGACTCAGAGGACAGTGAGAGTGATCTCCCGAGAGAACGGAAGAAGGATACGGGAGGGAAAGTCAAGAACTCTGGGATTCAGGGCAGGAAAGGGAGCAAGGTCACGAAGAAGGGCAAGGGGAGGGGTAAAGGTGGTAAAATGGTTGATAGCGAAGTGGATGAGGGGTCGGAGGGTGTGGTCGCAGGAGGGGCCGACAACGACAATGTTGATGGTATGTCATTCTTTTAATTAGGGAGGCCACAGTGACACTGAACACCATATTCATAGATTTCCATGCCAGCACTCCTCCTAAGGTTGTATCGGGCAGTCGGAGTCAGAGGACGCAAGGTAGGCGAGACCCACCAAACGCAGGACATTTTACTTATATCCCCGGATTTTAGAACCCTCCTTATCCACGCTCACACCAGGTACGGGTGGATTGGTGGAGGCAGCGTCGAACCTCATGCTGCAATCGCCCCCACATCGTCCGACTGAGGCACCCGCGCAGACACAGGCGACACCCATGGATGCCCCGACACCCGACACTTATCGTCCGACTCCGATACCTGCCCATCCACAGTCAACACCCAATACCCATCATCCGACTCTGATACCCACGCAGACACAGTCGACACCCATGGGTGTTCCGACGCCCGACACTTATCCACAGTCGACACCCGACACCCATCGTCTGACTCTGATACCCGCGCAGACACAGTCGACACCCATGGGTGTTCCGACTGAGACACCCGCAGATCCATACCCGACCCCGATGAGCCCTGCGATGCAGACACTTGCTGATCCGAACCCGACACACACCGCCATGGTGGCGTTGCTCCAACCCCCTCATCCGACACAGAGTCCCGCCATTCCCGCACATCCTGAAGCCACAACAAATGCGGGCGAGGATTTGCCTAGCCCTCACCCAACTTGGACTACTGACAACGCACACCCGACACACCCAACCCCGACTCATATCGCACCCCCTCCTGCAAATGTGGAATCTACAGTGGGCCTCTTCCAAGAGCTGGTAGATAGGGAAGTTGCCCGGGTGCTTGCAGCTACTCGTGCAGCAGGGATTGCTGCAATTCCCACCTCATTGCCACCAGCCGTCGAACCCACCACAGACAGTCCAGCAGGGAGCGGTCCATCGGGGAAGGCACCAGCTGCAAAACCGCGTCCCCGCCCTAAGCCCACCAAGACGGGCAGTTCGAGTAAGCAAACTGATGTGGAAGGGGAGCCGGGTACCTCTGGTGAACAGGGTGGAAGGAGGTTAAACGCGGAGGAGAGAGAGTTGTTGAGGGTGGCTGAGGCAGTCGGAAGGACAGGTAAGCGAGTGTCAAAAAAGGTTCAACGATACGGTACATAGGCCCTCGGGAATTTTAACTTACCTGTACAATATCTTAAGAGGTTTCTTAGGATTTATTTATTTATTTACCACGCACCAAAGGTAGATACAAATTGTTGTTGTAGGGCGCGAGATCGCGTACAAGTTCAGGCAAGAGCAAGGTATCCCAACCGGATTCCAGAATTTGTAAGCAAGTTCCGAGCCCCGCTGCTTACCAAGCCTGAGCATGTCCCGACTCCCCTCAGCGTGGTTTTTTTAAAACTGCTTCAATGATATATGTGCCAAAATCACGATAATTAGATTAATGCATACACCATACACACAAATATTTCGAAATAAATTGCAGGACCCCTTTGCGTAGACAACTGACCTGGTGGATTGGTGAATGGACTGGACTAGCCGCCAAACGTGCGAGGATGTTCAATCACAATCATTAGAAGAGAAACAAAGAAATCATTAATAATCGTGACGTGCAACACACAGGAGTAGAACATATGTAGAAAAAATGAGACAACTACGGCGCGGGGGCCTCGGGCCTATCCTTCAAGTTTACAGCCCTGCCTGGCTGTATTCTTCCAGGCGGTGGGCGTGGTCTCGCCTGGTAGCGCCCTGTCCTGGCGGGAGGGTTATCTGCAGGTGCGGGGAGTGTTGGAATATCTAGATCATCCGCGGGAACATCGGAGATCGTCGTAAGAGGCGAGTTATCCGCAGACCAAGAGTTTCTTACATTGGATGGCACACTGCCAGTCCATGAAATTTCTGGAAAGAAAATGTCGGTAAATTAGTGACTGAACTTTAGAGAGGGCCTAGAAATAGTACCTTGACCATCGAGGTAAGAGCCGACCCCCTGGGCTGCACCTTGAGCGGTGGATTGTGCCCCGCCTCCTGGGACTCCCAACCCAGTAGCCACCGTATCCTGATACTGATCAGCATAACTCTGACCAGCCACGGATACACTGCCGGCGGTAATCTGACCCTCTGTCAGACCCGCAGTGGGCCCATTCCTCGGCATCCCAAAGCCCGACGTCCCGACATGGCTGGCGGGACCAAACGCGCGCATAGAAGTGGAAAATGGATCAAACGGCTCATCCCCATGTTGGCGATTCGCCACACCACCATTGAAGCTCACTGAAGGTGTCCCAGTTCCACTGTTTCGGAATCCTGATACCCCGCTTGTACCAAGGGCCCCGCCAGAACTACCTGGAGTGAATAACCCCATCCCAACCCCGCCACTGTGCATATATGCTCCTTCCGCATCTAACCCTCCCCGACTTGATTCCACCCGATCATCCATGCCTCCACCCGATCCTTGACCGACACTAGGGACGCTCCCGACATCTCGACCCGACATATCCAGTCCGCCTCTCGACATATGACTACCGTGGGTCGAAACTGATGCTGCCGGATAAGAGTCGGGCCGACGCGGGCCCTCAGAATCCCCGCTCATCCGATAAGATCCAGGAAAGTCGGGCCCGATTATCCCTCCACCTACAACCATGCCCGCTCGAGCATTGGATCCTGGCAATCGGGCACGTTGTGAGTCGACATTCCAACCCATGGGCATGGTTGAGGGATGTTGGAGCTGGGGTGTGCCGCCTTCACTGTTAGATACCCCTGCCGTCTCGAGGCCACCATCCTCAATACCACGTCCTCTAGTCAATGGCAACGGGCCTGCCCTCGCACTCTCCCTAACTCCACTTGCTACGCTTGCCGATCCCTGGTGCCAAATACGACCTGACTCGTTAGGCGTCATCTGCAAAAGGTCTTGTCGAAGCGAGTCTTTCAACACCTTCTCCAAAGTAACTTGAATGGTTTCCGCGGTTTCGAGCCTGTGCTGCTCCAATACACCACCCAGTTGGCCAACAAGACCTTGAAGTCCTGCACCCCAGATACGGTCGAGTCCCTGAACCACATTCTCTAAGCCCTCCAACTTCGCAAGGACCTCACCGTCCTTCCTCATGCCAAAGTATCCCTCTACCCGCCGCTCCATCTCTCCAAGCCGTCTCCCATTCTGCTCAACCTCCCTTTCGAGGTTCGACAATCGTGCCAGTACCCCTTCATTACCATCCTGGCTCGCGATGCGATTCTCCAGCTCCATTACGCGATGCGAGATTGGGCCAGTCTCCCTGACGGTCTCCCTGACGGTCTCGCGGATGGTATCGATCTCCAACTTGTGCTCGGCGGCGGAATTTGCATGCCCAATGCTCAGATTCTCGACTTGTGCTCGTAGGGCCGAGATTGCAACGATATCACGTCGCATGGCAGAGAGTTCTCCATGCATGTCGGTTACCGGTCCCTCTGTGGATCTACTCGCAGTCTATCGAGATGCGGCGAATTAGACGGAGGTGCGCTTCAACTCTGAGAAAACATGGACAATGCTCACATTAACGTTGGTCGGAGCCTCTCCCTCGTATGCTGGCGTTACGCGCTCGCTCTCCCTATTCTTCCCTTTCACCAATGCTTTGTTGCCCCCGATGCTTTCACTTCCGATAGCCGTTGGAACCTTGGGCTATGATTAAAGACTCAGGTCAGTCAACTTTACAACTCTGAGTTTAGGAGAATATGTTGTACGTACCTGTACTCCGCTCTGGCCAGGTACCGATTTAAAAGTCTGCCTCACTGGTACATCGACCTCCATCGGCACACCTGACAGACTCCTGTCGATTACAGGCTGACCTCCAGGTACAGAGCCTTGCCCGCTGCCTGAACTTTCCGCCCTAGCCTGCTTCTCCCCCACTGCCTTCACCTTCAGCTTACCCGGCCCCTTCACCACCTTCGCCTTTTCCTTCTCCTTCCCTTTCGGCCGCTGAACTTTCACCTTTACAGTCCCACCCCTCCCATCGGGGTGCATATCATCGTCGCCCTTGGCATGATGATGATTCTCGACCGCATCAGGAAGCTCTCCAACGTCGTCTTCCTCCTTCATCCCACCGTTAGAGTAAGTGCACCTTTTGTGCGACCGGAGACAGTTAAAGCAAGCCTGGTCGATCCCGCCGTCGATAAAGCAGATCCATGGAGGTCGTTTGCCGACACAAATCCTGCAAGGTATTTCGAAGATATCGAGAACCGTCTCTGGCATTTTCTGTGTACTTCGCCGCTTCTGTTTAGGTGGGCTTGTGTAGTTCTTCAGTTTCTTGTTTGGGTGAGCTGGATCCACGGTCTCCTCTGGCTTGGGGGTAGCGGTCAACTCATCCCCAGACCCACTCCTCGGCTTCCTCTTCTTTCCCCGCTGCTCATCGTTCACAGCAGCCCCTTCCGACGGTTCTGAATCCTTAGAATCGGTCCTAGGGCCGCCCATATCCTGGTCTAAATCGTCATCGCCATCCGCATCCACAGCATCGTCCACACTCGTGCCTCCAGCACCCATAGCACCTCTACCCCCAATACCGACACCCGCCACACCTCCCATGCCAATGCCCGCTACACCTCCCACACCCGCTACACCCGCTACGCCTTTAACGGCGGCCCCAACCCCGCTTCCATGCTCTACGCCCGCTACAATACCGACACGCGCGACACCTCCACCTCCAATTCCCGCTACAACACCGAGACCCGCGACACCTCCCACACCTCCAACGCCCGCCACACCACTCACATCCGCTACGCCTCCAACGCCCGCCACACCCCCGCGTTCACGCCTTCCTCCCGCTTCGGCACCGACATTCGCATCACGTCCGACGCCCGCTACACCTCCCATACCCGCTACACCCCCGCGTCCACGCTCTCCGCCCGCTTCAACACCCACATCCGCGTCACGTCCGACGCCCGCTAAACCTCCCACACCCGCTACACCCCCGCGTCCACGCTCTCCGCCCGCCACACCTCCGACACCTCCAACACCCGCTACACCCCCGCGTCCACGCTCTCCGCCCGCTACACCTCCGACACCCGCAACACCTCCGACACCTCCGACACCCGCTACACCCCCGCGTCCACGCTCTCCGCCCGCTACACCTCCGACACCCGCAACACCTCCGACACCCGCTACACCCCCGCGTCCACGCTCTCCGCCCGCTACACCTCCGACACCCGCAACACCTCCGACACCTCCGACACCTCCGACACCCGCTACCCACTTGCCTCCACTCCCTACGCCCGCTACAGACCCGACACTCTCCCTACCCTCACCGCCCGTGTTTCCGCCCATGCCCCCTGCAATAATACCATCGCCACCAGCGTTTGCGGGCCCGACATTCATAGCACTAACCCCGACTCCCGTCCCCAATCTCTCCCTTCCCATCTCCGCCTCCCTTGGTGCCCTGGTGGTACTCTCTGCATTTCCTGAAGCCTCGCCGAGAGTCATAGAGAATGGGGTGCGTTGGAAGACCGAGAAATCGAAGGATGAAACAGGTAAGCCTGCACCGTATTCAAGGCGTTTAAATCGAAGTTCCTCGAGCCAACCGTCGACGCGCAACGAGCGTTTGAAGTTTCGCTTTCCACAGTGTACGTAGCCTTCGAGGACTGGAACCTTAATCCATGTATTAGTGAATCTCTTTAATAACAAATGCTTGCATTCTGCTCAATCAGACTGACCGCGTCCAGGATAATGGCAGTGAGTCTGTTCCCAATATTCGGCGTATCCCCCGTCCAACTTTCCGCACCATCGAGCAGGTTGTGCAGGCTTGTAATCTTTTCTTGATATTCCTCAACTGACAATGGAGGACTGCCGTCCTCCGCGTTGTGGATATTCGACATTCCTTTGTTGAGGCTAAGCGCTTGATGAACGAGAGGTCGAAGGTTGAAGTCAAGTTTAAGTGACAGATAAAACTTAGAAGCGTCGTGAAAGATTTTGCTAGTTAATGCACACAGGGATGGACTGATATCGATGGCCTCTTTATCAGCGAAACGATGGTAGGAATCCTTATCCAGCCTTCGATCTGTCAAGATGAGCAAGACTACCTGTGCTCCTAGTGATTTATCACATTTGCGAAGCGCCCTTATTCCGATAATTGTCCACAAGTCCTCCCACCCTCATCCATATAATATATCGACATCTTCTTAGGTTCCTCCTCATTAACCTGTTCACGCAGATTGGCATCGACTGAGAACATGGGTCAGTTAGCGGTTTACGGTCTTCGCTGCATTTTTATTAACCTATTCGGGCTTTTGCTATTTAATAACCAGACTTCGAGATGAAGGATAGCGTCGCCGTCAGGTCGAACACCCCAACGGCTCTTAGAAACGACGGCAATGCCAGTACGCGGCCTCCCCTGTGCTTTTCCCCAATGCTCCTATATTAATACTGATTTCTTGAAGAGATACAACAGCGTTTGCCTTCCGCTGATATCTTCAGCAGGGCACTTGACGACTCTCCGACTCAATCCCAAGAGACGAAACCCAAGTACATCACCCCCGGCACTGTGCCGCCACTTTCCCTGACACCACGTCCTACATTGCGTCCAACCGGCCCTCACCCTGGACCGCCGCCCACAGCGTCAAGGGAATATGTCAATTTTAATCGTGAACTTGAAGACACCGCTCAACGAGTGGCCGAAAGCAAGGGTCGTGCAGAGGCCGGGCTTCCTGTGCAGAAGACTGGCGCGAGCTCTACCGCACAGTCACTTCGTCAAACTGCGGCAGAGATGTTAAACGATGGGTAATTATTGCTTCTATCTAACGATTGTACATCTGGGAGGCTAATCACAATATCAACAGGTACTGGGACTTGCGTGCGCACGATACTGTCCGGGTCGCAAGCGGTTTTCTTGATGCTCATCTACAAGATCTGGTGGAAATCCAGGAGCGTACTCTTGCACACCACGAGAACCTATTGCGTACACGCATTCTGACTCAGAAGGTTGTAGATGCCCTTAATCGGGCTATGTACTCACATTCAAGGGCCGAGAGCCTAAAGTCTGGGCTCGCGGCTGCTTCTAATGCTAACTCCACTGTAAATACGTAGATCAGGATTTGATAGATTTACGGAGTGGGACCTTCTTCACCCTTCTTGTTCTCACATGTTATCAAGGAATGTGGGGTCCGTGGAGAATAAGTTTGATAGTTCTGAACTATGGAATAGCTATTCGGCGTCCGCGCTTTATCCGCCCGCGTGCTTCACAGACCACTTCTAAAAGTATACTTTAGTTCTTATTCGCCTATGTATATTCTTATCATCTAAATCATGTCTCTAGAACTACTGAAGGCCTAAAGTCGGGCCACAAGGCGTCCGACGCACGGGATGCCCGGCGCGCGAGACACCTAACCCATCCGCATCATTGCATAGGTCATGCGGCTGCTGCATAGTCGGGTTGCAGCACGCGCGGCGCGCATTCCCGCCAGGTGTCCAGCACCCGAATGGGAATTGAAATTACACACGGGCATTCCCGCCGGGTGTGGGATCCAAGTGAGATCCGAGTCATCCGACCGTGGTGCTATTGCGGGCATTGCAAATGTGCCGATCAAGTGCCGAATCCCGATTAATACACCCCGCACTGGGTTTACTTATGACCACAACGAAGGCTCAATTGGCGGACATCAACTGATACAAGCCATTGACAGCAGCCAACTGACCTCTACTGATCCATGACAGATGGACCACATGTAAGCTCAGTTGACCCATGTCGTAAGGGTCATTGGCGGGTTCTGTGGTGCAACGCCCTCTTCGACGCCATCACCAACCCGACGAAGCCCTCTGAGGACACCGGCATCTACGGTAGCATGCACGCGCCGGGCGCCCAGGCCCAGAAGCCTCAGGAAACCGCGCCAGTAGACCCCTACGCCCTCATCCCCAACCCCCCCGGCGGCTGGGGCAAACCCGCCCTCGACGGGAAGCAACTCCGCAAGCGCCTCACAACCGAGAGCATCCGGATCGTCGAAACCGCAGAGGGTGAGCGAGTCTTCGCCACCATCTTCTGGGACGTAGACACCAACGAAGACATCATCCGCGGCGAGCTACTCCACGCCGTCCTCAGCAAGTTCCTGGGCGCAGACGCCAAGATCATCATCACGGCCATGAGAATGACGGACTACGTCGTCGGCTTCCGGGCAGCCGTCCTTGTCCTCATCAGCGGTCTATCGGTCCTCAACAAATTCCGTTGCATCGAGCAGGGCACATTCGCCACCGCGAAGGGCGCCTTCCACATCATCGACCACGACATCCCCATAATGGACTACACCATGCACTTCAAGGACCTCGCCCTCCGCCCCTCCGCCGACCCTGCCGAAGCTGAGAGGAAGGTCCAAGAGATGATCATCGAGAAGCTCCGTAGCATCTCCGCCCTCAACACCCTCATTGCTGAACACGGCGATGCCCTCAAGCACGTCGCCCCTGACAACCGCCTCAAGTCCTTCCTATCCTCGGTCCGCGCCAGCGTATTCGAAGCGGCTAACAAAAATCAGCAGATGATCCCCATCTGGTCCATCTATATCAGATCCTTCACCACCGACGAGGAGATCCACGCGAAGTTCGTCGCTGCCATGAAGAAACTCTCGTACGACTCCGTCGGGAGCATTCAAGGAAAGATCAAGGCCGCCGCCGACGACTGGCATTGCAACCGCTGTAAAGCTGTGGACCACCCCACCGGGCTCTGCCCCATGCTGCGAGCCCCCGGCTACGTCGACATCAACTTCGCGGACCCCCACCACGCCGTCACCGGCAACGTCAACAACGCCTACCCACCCACCGCCTCCTTCTTCGACATCGCAGAGCAGGAAGGACGTGCATCCGGACCCGTTGGGGGTTACGAGCCCAACGCGTACGGACGTCGAGGCCGAGGGGGCCGGGGAGGACGCGGCCGCGGCTCTGGCCGTGGTTTCTGAACCGCACGCGCTCGCGCCCCGATCCCACTTCCCTAGCGACCACAATCCCGCGCACACACGCACCACACTCCTTACCCTTCATCACCCCCTGAGGCCCGGTTTGGGCGGTTACGCACATGGACCCCATCGCTCCCTGCTTCCGAAATAGCCACATACATACATACATACCTACTTACCCCCGGCACACCTGCCACAATCTGTACCCATGTAGATCGTATATAAAATTCGTTGACCGAAACCCGAGTGAAAGTTGAGTGGGAGGCCTCTGGTGGGGTCCTATCAGCCCCTCCTTGAAAAAGAGGAAACACTGATGGCCCAAATATACTGGCTCCCTCTGGGGAGGACAGGAAAGCCGGAAGTGTCGATGGCTATGAGAGCCGCAGTGCCGTGATAAAGCACGCAGGCGGGAGTCCTATTCAGGGCGCGAGCAACCCGTCTTTAGAGCCGCAGTCCGGCTTAAGTCGCGTGAAGCGCCGAGAGCGCCTAACCGTCATACTCGCCAGCGGTACCCTGGATGAATGGACCTAGCCGGCCCGATCGTTGCAAAGGCCGATTCGCTACGAGATCAACGACCAAGAAGAATTATATTAGCCCGAGCCCAAGTGGCTCACAAAAACCCCGGTCCCTCCCTCCAACGTCGAACCCCCGGGTATCGACTACTGGAGAAAATAGGGAAGCCCCGCTTGGAGCTTCCCGCAACCGAGCGAACCCGAGCAACGGCGACGCACCCTCTTACATGGAGCACTCCGAAGGCGGGGTAAATCAGGTAGGAGGAGAAGGGAGGAGGAACACGGGCACGACCCACAGTACACACGCTACACCAACCCCTCCCTCCCATAATGGGACCACTCCTACGGGCAACACCGAGCCCAGCCCACAACCAGGCACACACCCCGCCAGCGATAACCCGCACCGGAAACGCAACCGCACCCGCAAAAAGAGGACACCGGTCAGACAAGCAGACCAGCCGACTGCCCACGTATTCCCGAACACAGAGAACATGACCGACATCCCACAACCCAACCTCATATCAAACTACTTTGCACCGAGAGCGAGAACGGCCGTGCAACGAGCATCGGACCGCCAGGACACCCAAGATCGTGATAACACTCAAGCGCCCGGACAGGCGCCTGCCGCCCGGAGCACCCTACCCACCATTAGACTGCGAGACTCGCCGATCGAGAGGATGAAGAAAAGGAAGAAAGGTGTCAAAACAATGAGAGCTAACATTAAGATAGCGACACTTAATATAAGAGGGGGAGGGCCACAAGGAACAAGAATGAACCCGAAGTGGTCGGACATTAACACCCTAATGAGGACACAAAAAATAGGAATACTTGCCCTCCAGGAAACCCACCTGACAAAAGAAGCCCTGGACACCATAAATCAGTCTTTCAAGCGCCAGATGCTGGTAGTCCAATCAGCAGACCCCGGGAACGTGGGGGCGAAGGGAGTAGCCTTCGCTCTGAACAAGCGCATCGTGGCGTGGGACGAGGCAAAGATAAAGGTAATTGAACCGGGGAGAGCCCTCCTCCTCACCATACCATGGCGCAACAACGGCAAAGCAATCACGGCCCTCGCGGTCTACGCCCCAAACACGAAAAAAGAAAACGAGAAGTTCTGGAAGGACCTGGACGACTGCTTCTTTGCAAGAGAATACCCCAGGCCCGACGTGATGCTCGGGGACTTCAATGTTGTCGAGGAAGAAATTGACAGACTACCACCACGAAAAGACGCGAGGGGGCCGGTCGACGCGCTACGACAGCTAAAGGATAGACTCCATCTGTACGACGGGTGGCGACAGGAAAATCCAACCCTAACAAGGTACTCGTACACCCAGGACGCCACTGGATCGTGCTCGCGTATAGACAGACTGTATGTTACCCAGGGCTTCCTCGAGAACAGCAGGGGCTGGGATATGATTTTAAGCGGAATCGAGAAAGCGGATCACCGTGTGGCTATCGCCCAATTCTTCGACCCCGGTTCACCATACATCGGTAAAGGGAGGTGGGCGATACCCGACCAGATAGTGTCCAACCCCGAGTTTATCAAGTTTGCGATAGAGAAAGGGAAAGAGACTGTAAGAGAGGCAGAACGCAGAAACATACAAGACGCCTTTGCTACGTATAAGATGCAGCTTACCGGGGAGGCGAAAGCAATGGCTAAAAGGCACTACCCTAAAATCCAGCAGAGACTGGATAACCTACAATCAGACCTAGGGAAGATTCTAGATGACCCAGACATGAGAACGGAGGACAAGGTACTACGTGCCCAAGCCCTAGAGGAGGAAATGAGACACCTCAAGTCGAAACAACAGAAGGCCACTAAACAAAACTTGACGACCAAATTTATCCTCGAAAACGAGACCATCGGGAAGACATGGATCCGATCGAATAAACAAACAAAGCCAAGAGACACGATGAGAGCGCTGATGAAGGACCGGAATGAAAAGACGAACCCAGCCCTTGAGTACTCGTCCCGAGGAATGGTGGAGATCGCCCGGAAGTACCACGAAGAAGCCCAGGAAGACGCAGAAACGGAGCAGACAGGCAGAGAGGAAGCGATAGCGGACGCGCTCGAGAGCCTAGACGTGCAACTGAGCGATGAACAACAGGAGGAGCTGGGAAAGAAGCTCACCCACGACGACATAACCGACGCACTGGCCAAGATGCCCAACGGGAAAGCGCCGGGCCTGGATGGGATACCCACTGAACTATGGAAGACCCTTCACCGGACGTACCTAGAACAGGCAAAGAAGCGAGACGGCGCGCCCTCCGAACCATTCGACATCATCGGCCTAATACAGCGGGTCTTTAACGACATTGAAGAAAATGGAGTGCAGCCCGGATCCGGGTTCGCAGAGGGCTGGATGTGCCCCATCTACAAGAAAAAGGACAAGACGGACATTGCGAACTACAGACCCATTACCGTCCTAAACACGGATTACAAACTCTTCACACGAGCACTGACAACGAAGCTGGCCCCGATGGCTCTGGACCTCATCAACCCAGACCAAGCCGGATTCATGGCGGGGCGAAGGATAGACGATCAGACCGAGTTAATAAAAACAATGATAGAGTGGTGTGAAGTAGAAGAAGAGGATGGGGCCCTGGTCTTTCTCGATCAGGAGAAAGCATACGACAGAATAAAACACGATTACCTATGGCGCGTACTCCAGAAATTCAACCTACCGGAAAGCTTCATCTCCTCTGTGAAATCGCTCTACGAGTCGGCGGAGACAGTAGTAATAATAAACGGCGACATAAGTAAGCCGTACAAGGTAACCAGAGGCGTGCGCCAGGGAGACCCTCTATCATGCCTCCTATTCAACATGGCAATTGAAACCCTCGCACAAACAGTACGCCAGTCGAATCTGAAGGGATTCGAAACCCCCGGACCCCTAGGTAACCTCCTAATCACGCTCTTTGCCGACGACACGACAGTCTACCTCTCGAAGGAAGACGAGTTCGACGAGCTCGAAAGCCTACTGCGCAAGTGGTGCCTGGCGTCGGGAGCAAAGTTCAACGTGGAAAAAACGGAAATCATACCAGTCGGCTCGAAGGAGCACCGGGACCAGATGCTCGCAACGAGGAAAATCAACGCGTCGCACAATGAGATTCGAGACGGAATCCACATCGCAAAAGACAGCGAACCGGTGAGGGCACTAGGAGCCTTCGTAGGAAACGGAATAGATGACATTAGCGTCTGGACCCCCACCCTGGAGACGATACGAGGACGAATGGAAGCGTGGGGGAAAGACCGGATCACCCAGAACGGAAGGAGACTCATAGTTGGACTCACGATCGGTGCCCTGACTCAGTACCGCACCGCGGTACAGGGCATGTCAAAGGACATAGAAAAGACATTGAATAGCATAGCAATAAAATACATGTGGAACGGACCGTCGGGCGTAGGGGCCGCAGTTATGAGAGGCCCAATCGAAGAAGGTGGAAAAAAGCTCCTAGACCTGCCATCGAGAAACGAAGCAATCAGCCTGATGCTCGGCCAGAGATATGCCAATTTTGGCGAGAACCGAGCACGGTGGGCCTACTTGGTAGACTCCCTACTACTAAAAAACATCCCCAGGATGTACAAAACCCACGAAACCGGGGCAGCCGAGAACATGCTCCTCCAATCGTGGAACGCCGCCAGCACCGCCGCCAAAACCCGAGCCCCAAAATCCATCCAGAAGATGATCAAGGCAATGAAGAAGTACGGGGTAGCGCTAGCACCACCAATCCTGACAGAGGACCAGAAGAAGGAAATGACCTTCTGGCACCATAAGGGCCTGAGGATAGGGAGCCGCATCCCGATCCTAGGCAAGTGGGGTAGATGCCACCGGAATAACCACCACATACGCACAGTAGGAGAAATGCTGGAGCACGCAGAGGGGGGAATAAACCACCCAGACGACGAGCCCGAGGAATCGGAGGACGGAGACTCGAGTGACGAAGACTCAGATGGGGGAGAAGGGCCCACCAACGGGCACTGCAGATGCACGCAATGCCGCGAGGACGAAGAAGTAGGATGCGAGAACCCGAAACGCTGTCGAGACGAAGCTCTGAAGTTCCTGGGCGCACTCGGGCCTAAATGGAGACCGAACATCTCCACCGATGAGGACGTGGACCCCGAGCCACGATACGCGAGCCGCCAAGAACAGGAGGAGACCTGGAAAAGAGAGGATGAGAAGGGGCGCCGCCTCTTCCGGAACCAGAACACCATCGGGTCCATCAAGGAAGGGCTGCGTATATTCGCCGACGCGCACGACATCTCACACGACGCCCCACCCACACACCTGAGAGATGAAACGTCCCCCCCAAAGGACCCAATAATAGTATATACGGACGGGGCGTGCAACCGGAATGGCGACCTGGACGCGGAAGCGGGCGCGGGGGTACACTTCCAAGGGAACCCTGAGGGAGACGTCAGCGCGAGAGTCCCTGACCAGCTGCCGCAGACGAACAATACCGGCGAAACCCTGGCGATACTCATAGCGGCTCAAAATACCCCCGAAGATAAAGACCTGATAATCCGAACGGACTCACAACTGATAATGGATGCACTGACGAAAAACCTCCGCACAATCGAAGCGGAAGGGTGGGGAGCGTACGACAACCGAGAGGTGCTGGAACCGACGATAGCCGCGCTCAGGGCGCGACCCGGACGTGTCTTCTTCGAAAAAGTTAAGGGACATAGTGGCGACGTGGGGAACGACAAAGCAGACGAGCTGGCGGGGAAAGCAGTGAGCGAGAATAAAAAGCGACGAATTAACCTCAACACACCTGTGGAACTGAGGATTACGGGCACGAGACTAGCGGACCTGACACAATCCAAGGCATACAGAGGGATACTGGCCTGGAAACGAGCCAAGACGGGGGGCAGGCTCAGAACACTCCGCATGCTGGATCGGATCCGGGAGGAGACCGCGAGGCGGATCGGACGGGTAGCCACGAATGGCACGATATGGCGGTCACTGATAAGCAAGAACATAGTCAGCAAGAAAGTCAGAGCCTTCATGTGGAAGGCGACCCACGATTGCGTACCGTGCGGCCACATATGGGCGAATGTGAAAGGGCTTGAAGAACGGGCGATGTGCAGCTCGTGTGGATGCACCGAGAGCCTCGAGCACATCCTCACGGAGTGCAAGCGCTCAGGCCAGGAGCTAATATGGAGACTAGTGAGAAAAGCCCTTGAGGAGAAAGGGCTGGAATGGGAGGAGCTCACCCTAGGCTCCATACTAGGGTGCGCGGTGAAAGAACAGACGAAGAAGAAAGATAGGCGCCCGGGAAAGGAAAGGGCTTACGCAATCCTCGTGTCGGAAGCGGCCTTCCTGATATGGAAGATCCGGTGCGAATGGCGCATCGGGAGGAACGAAGCGGAGGCGGAAGCACACTCGGACGAAGAAACAGAGAACCGATGGAGGTTCATGATGAACTCAATAATAGAATTTGACTATCTATCCTCAAACAAAGAGAGGTACGGCACGAAGGCCACGGACACCAAACTTGTGGAGGCCACCTGGGGCGGCCTCCTGGAAGAACGAGAAAAGAAGCTTAAGACAACGATACGGAGCGAAGCGGGGTTTTAGTGGGTCGAAGCGCGAATGCCCCACCCAACGGGCGGCGCTCAACCCCACACTACTGTACAAAGTGTGCGTTGACGCATTTCCTCGCGGTGAATGGCCAACTCCCTAAACTAGACCCCTCGTAATCTGCCGCCGGGCGGGACTGACTTTGTACTGTTGCCGCCCTGGCTGTGCCCTGAGCACGAGGTACCACCAAAAAAAAAAAAAAAAAAAAAAAAAAAAAAAAAAAAAAATATCCCTCTCTTCGCGCTTCGAAACGACCAAAGCGCTGGATGACATTGAGCGAGCCATCTCAGCACAGAAGAGGGCGGTGCAACTTACCCCAGAAGGACACCCAGCTCTTCCCTCCCGGCTGGGCCACCTCGGGAACTCTCTGTATAGCCGCTACCTCCTAACTGAGAATTCCGAGGATTTGGCTGCGAGCATCTCGAAGTACAAGGCTTCAGCCCAGTGTGTCTTCGGATCCCCACGAGACAGATTGGAAGGAGCGAAGCGCTGGGTCCTGAGGTTGCATCGACACTACCCCAATCACCCGAGCTCTTCGACGCTGGCGATGCAGCGATGGCCTTGGCGACCAGGATGGTGGATCTCGACCAAAGCTTGCAGCGCCGGTATACTCAAATTCGAGAGGTCTCCGCCATGGCCCCAGAAAGCGCTGCTTTCGCCCTCTCCGTCGGGAGAGCGGACAAGGCTCTGGAGTGGCTTGAGCAGGGCCGTTGTCTCGTCTGGAGCCAACTGAACCACCTTCGCACCCCGCTTGACGATTTACGGGTCAGGGATGCTTCCTTGGCCCAGCGTATTGCCGATGTATCCAAGCAGCTTGAACAAGGCGTGGCAGCTTCCCCGAGGGCGTCCGCGCAGGGCACGTCCCTTCCAGATAGGATCTTGGTAGAGGATGGGAAGCGGGAGCGCTTAAAGCTCGCTAAGGAATGGGAAGATCTCCTCAGGACGGTGAGGGACATCCCTGGGTTCAAGGCCTTCCTCAAACCATCTCCATGCTCCGATATACTGTCCAATCTTCCGGAGGGGGGAACCGTCATTGTTATAAACATCGACGGAGTCCGCGCCGATGCCCTGGCGCTTATGGCAGGACTGGACGAACCTCTTCACATCCCGCTTCCCAATTTAACCTTGGAGAAGGCGTTCATGTATCGCAGTCGCTTGACCGCCCAGCTCCAGCTTCAAGGGATGCGTGAGCGTGAACTCGAGACCCTCGACAGATCTATGAGGCCAGTGCCAAACCGTAACAGGAAGCGATCGAGGCTGGACGAGGAGAGCGTGCGCGGCGTCCTCTATGATCTCTGGGTCGAAGTCGTGAAGCCGATCCTGGATATGCTGGCCCTTCCGGTAAGCCGCCTCCAACTGTAAAGGACGTGTTAGTGCTTATATCATTTTCAGAAACGCGACTCTTCATCGAAAGGAATGCTGCCGAGAATTTGGTGGTGCCCCACAGGCCCGCTATCATTGCTCCCTATACATGCTGCGGGGATATACGACGAGCAGGGATCTCACTGCGTGATGGACTATGCCGTCTCGTCCTACACGCCGACTGTCACATCTCTCACAGACCGAGTCAAGAACCACCGTCGCATCAACCAAGGCGTCGTGGGACTCTTCCTGACAAGCCAGCCAAAGGTACCAGGGGCTGCCGAGATTCCAGGAACATCTCGAGAAGTCGAGGCAGCCTACTCTAGAGCCAGACAGAACCGGGCGAGGGCTCTCAAGCTCGTAGGAGACGATGTCACCGTCGAAGAGTGCCTCGATCACCTGGAGGTCTACAGCAATGTACACCTCGCGTGCCATGCATCCCAGAACGTCGCCGAGCCGCTCGAGAGTCGATTCCTATTCCACGACGGCTCTATGACCCTTGGCATGATCATCCAGAGGAACCTCAAGAACGCCGACCTCGCTTTCCTCTCCGCATGTCAAACGAGCACGGGCGACGAGCAGCTGTCCAACGAGTCTGTCCATCTCGCCGCTGGGATGCTCGCCGCAGGGTACCGTCGAGTTGTTGCCACGATGTGGTCCATCGGAGACCAACATGCAACGGATGTTTCCAGCGACTTTTACGAATATCTATGGCGTCGCGCGGATGTAGATGATCGGTTCGACGGATCGTGGTCTGCGTACGCCCTTCACGAAGCCATTCAGAAGCTCAGGAATCGACTTGATAACTCCGAAAACTCGTTACTGGCCTGGGTTCCCTTCGTCCATTTCGGTTATTAATCGATAGTTCATCTCTGTTTGATCTACTCACCGTCCAAGGCCCGTAGACCAACGTAGAACTGGCTCAACCGTTTTGACTCAATTCAAGCGCTGGGAGGTTCACCATGATATATGAATGCTTCTTTGTAATATACACAATATTATCTCAAGAGTCGAGAGGTTGAACGTCACTGTGAAATGCTAGGCCGATGCTAGGCTATAAGGTAGGACTGCCAGGGCTTTTGCAGCCCGATGGAAGCGGAAATCATCTGCGCGGGAATTCCACCCCGTGAAGCCCTAACGATTCCCAGTTCGGCCCTCCTTGGACTCAAAGTGAACCCTGTAGACCGATTTTGTTGCCCTCCTGTTCAGCCAATAACCCCAGAATTTTCAGGATGCCTGATTCTAATCCAGAACAAGGCCAAGACGTGACCGAGATTCGTGAGTCCCAGTCATTTCTAGAAGAGTGTTTACGATTCTAACTGATTGACCATTGGATCTGATAAAAGAGTATCGTAAGTTAGTCCCCAGATTGAAGACTGACCATAGATACTCAGTACCTTGTAGGGATCTATCGGGAGTCACGCCAATCTAGCTCTCACATCCTTTCATGCACAATGAACGGCAATGTGGTCGAGCGGAGGATTGAACCCCCTCCCACCGTCGATATAATGGTGAGAGACTATGTGTAGAGACCATCAGTTGCCTAGGCTTATTCACTTTGGTAAAACTGGGAAGGTGTTCACAGACGCGCAAGGGAACATTTGGAAGCCCCACCCCCAATCCATTTCCAGCGAGAGATATCAAGAACGGATAAGTAGGCTCAAGAAGGAAGAAATAAAGATCCAAGAGGCAGTTATGCACCTGCTTGAAAAGGCAGCTGAGGTACGAGTCGACATCGTCGAAACCGAGGATAGACTTGCCCTACTGAACGCACCCGTTCGAACCCTACCCCAAGACGTCTTGGAGGCGATCTTCCTAGCGAAGGTCAAGGACGAACAAGCCTGGCCAGATGCCTTCGCCGCTTCGTCTCTGGCACTGACCCAAGTATGCTCGCTTTGGCGCCGAATTGCGGTTCAACTCCCGAGTTTATGGGCGCGGTTTACATATCGAATTGAACGCCCCACCATCTCTCGAGAGACTCTGCTCCCACCATTCTCCATTCTCGCAGCTTCGCTTGGTGTCACGGATAACAAGCAACATGAACAACAGGAACGGCTCGGTCTGTGGTTCGAACGATCCAAGCCTTACCCGGTGTCCCTCTGCATTCGAGCGTCAAATTACTTTGAAGCCGACTACAAGGCGTACGAGGGTGTCCTTAGGACCATAATCTCCACTCATCACTCGCGACTTGAAGTCCTACGCATCGACGCGGCCCACACAAACATACTTTCCGAAATAATTCCATACTCGTCCCTCACCACGCTCAAACGCCTCGAACTAAACTTCGAGAGCTGTCACCAAACAGAGGCAGATCCAATCATGGCGTTCAGAGGCCTTCCTTCCATAACCTCCATCATATACAACATCAAATCCAGCAACCCATTCCTCTTCCCAGTCAAGTGGAGCAACCTCACCAATATCGATATGGGTGACAGCCCCACGGGGATCTCCATCACCCGGTGGAAGTTCATTATCAGATGTTGCACGAACCTCGAACGCGCCCGATTCTTCGTATCAACCAATTGGACCGGAGTCGAGGTTCCTTCAGACATTGCGAGGATCGTGAGCACAACAAGGCCCTGCGTCCTACCCCGGCTCCGAACGATCACACTGACCTTTGAGGAACCTACATCCCTCGCCATCTTATTCGATAAGCTGGAATTCCCCGCCCTCCATACACTTGAGCTCTTCCTCCTCGCGCCCCCTACCGAATACACCCTCGGGTCATGGTACCAGGTGTTTGGCACCCTCACCTCGTTACGGGCGCTTACCATTTCATGCACCATCGTCCCGAGCCTGGAGAAGCTGAGGCAATGTTTCAATGAACTTCAACAGCTGGAGTGCCTGAAGGTCAAGGCTCAGAATGACAGTGCCCTTTTCGATATCCTCTCTGTCGATAAATCAGCCTGCATTGATAGGCCTTCCGAGCCCCTTGAGCCCCCTATCCTCCCCAGCCTTCGGCGCCTATCTGTTTGGGCGTGGAAGTTCTCAGAGGGGGACCATTCTCGCTTCTGGGACATGGTGGACACCCGGACGCGGTATATGCACGAACGAGCGCTTGATGCCTCAGCGCTTGAGCTCGACGCATACGAATCCAGCAGAGACGATGCTCGCCCATTTGTTGTCGATGTATACATCGACAAGACGAAGATGTACTCTGACCAGGTCGCAGAATTCTGGCAGAAGACGACCCCTTCGTATGTGTTTCGGGACGACATGAAAAGGTTCGCGGGGAAGCTACCTCAAAGGCTCATACCTCCATATCGCGTTCACATCGTTTCTCCCTACACGCTTATGTAGTTGATTTCCAATTCTGAACCTTATCTACCTGACGAACAATAGCTTGTCCATACGCAAAACACAACAGTACATTATAAAAACAGTTAGCTTGATAGCGTCAATCGATTTCGATGGAGTCCCCACGTCCTTTCGCACCCGCCCCGTCCAAATTTCTGGGCTTCTTCCTCGGTGGTGGCCCAATCTTCCTCGCAGGTGGCCCAATCTTCATCGTCGCCTCCCAGCCTCCTCCATCTTCGTCATCGCTGTCTTCATCCGATGGAATCTCGATAACTTCCTCAGGCGTTGAAAGTGGCTTCGCCTTCGCCATCCCCGCGGACCTTTGCGACGCCCCTGCACTTCCCGGATTCGACCCAGATGCTGGTACTTTCCCTCCTTTCTGCGATGCAGCCCGGGACGTGCCAGCGCTGCTACGCGACGCAGGTCGAGGAGGAGCCTGAGGCTTCGAGACGAAGTTCTCAAACTGCTCGTCGTCGTCGCTCGTCTGGTACCCCGTAGCCTCCACCTCCTTCTCGACGTCGATATTCTCATACATATCGCTCGAACCTCCCTCGTCAATATCCTCCTCATCGCTCGACTCCGCCGGCGCCTTGCCTTTGCCTTTTCGATCCGTCGAGCTGCGCTTGCGTGGTAGAGTCGAAGTCGTCGCTTTTCCAGCAGCCGATTTAGTTCTGGCTTTCAGGATCGCTCGCTCGGGCCTGAGGAAGTCAAGTTCAATCTTCCTCGTGTCTGAACGCGCGAGGACATCCTCTCGGGAGAAGCGGGTGTAGATGTTGGCGTGGGCCCCCGAAACGATGTAGATGTTCGTCGAGTACGAGTTCGAAACCGGCTTCTCCTTCAAGTACTGCTTGATGACGAGATGCACGATAAGCTGCTCGACCTCCTGTGCGCCAAAGGGATTGTCAGTTCAGTTGATCCAACTCAAGAGTAAAGTTACTCACTTCATTTGACAACTCGACTGGGCCACCACAGACCCTATCCAGATCCACTCCCACACTCTCCTTAGTCTTCGCCCTGCCCTTACCCTTCGCCACATCGACCTTTGAACCGCCCTTGCCTCTCGCGAGCTTCGCCAGTGATGCGAGGGTAAGCGTGCCCTGGACCTTGCCGATCTCGGCCACGATGCGCAGGATCTGCCACGCAGCGAGCGTCACGTCCCGCTTGATGATGGACTCTGGATCCCGCAGGCAGTTGTCGCAGTGCCCGCACCGGTCGAGCGCGCTTGATTCTTGTGTCGTCCAGGAGTTGATGGAGAGTTGCCACGAGTGTTGGAAGTAGCTGCGGGTAGGATGTTAGATCGGTATGAAGGAGTGTGTTTGGGGTTTAAGCGAGCCATGAGGAGAGACGGGAAAGGAAATAAATACATCGAGGACGAGGATCCCATTCATTACACATGGAACGTGTGCGGAATAGAAATGGATGAACGAATGTTGGTGATAAAAGCACTCACTTCGCGAACTGAATCTTCCGGCACTCCTTCACATCTTGAACAAACGCAAGTAGATCGTGCACTGTTAAATCTATGAGCGCTTATGAATCGAGGCCGGTGGGGGTGAGCTACGCACGTTTACGCTGCCCATCCAAGTCTCCTGTGATGAGACTGCTGATGTGGGTGGCATCCATGGGTCGGTAGTACAGGACACAATCAGCGTCTTTGCCGTCTCGCCCTGCTCGTCCGGATTCCTGGTAGAACCCTTCAAGTGATTTCTTAAAGAAAAGTGAGTATACGCAAGGGCCAAGATGAAACGTCCACAAACCGAGATCTAAAACAGGTATCAGAGGGGCGTGAAGAGAATAGGGCTATTCGTCGTACCGTGTGGTGAATTACGAATCGTACATCACCTTTGTCGATGCCCAGGCCAAATGCTAACAAGGCATCAGCGGTCGTCTATCGTCTATGACTCGTAGCACATACCGATAGTGGCACATACGACGTGCACATTGCCATTCCTCCACCCCTCATGAATCCTGTGTTTCTCGTCGAGCCCTACCTCAGCGTGATATGTCCCAGTTCGGATCTTACGATTGCTGAGCTCCTGGATCTTCTCGGCGCAAACTTGGGAATCCTAGGGCATCAACGGTAAGCGAAGTCAACACCGAGTGCACGTCGAATGTGTACCTTTCTCGAGAAGCAATATATGATGCCTGATTCGTTCGGGTGATGCTTGAGAATCCATTCGACGATTGACTTATACACCGCATCCTTGCCCGAAGGCTTCGTTAAGACCTTATAGTGGAGGTTCTTACGGTACAACGGGGCCGTAAAGTAAACGGTACCCTCGGTGTTCGCATCTATTACTCGTGAGCGCCAGAGTCAAAGCCTAAGCTGGGTCACTTACTTTCCCCTCCAACGATCGGCGGCAATTGCAGAACCTTGGTGATGTCTTCGAGGACCTTCGGGGGACATGTCGCTGATAGGGCCATGATAGGTACCCCTGGGAGGCTGTTCTTCAGGATGTGCAGCTTCCCGTAGTCCGGTCGGAAGTCGTGACCGTAGCTTGACACGCAGTGGGCTTCGTCAAGGACGATGCGTGCGAGCTTACCCTTCGAATGGAGGTCGTGTAATATCCCTAGAAAGCCTTTGTCTTTGACGATTTTCTCTGGCTGTGAACCGGTCAGAACGCAGGTCGGTACATGTTCTCTGTCTCTCCGACTCACTGTTACATAGCATAGCTTTATCTCTCTGTCATCATGTACATGGCCCCTAGACATCTCCCGAAGACGTTCGTTGATTCGTTTCTTCTCTTCGTTCTTCGTCGTCCCCAAAAGCATTACCGCTTCCACTGAAGGGTCGTCCGTTAGACTTGGACACACCGAAGGTCAGAGAACTTACCATTGTGACTCCTCAAGTTCATGACCTGGTCCTCGATGAGGGCAATGAGAGGGGAGATGATGACGGTGACCCCGGGAGTGAGGAGCGCTGGGAGCTGATATGTCAGAGACTTCCCCCCTCCCGTCGGCATCACGCATACGATATCCCGCCCGTCCATATTCGCGTTACACACCCTGGTAGAAAGATCAGCCTCTGAAGGAACAGAAATATTGCGACGTACCCTCTCTGGCAGAGCCGAAACTCCGGTATGTTGAATATAGCCTTGCTTTTCGCGAGAAGCATCCTATCCCAGTCGAAAGCGTCGGTCTGGTAGTTGATTCCTTTTGACCCATTTGTTTGTGGCTTGCTTCGAGATCGTAGCTGCCGCCTCAGTTCCTCAAGCTCTTCCGCTTTCTTGTCCCTTGCTTTCTTCAACTGTGCGAGGTCTTCGTCGAATTGTCGCAAGTCTGCTTCGCCATTCGCAATTCTCATCTTCAGTTCGCGATCTGAGCCTGTGGTCAATTTGGTTATCGGGTTGATTCACTATATTTCTACGTACCGGTGGAGTTGAATACGGAGTTTTGCCCAGCCTGGGCCACGCTATGGCGCTGCGGTCCTGGTTCTAGGAATCAGGTTAGGACAACCCTCGACCGCATGTCGGAGAAGCGCACCTGTTCCGTTGTTCCCCTCATTCCTGTTCTTTTTGGAGCTCTCAGCCTGTGCTACTCTTAGTGTGAAATTCAGGATATCCTCCATCTAAAGCCATTCAGTACTTTTGGCCCACTGGTGGGTTGAAGTTCACGTACGCCGTCAGAGTCAACATAATCTTCTTGTGAGAACGAGCCGCTCATGGTGGGGTATTGCTGGTATAATCACGTCTGCATATTTTAATTGCTGTCACTGTCGTTGTATTCGTCGTACCAGATGTCGTCGTCGCCGCCGCCGTGGTCGTGGTCGTCGTCAAACTTTCATTAGACGCGTCGCGACGCGGTCGCGATATGCGGATGGGAAAGCATTACATAACATTCCCACGTCCAGCCAGCGGTGATGACGACGTGTCCGACGTCGTGGAAGATGCTCTGCTCACCGTCTTGAACAGCGACAACGACATGAAGCTCAAAGAAATACACAGAACTTCGACCTTTGCATGGTCGCCATCGTCGACCCCGCTGCTGGCCACCGGGACCGTCGCTGGCGCCCTCGACGAGTCGTTCAGCAACGAGAGCCAGCTCGAAATCTGGGCACCAAATTTCTTGGAGCAGGACGAGTACGATCTCGGCGGCATCGACCAGAAGGGTCCTAGAGGCTCAGTGCACGATACAGCAAGGTGCGCAGACCCGATTATATGAGCGCGAACTGTCCTGAACAACATTGAATAGATTCAATCGACTGGCTTGGGGATATGTGAATTCGAGCCGCCCAAGCGGGGTCATCGCGGCCGGTTTGGAGAACGGCGAGCTCGCTTTGTGGGATCCGGAGAGGATCCTGGCAGGCGACGGCGCCGAAGAATCGCTCATCCTGCGCAACACCATCCACAACGGCCCTGTGCGCGGCCTCGACTTCAACCCGATCCAGACGAACCTGCTCGCCTCTGGCGCCGTCGGCGGAGAGGTGTACATCTGGGATCTCAAGGACCCGAGCAAGCCGTATACGCCGACGCCCGGGTCGACGAGCAGCAAGCTCGACGAGATCACGTCCGTTGCGTGGAATCAGCAGGTCCAGTACGTCCTCGCCGGCGCGAGTAGCTCGGGGTACACGGTTGTGTGGGATCTCCGTGGAAAGCGGGAGGTCGTCGCATTGGCGTACGGAGGTGCAGGAGGTGTGGGTCAGAATGGAGGAGGACGACGGGGCATGAGCGATATTGCATGGCACCCAGATAATGTGCGTTGCAATTGAAATACAGGTTCACTCTGCTCACCCAGCTTCAGGCGACTCGTGTTATCACTGCCTCGGAAGATGATACATCACCTATTATCATGGTTTGGGATCTGCGTAACGCTCGTGCGCCGGAGAAGGTACGCGGGCTGCAAATCTTGTGTTATCTCCGCTAACACGGTCTCCAGATCCTCACTGGGCACGAAAAGGGTGTTCTCTCCCTCTCGTGGTGCAAGCAAGACGCCGACCTCCTCCTCTCGTGCGGCAAAGACAATCGCGCGCTTTGCTGGAATCCCCAGACCTCCGAAATCATCGGTGAACTTCCCTCCGCCGACAACTGGGCCTTCCAGGTCGAGTGGAACCCGCGCAACCCCGACATCCTCGCCACCGCCTTCTTCGACGGCACGATTGGCATCCACTCCATCCAGACGACGAACGAGGCCGCTGCCGCTCCTACGCCTCAAGCCGATGGCGCCGACATCTTCAACGCGCCTGGCTTCGCGCGTTCGTCGACGGGCGGGACGCTGTCGCTCAAGCAGCCGCCCAAGTGGCTCCGCCGCCCCGTGTCTAGCTCGTTCGGCTTCGGAGGCAAGCTCCTGACGGTGTCGAACCTCCCGTCGTCACAAGGCAAGAATCAGAGCAGTGTTGTGCACATTCGCAGCGTCGTCACCGAGCAAGACCTTGTCGAACGCGCCAAGAAGCTTCAGGAAGCGATCGCGGCCGACGATCTCAAGGCGTTCGCTGAGGGCAAGACGGAGGGGAGCGAGTCGTGGAAGGCGCTTCTCAGCCTGTTCAACTCCAACTCGCGCGACGAGCTTGTCACGTTGCTCGGATTCTCCAAGGCCGACATCGCTGCCCGCGTTGCAGAGGCCGTCGAGACCCTCAAGGCTTCGGCCGAAGCGAAGGTTGCGGAAGAAGAGTCTGCGGACATTACAGAGGAAAGGGAACAGGTGGTCTCGTTTGCAGAGCCGCTTCCGTCCGATGGCAGTGACGCTGGCGAGGGGAACGAGGTCTCGGATACCGCCAGCTCCCTTCTCGGGGATGGAGGCGAGTCGACCACGACCGTGCCCAGTCTCTTTGGCGAAGACGACGGCCCTGGCACACCTCAAGTCGACGGCCAGGATTTCTTCTCTACAGTCCCCTCCGTGCCCCACACCGACTATGGCATCGACGCCTCCGTGGCTGCCACCATCGGCTCTGGACCTTCCTCTGTCGCCTCGGAGGTTATCAGGAACAACACGTTCAAGATATACCCCGCAGACGAATCCGAGACCGACAGGCTGGTCACGAAGGCGCTCGTTCTCGGTGACTTTGAGTCTGCAGTGACCTTGTGTTTGTCTTCCGATCGGTTCGCTGACGCCATCCTGCTCGCTGCGCGGGGAGGCCCAGAGCTCCTGGCGAAGACGCAGAAGGCGTACTTTGAAAGGAGGACCACCTCGCTTCCCTACCTCAGGTTGTTCCAGTCGATCGTGACCAACGATTTGGCGGATATCGTGCAGAACGCGGACCTGCAGGAGTGGCAGGAGATCTTTGTGGTTTTGTGCACGTTTGCGACTGAGGAGGAATTCGCGGGATTGGCTGAGCAGTTGGGTGCGCGACTCGAGTTCCAGTATGCTGTGGCGAAGGAGGAGGGTGATGATGAGGCTGCTGAGCAAGCGAAGCCCTTCAGGAAGAACGCGACGCTCACGTATCTCGCGTCTGCGCGTCTCGAGCGCTTGGTGAACATCTGGGCGGATGAGCTGGGTGAAGAGGAGAAGCAGTTCCTCGAAGGTGGAGAGGGGTCGTACTTCTCCGCTCATGCGAACGCTCTCCAAACGTTCGTCGAGAAGGTGGCCACGTTCCGCGCGGCTACGCAGTACAAAGACGACGACCTCAATCTCGCCAGCTCGCCGGACGACTCGGTTAAAACCTTCAAGCTCGCCACCCTCTACGATCGATACTTCGAATACGCCGATCTCCTGGCTACGCAGGGTCTCCTGAAGGAGGCGACCGAGATCCTCAAGCTCACCCCCGCTGCGTACAAGGGCACATCCTCTACCGTCGATCGCACCTCGCAGAGGCAGCGTCTCGTGAACGCCACTGCGTCCTCGTCGAAGCCTGCGGCTGCTCCTCGTGCTGCCCCGTCGAATCCGGCCCCTAGGGCGCCGTACGGAGGCTATACCCATGCCGCGGTGGTCCCAGCTGCGCCTGTTGCCCCCAGCGCACCGACATACCCATCATACCAACCTACTCAGCCCGCTTATACCCAACCACAGCAGCCGTACAACACTGGGTATCAGCAACAAGCGTCGACCTACCAGCCAACCAATGCTTACAACCCCACGAACGTGTATGCACCTTCTCAGCCGCAGCCAGCTCCCGTTCCTCCCCCGGTCGGACCTCCGCCTCCTCCTCGTGGAGGCGCTGGCACCCCGTCGAATGGCCCTCCCATCATCCCTGCAGCCCAGAGGCGCAACATCCCGGGTTGGAACGATGCGCCACCCGTGCCCTCCGCGAATAGCAATGGTAGCAAGCCCCCCGCGCTCAACCTGAACAAACCTCCTGCGATCACCTCGCCGTTCCCTAACGCCTCACCCTCGGCGTCTCCGTACATCGGCCAGCCAAGCACGCCGCTCCCGCCGCCGCCCCGTCCCGGAAGTGTCGCCCGTGGATCCGTCCCACCGCCCCCGCAGAACGCGAGGGTGATCCATGCCCCGCCCCCGCAGGCGCGCCCATCATCTGTCCCGCCTAACAGGCTGATGTCGCCCCCTGCCCCCGGCGGCCCGCAGAGGCAGCCGACTCCGAGCCAGTACGCTCCCCCGTTGCAGGCCCAGTCTAGCCAGTACGCGCCTTCGCCCCAGCAGCAGCAGGGCGCGCCAGGACCGTATTCGAGGCCCGCTCCGCCCCCGCAGGGACCGTACGGTGCGCGTGCGACCCCACCTCCTCAGCATCACCAGCAGCCCCCGCCTCCTCCGGGCCCGTACGCGCCTCAGGGTGTGCAGCACCAACCGTCGCAGCAGCAGCAGCAGCAGTTCCACCAGCAGCAACATCAGCAACATCAGCAGCAGCAGCAGCAGCACGGGCATGCACCCCCTCCTCCTTCGGGTCCGTACGCTCCGCCGCCTGGATCGTCGAGCCAGGGTCTGCCGCCCCCGCCGCCTAGTGCGAGGTTGGGCAGTGGAGGACCGCCCCCGCCACCCGGAGGACCGGCTTCGGGTGGGCCACCCCGCCCGCCTGCCGCTCCTGCGCGTCAGGGCCCGCCTGCGCCAAAGTATCGTACGTCAGGTTTCGTTTTCGCCGAGTTGATTTGCTAATTGATTTTTCTTGTACGCAGCTCCGGGAGATAGGGAACATATCCCTGACCATGTGAGGCCCGCTTACAACGTTCTCGTGGAGAACCTCAATAGGTTCAAACAGACTACGCCTGTACGTTTGTGATCTTCATGTGAATGGGGTGGTGTGCTGACGCGTTGGATGGTTATAGCAAAAGGCGGTTGTTCAGGCGTTGGAGAACCGGTTGAATGGATTGTTCGATGCGTTGAATTGCGAGACGCTGTCGCCTCCGGTGGTGGATATGTTGATCGTGCTTTGCCAAGGTAAGCCAGCGCTTCTTGCCTGCTACTAGGCTGTACTAACTTGTTCCTTTCCACTCGTAGCTATTGGAGCGCACGATCGGCCTGCCGCCCTTGCTATCCACGTCGACATGCTCACGCGCGGGTCGCAGACGGATGATATTGGAATGTGGATGGCGGGTGTGAAGCAGCTTATTATGAGGTTGCAGTGATGTAGATGAGTGGGTGCTGGACGAAAAGTTGATGTTTCTTCGTTGATACACGGTCGGTGCTACTTATAGATACGCGGTTTGTTCTTTCTTTCTTTCTGTTGAAATTTATATGTGTTGTTCCGTTTTGAATGGCGGTGCTTGAGTTCGAAGTTGTTGCGAAAGCCTGCGTCGCACGAGGTATGGTATGTATTGAAGGTCAACATAGAGTGTCTGAGGAGGGCTAGGAATATCTACAGCGTCTCGGGGCACCATATCAACATCTATCTCCACTCCTTTTGAGAGGATGGACTTGCGCGCCTGGGAGGCTACGATGAAGATTTGGCTGGCTCCGAGGAAGAAAGCGAGGAAGTTCGCGTACGAGCTGAGGGAGTGGGGATGCTATTGAAATTGATTAAAGGTGTGTATGCTACCTGGCTTTCATGTACGTTCTCTTGTGTATCTCAGCTATCGCATAGTAATTGCCAGAGGGCAGCTCTGGTCAGATGTATATCGAAACGATAAACTAAAACTATGTGAGGAGGGTAGTATAACCTCCTATGCCGTCGAATGCCAAGCAAGAGCGCAGACTCAGGCTGACAGCCGGCCCGATTAGGTCCAGGCAAGAGCCGACAAAATTAGGCGCCCGGCGCTCCACACCGCGCATGGTCGACACCTCGCTCCCTGTTCCTCGCCCCCTAGTTAAGCCCTCCCTCAATAAACGACTGACCTTAGTCGTAGTCGTTCTGTGTGCTCGTTATAGCCCCATCGCATCTCCGTATCTTTGAATCATCGATCTATTCGGCCTGTGTCTACGTTGCCTAAGTGACTCGCCTCCCAAGCCATCGTCGCACCCGCACTCCTTGACTGCACTACAACTAACTGAAGAAACGAAATGCATCAATTATGCTACATGGCTGTGTAGGGATAAACGACATGGACACGATGCGGCGGGATAAGAGTCCCAGGCAGCTTACCCGCGAATCTCTTCTTGTCGTCCCTAAAGACAAACGATGGGATCTCCTTCTGCCAGAATTCAGGGGCCCGGCCAGCATACTTCTTCGTCTTGTCGATATACACATCGACAACGAACGGCTGAGAGTCCCCCCTGCTAGACTCGTACGCATCAAACTGAAGCGCCGAGGCATCAAGCGCCCGTATGTGCATGTACCGAGTCCTCGTCTCCACCATGTCCCAGAAACGAGAATAATCGCCAGTTGAGAACTTCCACGCCCATACAGATAGGCGCCGGAGCCTGGGGAGTATGGGTAAATTGGGGGTATCGGAGGATTTGTCGTCGCAGGCTGATTCGTCGGCGGAAAGGATGCGGAACAGCGAACTGTCGTTCTGGAATTTGATTTTGAGGCATTCCAGCCATGGTAGCTCATTGAGACACTGCTTCAGCTTCGCGATGTAGTGGATGATCGGGCATGAAATGGTAAGCGTTCTCAGCGAGGTGAGTGTTCTAAAAACTCTGTACCAGGACGCCAGGGTGTGGTCGAAGACCGGTGCGAGAAGGTAGAGCTCGAGGGTATGAAGGCTGGGGAACTTGAGCTTGTGGAATAGCGAGGAGAGGGGCGTGGCTTGTTCGAAGGTTAATGTGAGTAATTGGAGGTTGGGTAGGATGCAACGCTTTTCGATGTCTGCATTCCTCCCAAGGTCGGGTGGGATCGTCCGATTGGAAGAGACAAAGAAGCGACCGCGTTGGAGGTTCGTACAGCACCTCACGATGACCTTCCAGCGGACGATGGACATTCCTGTCGGGCAGTCGCCCAAATCGACGTCGGTTAGGTTCATCCACTCGACAGGGAAGATGAATGGGTTGTTGAATTTGAGGTTGTACTTGATGGAGGTTATGGAAGGAAGGTTTCTAAACGTCTTGACGGTATTTGCCCCCGACTGATGGCAACTCTCGAAGTTTAGCTCGAGGCGCTTCAGGGACGTGAGAGACGAATATGGAACCAATCCGGATAACAGGTCTGTGTGGGCTGAATCGATACGTAGGACCTCGATCCGCGAGCTGTGAATGGAGATCACGGCGCTGAGGGTACACTTACGCGTTCTGTTGTTAGCGCTGAAGTAATTCGGCGCTCGAATGCAGAGGGACACCGGGTGGGGCTTGGAGCGCTGGAACCATAGGTCGAGGCGTTCCTGTACTTGCAACTCTGTCAGAGTTATCCTTGGATGTGGGATGGTAGGGGATGGTGCCAAAGCGGTGTCACGAAGGGGAGGCCGCTCAATTCGAAACGTGAACCGCGTCCACAGGTTTGGAAGCCGGATTGCGACTTTGCGCCAGAAGGAACATACTTGGATCAGCGCCAAGGGCGAGGTGGTGAGTATATCTGGCCAGGCTTGCTCATCCTGCACCGTCGAAAGAAAGATGGTCTCCAGAATCTCTTGTGGAAGCCAACGAATGGGTGTTTGGAGCAGATAGAGCCTTTCCTCATTTTCAACCTTGTCAGCTCGTACTTTGGCAAGCTTGCGAAGGAGGTAGATGACGGCCCCATGAATCTTCTCTTCTTCTTGTGTGAGATCTCCGATGCGTTTTTGATAACGATCGATAGCGCTGGTTCGGAGTCCCCGCTGTGCGTCGACATCCGTCTGCTCATCTGGAAGTGATGCGGATTCTTTGGCGATGATATACTGGTATTAAAGAAGTGAATAGGCTGATATATCAGATACGATGTCCGAATAGTGTCTCACCGATACATCGATATTAGGAGGAGATTCGATCCTTCGCTTGACCAGATTCCCGTTGATGGTGGACGCGAGGATATGAGAGCTAGACTGACGAGACTCCCGGAAGATTTCTGTTTAAAGTTCAGTAAATGGTTAGCTCGCAGCAAGAAGATACTTACGATACTCTTCGTTATGACCAGGATTGAACGGTGGTTGGTTATGGTCTGTCAAGATACAGACTCCCGAAATTATGAACCCAACTCACTGATCTCGGAGGCCGGATTTCCCTGGGTTTCGCCTACGCCCACATTAGACTCAGACATCCTTAGTGTTCTGTGTGCTATTGGAGGAGGAGGCAACAACCAATGCTTAACCAGATGAAAGTGAGCCAAAGAGTCCAGAAGCAGCATCCTGATACGATACTGGTGAATTGATCCCATCGCTGGGGCTATAGTACGTACGAGCCAAGCAAGCTTCGAGCCGAAGCAGTCAAAATGCAAATTGAAACTTCGTTCATACGAGGAACTTACTTCATTGTCAAATAAACACAGAGGTTGCAAAGGGTTCCAGGTAAATATTGTGTTATGGCGTCTATAGAATTTGTGTCCTATGACATGAGGTACTTGGCATCACGTACATAAGTAGGACTACTAGTCTATATGTATCCTCCAGAGCTCCCTATCAGCCCCGCTAATGAACTCCGTTCTGGTGTGCATCATCGAGATATTATCGCTGAGCAAGACGTCCCCTTTGTGCCAAGAATGCCAGTAAGTGACACGCCTATCATACAGGAGCCCTTCAATAATTTCACCGACAGCCCGGCCTGTGGCATCTCCGTCCTTTCCAATGCTGACATCCATGGGATCGAAACTAGTCTTGCTTTGAGGCCAATGCTCGTGGTACCGGAGACAGGGTTTGCCGGTGGCGGGATGGTCGACCACGAAAGGAAGATCGGTAAGCGCTACTCGATCGAATGATGGCGTAGTGATGGCCCATGTTAACTTCCGGAGATCGTCGATGGAAAGGTGGGGCGAAAGATGGTGGAAGAATAGATTGGAGGACGCAAAGAGCGTGAAGCCTGTGTTGGGCGGGGATGGAGTAACTGATGTGAAGAACTGGAATCTGTCAAATTCCTGTCAGCCATGGATATTTTATAAGAAGACCTCCAGAAAATGGAAGACGAACCGAGGCGGTACAGAGATATTCTCGACGATTCCATCAACGTTGGTCTCCTCGATCCTAAAGATACCGTCGTAGTGGAACGGCATCCTCTCTGCGGACAGGGAGTTTCCCGTGCCTCTTGATTTATTCCCAAGATCTTTCACCTTCAGTATGAGCCCGAATCTCCAGATTACTGGATTTCCTACTTCTTCGGCCTTCTGGCTAAACAATATTTCGTCGTCGGTCTGTGTGAAACCGCGCAAGACCACTGGAGAATTAAGCTCAGCCAACTGGCGCAGCTTGGATGCGTCGACGTCCTTTATGGAGAGTGGGCCCTCGAATGGCCGTATAAGAAGACCGCAGGGATATAGAGGTTCAAAGACGGCTTGGGGACTCCAGGCGAAGAGATTCGACTTCTCTCGGAAGTACACAGGATTTCCGGTTTTATCGTCGACAACCAGTTCCAAGGCGCAATCTTTTGCGAAGTCACCTCGCGGTGCAGTTCGAAAGGATCCGTCTAGCATGACAGCCACCGTGCAGTGCCAAGGGGTCGTCCATATGGAGGTGGCAGGAAGGAGGCCAATGGACAATTTCGTCTCATTTGTAGACTGATGGATGCTGAGGCGGATGTGGTTTGGGAAACGTTCGCGAACAGCTCGAGCGAATGCCTGTAGTATTTAATTAAATCAATTATGTGTATATAATGGTTATCCTTCCCAGAGACTCACGTTTCCTCTGATCAATGTAACTAATGCCTTTCTTGAATTTAGTTCGCGATCTGTCCGCACCGATAGGATAGACGTGCTGAAGGTCGGTCTCCAGGAACTTGAGGTAGCCCCGATATGTGAGACATATGTCTTCGTTGGTAGAGATTTCAAACGCCGGGTCGAAGTTCGGCGTACTGAATATGTTGAGAAGGGCCCGTCGACACTCGGTGGCGTTTGCTACGTAGGCGATTTCATCAAGTTCATCGTGACTATTGGTTCCCAACAGCTCTCCAAGTCTAGAGAACTTGATGTGATTAAATCCATTCTCCTTGGCCATGAGTCGGAGTGCCTGTCCATATGCCCATACGTCTTTGTCTGGGACGCTGAGAAGATCTAGAGAGAGAAAAGTCAGAGTCAAAGGACAAACACAGGTCCAGGCGAGCGACATCAAACGCACCATTGTAGACCAAACCATCGGAGACGATGGTCAGCTCGCCGCCCGGCGGGTAGACATCGGATATTGCAGCACAGAGGCCATTGAGGTGGGCTAAAGCCAACTGCTCGCCCAAGTCAGGCAGCCTTCCAAAGACCTTCGACTGGGTGTTGGGCGATTTAAAGGGGAAGGCGGGGAGGCTCATCTGGACTGGTAACCCAGCTTTGACGTAGTCATAGATGTTAGCGACAAATTTCAGGCCACTTCTGCCGACATGGTGGTCCGATTTGATATTGTCGGGCTGTCCGAGCTGGTAGCGAGAGATAATGTCAAGGATAGCATAGGAACGTTGCAGAGCTTTATCAACGTCCGTGGGATGAGTTACGACCATGATTGGGCAAATATGAGGAGTTGGGTATTTGGAAGATATACTGACAAGAAAGGCAGGGTATTTGTATGTCACATTTTTACACATTTGGGAGCAGTAGCCTTTGTCGTCCTATGTTTCAGGTTCAAGTATTCGCACGATGGCCTCGATAATCCAGCGAACCAAACTTATCACTCCGGGCCCGATTCCGGAATATCAACAGGCCTTTACTCCCCCTCCTCCCCAGCCGACTCGTCGGAGGACGTCTTGGAAAGGCAGGATGTGGCGGATGAGCCAGATTGGCGAGATAGTCCTTTTGCTTGTGCAGTTTTGGTGCAGCCTTGCAATGCTGAAGGTACCTGAGCTCAAACGGCCCAGAATGTGGAGTTTAAAATAAGACTAAAACGCATAGTCCAGTATGTGTACATAGAGGCCGGAAGAACCTTTACTGTAAGAGCATCTCGTTTCAGCAGTTGCGCTGAGAGGTTCCGCAGGATATCTCAACACTATTTCGGCGCCTATTGTGACGTTTCGGCGCTTATAAGAAAGTTACCTCTCGTAATGGCAGTGAGTTTCGAGTTTCCGGATTAGACTCAAAAATTCTGGTGTCATTCTTATACCTCCAGCAAACGACGTGCAGATAGAGAGGAGATTCTCAAGATCGCGGCCGTCGAACTGTCATTACCAATGGCGGACATCTAGGCTATGTGATTTGGGTGTCTCTGCCTTGCGTCAGCGGTTTCGTGGACACAGGATGTGCATATTGTAGCTGTCTAGTCCTATCGACTGGGTCAATTGACTGGGAGAGATAACACCCACCAGTCACCTCGACCTATAGTTGGATCATTTGTACGTGTTGCCATCAGCCATCTCATCCAATTGAGTCGAAGGGTTGACCAAAACAACACTCTCATTTCGGCAATCTGACGGATAATCAGCTAGCGGTTGTTCAGTTAATGAGACTCTTTCTCAGCTCTGATATATATCTCGCATCATATAACCTGAATTGTCGTGCAAGGTACTAAGCTCAGCAATAGATCCGAAGTAGAGACTGTTTGACCCTACTTGTTTACGCCATTTTCATGATTTGTGGACTGCGGTGAACACTAAAGTTATCCCACAAGAACCAGCTGGAATGATCCATCAGAATCGACAAAGTACCGATTGTGACGTATCCAATCCTCTAATTAGCGCATTTTCCCCCGTGATGCATCACCCATATCCCCCCCTCTGCCACCTCGAGCTCCCTCATTTCGTGATGCATCATGTAGGTTGTGCCTCTACTTCCGCGCGACCCCGTATCACTTTTACAGAACCTTCCAATCAAAAATACCTCTCCTGTCCATTTCGCGCCTCGCTGCCTCAATGGTGTGGCCACAAATTAAAAGCATACTAATAAGTGGGATCGAGCCTCGAGTGGCGCGGTAAGCGCCCGCGTAAGCGGGCGTTGTTAGGCTTAGGGTTTGGGTTTGGTTAGTCGTTAAACCAGGGATATATTTCTGTAAAGTATGGCCCTCTGGGCATCCCTGGACACTTCCATCTACCCCAAGCTAATTGCAAAATCCCCGACTACTATGGTAACACTGTATCGACCTTCACCCGAAACGGGGCGCTTGGGCTCGCATCCGATTTGGCATCTGTTCCTTATGAACGCACATCAGCCCAACATGAATCTCTCTAAGTCGCCTGAAGTATAGTTTTGGTACTTTTGCTTGTATTATGGTCAATGAATCAGTACTATGAATTGGGTGAATTGGGAGGTTTCCCTTTTTGTTCACCACTGAGTCGCCGAATAGGCATGAGTCCAAATCTAGGCTGAGCCCACTTGAATCCGATGTCCCCGGGTGAAGCATATTCCACTATCCTTTTTAATCCTGATGCTTCTTCAACTGATCTTTATCCACCTCTCTACGCTCGCATGACATCAGACGATTCATGGGAGCACCGTATAAAGAGGGAGCGGGACCACGGCTTACCAGGCAAGGCGTCCTTGCCTCCACGGCCACCTTTCCTAGGAGAGGTACACGCCAAGTCTATATTCATATTGTAAGTTTTTTGGCCTATGTAGGCGGCGTCTACGCCTTAGTGTACATACGTTGGCTCGGTCTAGACTTGGCGTATCAAGCAACTGGGCCACTCTGTGATTTGCGACCTCGCGTAGGGACGTGCACAAAACACCCAATACGCTCGCAAAAACGCGCACAAGACGCCCAATACGCTGACAAGACGCGCAAGGACGCGCCCAAAGCGCCCACAAGACGCACAACGACGCGCACAAGGCGCCCACCCAAGCACGCCCAGTACGCTCACCCCCAATGCGATCAAATAACTACTTATTAGGAAGGAGATTTCCTTTTAGGGACTGTTTTTGCAGGGGTCCAGGAGTACAAACCTTTCCACTTTTTCAAAGTGTCCAGGAAAAGTCCTTCGAAAGTTCGCGGTTCGTGATGTATCACGAAATAAGCGCGCCGGGGGCGAGCGAGTGTTTCCTGTTTTGGCACCTTAGGTTAGCCTTGTTCGTGATGCATCATGGGGGAAAACACGATAATTAGAGGCTTAGATACATCACGACCCATCGGTACTTTGTCGATTCTGATGGACAATACCAGCTGACTCGCCTGCGTTTGAGTCTGCCAACTACGATGAAGGATGGATGGATTGAATCATAAGAGCGGTGAAACGGGGCACGAGGATGAAACCTGGTATTGACAGGGAGAAGCATACCGCAAGAAAACAGTTTCAGTCACAAGATGGCTCAGCCTTCCTAGGTGGATTATCGAATTTCAAAAACGCATGATCTAAGATGGTCAACTAGATAAACGACACGGACGTATAACAGTTTAGACAAACAAAACGCAGTAGATTACCACGGGCCAGACAAAGCTATCCAATCCCTCAACACAGTTTGCCTCTCCGTCCCAATCTGTTGGGTCATCTCGTTTTGGGTTGCGATGGGCAATGCCTCATAGTGCGCCAACAAATTCCCATCCAAGATGCCCTTCAACAACGGCTTCGAGTTGAACTCATTTTTAACGATCCTACATAACAAAACGTTTCGGTCAGTGGTTAATATTAGATGCAGCACGCCGAGGTACGTACCGGAAGGCTTTGGGATTTAAAGCAGCGGTATGTTGCACGTTCCTAGTCATCTGCCCTTGGAGGAGCTGCAGCCTCTTGAACGCGGCCTCTTCCACGGGCGTCAGCGAGAATAACGATCCATCAGTGGCCCCATGTAGTAACTTTGACTGTGGAATCGAAGGATCGTCCTTGTTCCTCTTCGCAATGACTGTGCTCGTCCGGTATTCGACCTGCCCGTGGAACTCCGTGCGCAGCAGAAGATGTTTCCCATCTCTAGAATCGGGGTCTAGACAAAGCGCCGCACGATAACCATTTGAGGACGATTAGGGTTAAACCGAATTCCATGTCGAATGGAGATAATGACGCACCTTGGGGGTTGTGTTGGTATACCCGAATGATTCCCTCTTCATCCCCAGTGACGATCGAAAGCTCTCCATCATCAGTAAAGAAGAAGTCTGCGCTCGTAACACAGTGATGCTCAACATCCTTCGCCAATAGCACCAGCTTATACGGGTCTTCCTATGGAAGGCAATCGAAACATGCGTTAGTGAAAGAATGGATAAACATGTAGCACCTCCAGCGCCACCGAGGCCCGTCCGATCGAAACGAAGAACTCCCTCGATTCGGAAACAGGAGCACAAACATTGTTCCTATCCTTTTCCGACGACGGGGCGGATAGTGTGGCAGTGGAAGGTATCAAACAAGGAAGATTCGTACCTGAAACGCAACAAACATAACGCTCTTCACAGCGTCACCAACGAGGAGGAGGTTCTTCAAAGACCGTAGAGAAGTCACGTATATCCCCACATCGATAAACGCGACGCCCACGAGGCGTTCGTCGGAATCGAAAGCTCTCACGAAGATCTGAAGTGGGGTGTGATAAGAGGATGCATAAGCAAAGGCTCAAGTGATCGAACGAAACGAAGGAAAGTGTGCAACAAACACCTCGGAAGACCGGGGGCACTTCAGCGGGTGGCAAAGTTGCCTCGTGCCGTAGCAGACCCAGTGAACGAGGGCAAAGCTCAGCTGCACCGAAGTCCAGGTCCGTATGGCGAAGACGAACAAAGCAAGAACGATAAAGTAAGGACACGCACCTTCTGTCCCATGGAGGAAACGAGATATCCTTGGAACCCACAAACCGCGGTTACGGGCCCCTTTGCATCATCCCGGCAGCGCAGACGCAGCTTGTACCACCGCGTAGGCGCAATCGCCGCATCTGGCACAACCTCCACGATCTCGAAGATATACGCCTAAGTCAAGATTAGTAAGTGATTTGTCCAAAGAGTGTGAAGGAGCAAGCTATGAAAGAAGTAAAGGAAGAGGCTATAGCTAGAAAAAGCTAGCCACCTCTCGATGATGAAAGCGACGAGGCACAAGATACCAATCAAGAATAGCATCATCCATTCCATCCCATTTCGGGAAGGAGGGCGATTGCAATAGGATGGCGTGTCCGGAAGTAGATTATGAGACGTACCGCGCCTTTGACCGCCAAATCCTCCCCACGGTCGATCGTGGTTCCCACTGCTATGAAGTCCTTAATGCCAGTTTCAGTGGCCGCCGTCTCCAAAGTCACGATCGCAATGTCGTTAATGTACTCATTGCTCGCGAACTCGAAGCTACAGCACAACACCCTCAGTCAATTCGCTCAGACATATCAGCAGAGGGGAACGACGCACCCATCCATAGTCACCCAACTGTCCGGCGAGATGAGCTCCAAAGCCGACGTGTCCGAAGTGGGGTCTGACACGTTGGGCGCTGCGGAAGAGAGACATCGAGGCGAAGGTTTAGCTTAGTCAATCCACAGTACGAAGGGAAAAGCGAGGTACTGACCATCGGGTTCCCAAATCCGATTCCCATCCTCGTCATACGACGCAAACTTGGCCTGGTTGCAGCTAGCGGCCACGACAAGGCACGTCGACGGATCGAACACCACGTTGGAGTATGATCGGCCGCGAGGCACGGAGCGCGAGGGTAGCGGGTAATCATAGCTAAAGTCGGGCAGCCATTCTAGGAGTCTTGGGCCCTAATAGCGCCAGAAAAGGAATGTGCGTTAGTCTTTACTCTGAATAGAAGGCACCACAAAACGGGAAGTACTAAGAAGGCAAAACGCAGAGAACGAAAAAGACGGGGTTGTGGATAGGGCGGTAATAGAGAAAGGGACGGCCACTCACATCTTCGGTATACATTAGGAAGTCTCCTCTTTCCCACATAGAGCAAGCCGTGAACGCATTAACAACTGCATGTCCGCTCGGGAATATCTTGACTCCTCCCCTGTCCGTGCCAAATATCCAATTCGGCCTATCACCCGTAAGGAATACTCCGCAGTAGCCTGCCCCGGTGGGTGCTGTAGTGGAGAAGGGAACGAATACTCTCGGAATCTTCTTATGCTCGGCCAAAACCCCGCTCACTTCCTCCTCCGGCCTCGAGATCTCGAAGGCAATCGAAGCGGCCTTGACAAATTTGATATCCAGATGCGAAGGGCGGCGTGCTTCAGGGCCGGTCGTGGGGTCGACCTGGCCGAGGGGCATGGCTTGGTAAACGGAGAGCTGTCCCGATCGTAGGAAAACCTAAAAATAGATTGAGCGTCAAATAAAGTCCATATCTAAGTGGGTGGACCGTACGCAGAGGTGGGGCTTCACATCGCCCTCACCCAGTGGTGCTAGAACGATCTGTTCAACGTCAAACTCCTGGGGCTTTCGCGGCGGGTCAAGAGGCAACGACAGTGCCGGCGGGTCGTGCGAGTCCACCAGAACGTTGTGCAACGAAGAGATCCCGTCGCTCGAGAAAGCCAGCGCCAACTTGGGAAGCGTCCAGATCTATTCAACGCCAATCACCCGGGCAGTCAATGATTAAGCTCGCGAATAAGCTTAAAAGCTAAGAAGGACTGACCTCGAGAATACCCTGTGGACGAACAAGAACCAGCCACTGAGCTTTATTTCCCCCGCCAAGAACAGTCTGAAGTGTGGCTGTAGCTACGTCCCCTCCCGGCGCCAAGTTCTGATAATGCGATTCAAAGAGCCCCGATGTGTCCGTGAAGAAGCAGCCAGCGAGATACTTCGAAGATTTCTCCCCCATAGGCGACATATCCTTTCTCCTGATCTTCCCCCGCTCGGTCTCACCGATGAAGAGCCCCAGGGAATCGTCCTCGCGCATGATGAGGACGAATGGGTCGGAGATGCTGCATGCTCGAATCTTGGGTCGAGGCAACTTGCCATCCATGTCCAGGATCGTCTGGCGTTCAGTACCATCTTGAGTAGGGTAGTGAGTTAGTTGTGCTGATAGATATATTGGAGGAGAGGCGGGGCACGTACCAGGTTCCAATACCTTGATCGCATTCGTCATAACGACAAGGATCGCCGTCCGCTGGAAGAAAGCTGCGGCGCCTACCATCGTTCCCGGCACCCTTGTCGTAAAGTTGATATCGCTCTTTCCACTGTTACTCTTCGTTGCGATCTACAAAGTCATTCGTCAGCCCACTCCACCCCGCGCTTTAGCGTAGACAACGAACCCTGCTTAAGCCCGGACTCGGGTTGGCATCGGTACTCAGGATGCATGTATCTCCCTCCTTGCCGGCATTGAATGGATTAACTCCTCGCTCTACGCTCACTCCCCCTGGACCCTTCGTGCTCTGTCTGATCGGCAAGCTCCAAAGACCCCTCGTTCCTCCCAGGGCGAGCAACTTCTTCTTGGTGCGGACGGGGAGATCTCGTTGGAAGAGGGTGAATCCACCAACGATTCCTGATCCGGTGGCAGTGACGAGCTCAGGGACGGGCTTATCCTACGCAAAAAGTAAGGGGAATGCGAGAGTGAGAGGGAGAGGCGACTTACGCCTTCGCTTGTCAGAGAGAAGGTCATTCCTGAAATCGGACCATACGCGGGGAGATGATCTTTCAGAGAAAGGTGGAGGACACTCCTCATCTTCTTCGGTGCCACCGCCGTCTCTGTCGTCGTAGATTCCACAGGCTTAGATGGTCCATACAGGTCTATCACACTATCGTAAGTACACGATCTCAAGATACCTAATGCTGAACAAGACTCACCATCGTCATCATCATACAGGTCGTCGTCCATATCCCAATCCTGCTGCCCCTTGGTATCGACAACAGCCGTTCCCTGGCCTTCCTCCTCTTCTGGGACCTCCTCCTCCACCCAGTTGGCTTTCAGCAGCACACTCGGCCCCACAGTACTCCCTATGAACACATGCCCGTCGCCCAGTCCCTTAACTACAGCCGGTACCGCCGTTTGCGCCAACGGGGCACCAAGCGTCAGACGAGTCACTGTCTTCCCCTCTGCACCAATCTCCACCGGATACAAGTTCCCGTCTTTCAGAATCAGGAATAACGTCTTGTCATCGACAAAAATCGCGCGCGAACCCTCAAGCTTGAGGTCAACGGTAGGCTCTGGACCCATTGGCAGGTCGGTCGTGCGGGCGGCCCAACCGTTCACGGGGAGCGCGATACGCCTGCTCGACTGGTCGATATACAGGAGTGAGTTGGTGCATACGATGATGACTCCCATAAAGACTTCCGTGCAAGGGACCAGATACAGAGCGTCGTATGGGAGGCCCTCAACGGACGTGATGATTGGGTAGCTCTGGAGCGAGATGTCGAGAGTGAAGATGATGAGCTTTGTTGTATCTTTGTATTCCTTGAGCCGCCTTGGGAGCATCAGTACCTCGAGTCACTAGGAATCAGATATAACATACCCCGTCCATGTCTGCTCAGTCTGGTATAGCACAGCGAGAGTGGGGTTGTTGAATCCGGGAAGGAAGGAGAAGTCGACCACGGTATGGATAGCTTCGTCGACTTGTGACGCGAGGTTGAGGATGAAGCTCGGGGAATACGGGACGTCGCGCGTTGTTGAGTCCTGGTCCATCACGTCCAGCTCGGCTTGGGATTGGTAGAAAGGAAGGATGGCGATGGAATGGTTCGGTAAACCGAGGGCTGCGCAGCGCGATAGTGGGTCAGCGCGAAGTTCGCTTCGGAATAGTGGGGCGGTGAGCGACATCTAAGATGTAGTCAGCAAGAAATTCGCGTAGAAAAGTACTCATGGTCATCAGACGCCCAATGTCAGAGGTAATTGGATGGTTTTTCCGCCATTCCTTGAACCTCTTAGTTCAAGAAGGCTTCTGGGTTCCCAGAGAGACCTTAATGTCCGAAGAGTTGAGAAATAAAGGACTCACCAGTTGCGGTGCTCGTTCATATGTATGAATCGAAACTGGGACCAGGTCGTGGACTGCGTCTGACCATTCCAGCAGAGCAATCTACCTATTGTTAGAACGGTATAGCCCTAGCAGGTGAAGCATACCTTGGCATCCTTGAACGAGACCAGCAGCCGGTCGAGCTTGTCTTCGAGGGAAGATATAATCTTTACACCTTCGATCCCAGTCACAATCCCGTGAAGCTTGTGCTCTCGAACAAAGTATATCCGCGTCACAGTGGGCTGTTGAACGTCGGTCTTTTGGATCGTCTATTGTCCAGTCTATAAGTATAATAACAGAGCATTACAACTATATACGCACTTTTGAAACACTGATAAAGCCGTCTCCCTGGGTGTCCATTTCAACTTCTCCTTCTACCGCTTCCGTTCCTTTTCGAACATGGGCTCGCTTTTCCCGTTCTTCCTCGACTGATGCTTGTATTGGGCTCGGTTCTTCTCTAACTTCGAATATTCGTAGAAGATTCGACCTGGCGACGACGAGGTTGCACAGTACGCGGGATACAAATTCAAGTCGCGGACTCAATTCCTTCGTGACGGTCGGTATAAGCCTCAGGCTCGCAGCGAACTCGATGCCACTTGGAGGCAGGACATCCTGTCGCACTGCCTGCATGTTGTTCGAGAAAATGTGGAGAAGTGGCTTGTCGTCGTTGTCGACGATGAGCAGGACAAAGCGAACGATGAGCAAGAGCCATTTCACGGCGAGCTCGGCCCTTCCGCCGCTGCTCATGTTTCGTGGGAATATCTGGCGCCGACGGCCGGCGCCGATCATTCGGATGAATGCCGGTCAATGCCGGGCGCTCCCGGTTTGCCTCAAGGCTCATTGTCTCTTCCTTCTCGACGGCCAGGTTCTCGACGCCTCCATTCATTATCGAATCATCCCGGACCAGGAGAACGGAAATTTCTGAACGAATGATAAGGCAGCAGGAGGTGCACAGCTGGGCTCATATGACAAGCCTTCCGAGTGCCGTATAATGGATATAATTGACGACAATTTACACCGACAACCCGGCTTTCTGGACTGGTTCACGAAAACGAGGCTCGATGTTCGGAATGAATCCCTGACCTAACGCTGAGCCTCACGCCAGGAATTACTTCCCTCGTGCACAGTTTCACCGGTACATACTCCATTCTTCTCTACCCCCAAGTACCGACTTTACTTATGGACAAACGTTAGTTTGTAGCCGTGAAACTCATTGTTTGGAATGGGCGTTAAACAATCGACCAACCAGAGTGTGTAAAGGTCGATCAGATCTACGTCTGGGTGCTTTATTCCATTGGCAGCAGGATGTCGGTCTGCGGTTTGAGTCGAGTTCAAGTGCCACCGCGTGTCACGCCCCCACCTCGAGTTCTACTCATGGCAATCTTGAACCGAAGATCTGGGTATCGGAGCTGCTGCAAAACAGGGGAGCTGTATGCCGGCGTGGTCGAGGTACCCGGTATATATGACGCTCTCTTATCCTCCTTTCCTCCAAGGTCGCCCAACCACCTAATGACTCTTTGCCGTCTTCCTTGACTATAACCTCTCATTACCCCTCTACGCTTTGATAGTGCATAACGCGAACTCAGGATGTTTGCCTCCCTCCATTCAGCATTCTCGTCTGCTGGCTCCAAGTACGGTGCGAATGGTCCAAGCTCCAAGGTACTGTCGCCTCTTGTCTCCCTCCCCGGCTACCCATCCATGCGTTGTACTAATCATAACACCTAACAGCAGAGCTATACCACAACTGCAACCCTCCCGGCGCGCTTCAGCGTCCACGTAGCGCCCCAGAAGGCCCCGGGATTTGCTGCCTCTCCTTACTACCCTCAGTCTGCGAACGTTATCAACAAATCAGATAGGGATGGTGCGGTCGGGTACCGCCCTTCCATCCCCCAAGCTCAGTACCCGGGGCCACCCCGCTACGATGACCGTTACGCCCACGCCCACCCAGCGCCCCCGAGGCTGAACACGAGCGCCCCAGCCGCCATCCCCCGGGGCTACGCCGACCCAAAACTCTCCGCGCCCGCACCAGCACCAGTCTCCATCCCCGCCCCACCGCGTAACGGCGTCCCGAACTTCAACATCTACCAAGGCTCCGCGCAAGACACCTACATCTACGAACAATCGCAGGGCTCCAAATCTGATCTTCTATCCACGTCCGAGTTCGACTCTGTCGTCTCGCCCTCGCCCACAGAATCCATGAGCAGCACCGTCACGATGCGAGGAGGCGCTGATACTCCAAGGACGGACGCAGGGAGTCTGGAGCCGAGTCCAGTCGAGCCGCCCACCCCGATGTCGAGGCGGAACTCGTTGGTGTTCAACGGTGGACCGCCCCCACCAATGGCGATGGGGATGCATGGTAGTTATACGGGGAGGTCGGCAGGCCCGGCTCCCCCTCCCGTTGGAAGGATGGGCGCGTTCCCCCCTCATATGGCTGCCGCTATGAACAGGTACGCTACCAGATTCACTTTTCTCTTGACGGGAATACTGATGGAACGTGTCATAGGACCCCATCCATGGACTCCGTCGATGTCCGCGAGCGTATCGCCATCGCGAACGCAGAGTACAACTCCGCCTCGACAGGCTCATACTACTCCAGCCCCGAGCCATCAACCAAGTCGCACACGCCTTCACCCCCGCAGCATGCCTCACACCCCATACCTCCGATGACGCCCGGCTCGTCATCGTCGCAACGATTGCCTCAGCAGCAGCAGCCACAGGCCGTTTACTCCGAACCGGCCTACATCCACACCAGCCCCGAGGCCACCCACGCGCACATCCAGGGCCCCAGTGGCACTCGCAGCCGCAGCATCTCTCCACCGCAGCCTCAACCTCTGCAACAGCAGCAGCAGGGAGCGTACCCTGACACGCGCCCCTCCTCGAGGCACGAGATCCGCCGGCCCAGCCCACCCCAGCAGCAGTCGAGCGGGTATGGATCCGGTGCCTCAACGCCACAGATGCGGAGGTCTCCCAGCCAGCGTGGAGACTACAATCTCCCTCCTTCGTCAAACTCCCCGCCCACGTACCCTCAAGCCGACGACTACTTCACCCAGAACGCCGCTTCGTCGTCGAGACATGCTCCGCAACAGCAGCAGGCGTACGGGCCCGACGCCGGTTATGCCAACAACATGAAGTACAGCACGACGCCCTCTTCGTCCCCTCCCCGCGAGGACCCGTATGCCCAGGACCGTCGAGACAGGTCGAGCTCCTCCTCCCCTCCTGAAATTAGCCGTCAGACGAGCACGAGGTACTCTTCTGGTGCTGGACACCAGGAGCGTGATCGATACTCGCATTCTCCACCCGACACCTCGGTTCGGCTGGACGATGATGGGTATAGCAGGGAGCGCGATGTGCCGAGGCGGGAAAGGAAGGTCTCCTATTCAAGCTCGATGGGGCGCCCCATCCCTGATGCCCCTGTGTCCTACGCGTCTTCGTCAGGCTCGAATAGCTCGAGTTCAACTGCACGAGGGGACAGGGACAGGGATAGGGACCGCGAGCGAGATTATGCGCCGAGGGACCGGGCCTCCAGAGATCGTGACCGCGAACGTGAGCGGGACAGGGACAGGGATAGGGACTACTACTCCTCGTCGTCCTCTCGCGACCGTGACCGCGACCGCGACGCTCGCCGCAACAGCGTCTACCCCGCCGAGGCCCTCAACCAACAGCAACAGCAATCCACAGTCCCTTTCCATAAATCGACACCTCCCTCGCCTCCGAACCAGAACCAAAACCTCAAGTACCCCGTCCCGCCTTCGGCGCCTCTTCCTCCCCTCCCCAACGGTCCTCAACGACAAGGCTCGTACCCTCCCCCAGCAGCGCCAGAACGGATGACTCGCCAGAGATCTGTGAGCATGTCTAGCGCACCGCACGCCCCTTCCCGCCTTTCGACTGTGGAAGACGTATCGATGTCCATGTCGAACATGTCTCTCGGCCCCGAGGAGACTTCGTTTAATGGCGGCAGAGGACCCAGGCACCCCGACCTCGGCACTCCCTCCTCAAACGCTGTCCCCATGCCCTCCACGGGCCTTGAGACGGACCCCGTCGGAGCCCCCGTATACCGGAGACGCCGCATGAGCGTCATATCCCAGGTCTCCGACGCCGGCTCAATGGCGACGACCGCCACCGGCGTGAGCAACGCAGCTACAATCGCATCCTCCGCACTTCCCCCTCCTCCATCGGCCTCGATGCCGCCCCGCGAGTACGCTCAAGAGTCGCGCTCGCACCGCTCAGCCTCCGACCCCCCGGCGCCCATCCCGGCGGCGATCCCGCCCTCGCAGCAGCAGCAGGCTTACCGTGCCGAACAGCAACCGGCACCGTACAGGAGGATGAGCGACGGCGACCGGCCTGCGTCTAGATACGACTTGAAGGTCAATACAGAGTACGCGGTCGAGTATGGGAAGCAGTATACCCCGCACCCCGAGCCGGTGAGGAGGTACTCGGATGGGGAGACGAGCGCGACTCTGCCCAGCGTCGGGTTTAGGTCGCTGGGTCAGCAGCAACAGCAGCAGCAACAGTATCAGCAGCAGTATGGTCAGTATCAGCAGGGAGGGCTGATGGGAGGGAGGAATGTGCGGTGGAACGACAACTTGATTTGTCCATCGCCTGTATTGCCGTCAGCGAAGAGGCAGGGATGGTATAATCGACGAGGGTGAGTTTTTCTTCTTTTTTGGCCTCTGGGTATCCTTTTGCGACGTGAACTGATTTTTGTCCTATAGTGACCAGCTTTGGACGAACGACGGTATGTTCCGCCCTGCCCCGGCCGATCAGCAGTACCCGCCTGACTTGGACGACTACCCCGACCATGGCGAGGGCTGGCAGAACGAGGACGGCGTTCGGATTGATATGGAGCATCGCAGAATTCCCAAGGTCCCGAGGAGGTCGGCGTTGAAGGTTCCTGGCGGTGTTAGCTCGAGCGCTGGTGGAGGTGTTTCGTTCGCTTGAAATCCTGAACATGGTATCGAATTGTGACTTATATTTTGTCGTCTAAGTTATTTCTCTTTGCATTCTCTCGTATTTATCACCTTCGCTCTTTGCTGTGTCTACCGCCCCCTTCGTTTCTTCACTCCTTTGTTTGCTCCCTTCGCAATTGCTGGCCTTCCTACATACGTCGCTTCTTCGTGACCGCCGTTCTTTCGCTCATTCTGTTCGCGACTATCACACACGCCTTTTCACGATCCACCTCTCGTACCTAGAGCTCTTTCATCTCATTTTGTATCACCAACCACATCTCCCATGGTCCCACATTCACTTGTACTATTATACCGTATGACGAGCAATACATCGACTTGACAAAGTGTATGGGGTGACTTGGCGTGATCACACATAGATATAACTTGAATCAGCAGTGTTTCGGTCGTTCGAGTAGCCCTTTTAAAATGAAATGGGACTAATAGGCATGTAGTCATGAGGATATATTGTCTCCTCCACACGATTCTCCCGCTGGCAGTACTTGTGTGTGGTCTCGGAGACTGAGGCACGATGCCCGTAAGAAGTTCGACTTCCTAGAACGATGTGCAAGAGGCCGCTCCCAGATCTAGCGCCACGTTGTAATGCCAGCCCACAACCGCTTTCACAATATATACCTAGGTAGGTTCGAGGACCCATACACCTTTGTGCCGCCTCCACCACCTGTTATCGCAGACATACTCGAGCAATTCTCGAGGACGAGGTAAGTCCCCGCGATAACATGCCGGAAGGCCGTTATTTGAGATGCTCATAGTTCTGTGGAGCCAGTAAAAAACGCGTTACAACCTACGCACGGCGAGGAATGGCTAAGGGCGGGAAAGGAGGGCAGAAAGTAAGCGCCCAACCTATACCGACGGGCCTTTAAGGTCACTAACGTGATACTCTACTCCTACAGGGAAAGAATAAGCAAGAGAAGAAACAGCCTAAAGCAAAGCTGAAGTGCAACCAGTGCGACAAGACATCCTCTTCACAGGAAGGGCTCGATGAGCACACGAGGATCGTTCACCCGACCGTAAACGACGCCATGGACTCCCCGCCTTGTGACAAATCTGAAGCCGATTCGGAAATTGACACCTCCTCGGAGATGGCATGCGAGTGTGAACTTTGCTCTATCGCAAGTGCGAAGCTAGAAGCACTCGTGAAGGCACAGAGCTCAGGTGATATACTGTGTCAACGCGCTATAGGGGAGTTCCAGTGCTATAGGTGTGGATGTAGCTTCTCGTTCGCGCCCGTGGACGGTGTTTTTCACTTAAGTCGGAAGCTGGTTCATCATGTTGATTCGATGTTTGAATGCGAGGAACCTTGAAACGTGTACGTAGCCTATTAGCCTCCTTTATGTAGGAACTGCCATGAGTTGCATCGCTTGTATGACCTCGGCGGCATTAGACTCGGAGCTGATACAACACTGATAAGCGCTCATGTCAATTAATCACGTAGGCGCCAAAGCGAGTTCTGCGCCTAGAATCCGTGATGGGTTATGCGGGGAATGCCACTGGAAAAATACCTCTTATTAGACTACTGTACGCGTAGCAGACCCGATCCAGATTCTTCCAGTCGAGAGGCAGGCTGCTCGACCACGAGGCCGCCTTAGCCCCGATTTCGCAAGCCTCGCAGCAGTCTGTGGGCGCCTTTACCTTTTCCTACGTCTTCTTGTGGGTAGCTTCCATTATCGATCCACAGCATTGTCAATATTTGTCAATATCGTTATATATAGCCCTCAATAAGGTATCTTCTCAAGTTCTTCCCTCTCAGCCATGTCGTTCGACCTCTTCGTCTGCCTAACGTGTTCAAAGCGAATGGCTTCATTCACGGCCCTGGTCGACCACTGTACGGAGAGGTTGCACCATATCTACAGCGAATACTCTTGCGATCGATGTCAGACTCCATTTGAGAGTCAGGTCGCTCTGGAAGAGGTATGTGCGACGCAAGGATCACTGAAAGGACCCACCTCAATTAATGCCGATGCTACCGCTGGTTAACAGCATCTGAACGTGACTCATCCCTCCGACTTCAAGCTTAGACAAGAGGAGAATAAGGCCTCATCCAATATCGCTGAAGCGACACCGAAGAGCTCCGAGGTTCCCAGTGTCGAGCCTGTAGTTCCTACTGTGCTCCAAGATCCGGTGAGCCGAGCCGTATAATATATAAAGATTCTCACCAACTGAGGACGTTTAAGATCACTGAACCCAAGCTTAAGACTTATGATTGTGCGACGTGTCCGGAGAAGTTTAGATTGGCAACCAGCCTGAGCGCTCATACCACGGCCAAGCACCCTCCAATACGCGGCAAATTTAGCATTCCAAGTCTTGTCGAGAAGCTCCAGGAGGCTGCTGTGAAGGTGAGTTAAAGCTTCTCTACCTTTTTTTCGAATTTTATTGAACATCTCTTGAATGCGAAGGACATCTTGGCGGGGAAGGTAATTCCACGAATTCGAAGCTACAATCGCTGCTTGCGCCCAAGAGCTCGTCAGACTCAATCGCCATCCCTGCGTCTGGAGAGGTTTTGTGCTCAAGGTGTTCTTGCAGATTCTCGCTGATCTCAGCAGACTGTCCTTCCGAGTCTCAAGAGAACGTGAAGACGACGCGAAGGAAGAGGGTTTGGTACTATGCTCCCAAGGTGTGTTTTCGAAGTATCCTACAATCGTTATCATGATGACATGCTAAAACGCTGCCCGTAATAGCAGTCGTGAGGATCTCCAAATTGCGGAGAGCGCGAGGAGGTTGCTGCGAGGTTAAACGCCGAAGCGTCTGACTTCGGCGATGCAATCCAAGTTTCTTGATCTATTTACTGGTGATCAACGTGTAGTTTACTACGATATATATACCCGAGGACTCTCGCAGAAACTATGCATGCCCTTCGATAATTCGCCGTAACTATCGATTTGAAAGAAATGGCCTGGCTGGGAATCGAACGCGGTCAGTCAGAAGGACATAGGCGCCCGTAGCCGAGGTGCGGTTCTCACTTCTTCTCCATATTTATAGATTGCTCTGCCTATGGTCTCAGAAAACTATATAGCTCCTTCGCCACTCATCTCTGACAGAGGGAGAAAGAAACGCAAGGAACAGTGCCTTCAGGCCGTGCCTGGCTTTTTTGCCAATGTATTGCAAAAGCCTCTGATCCAGGTAAGTACAAATTAAAGCCCTTCGGTCCCCGTCCCTCGACGCCCAATTCTTTCTTCCTTTCCCCCACCTGCTCACCTAAATCTACAGGGTTTCGAATATAGAGTCGCGAATATGGAAACAGGGCTGCGTAGACTTGCTGATGACCCAATCTCACTCAGGTATGTCTAGCATATATTGTGGTAGCGACTCCCGGTTGACTCGCGACGGCTTCAACGCTCATTCGGAACGGTGCTGTGACACTGTATCCTGAAGAATCATAGGTGAATGTCCGCGAGAATTCCCAGACTCACCATTGGCTTTTGAGCCTCTACAATTTATCTCTGGTTACAGTATGACCCAAGCCGGGTCATACTCGAGTTAAGGCTCCCCTTCTCTCAGAGTTTTGTCCCGTTGGTATACGGAATGAGGATGAGCATATATTCCTTCCTATAATCCATCCAAATCTCAGTATTCTTCCCTATTCTTCAGCGAAATTTAGCTCATTTCATATTCACCAACCATGATATCCAATGCCCGTTCTAGCTCGTTTCCAAAGGACAGGGAATTTACCCTTTTGGCGACATATTCTACCTTCGGGTCACCTGAACGTGAGTCGAACACCCCCAGAAAATAGCTCATACTCGACTCCATCGTCTGATCCTCTACTTCTCGTCTACAGTGCCGCTAATTAACATTGAGATTCCTTCGCGGTGTGGTTCTTGCTGTCCCGTTGCCCCAACCAGGTTATAAGTGAAGTTCACCTTTTCTCAGAGCTCAGGATCGTCGTGAACAGTTGGCAGGGGGATGTGAAGCATTATTCGTTTCCCTTGCCACATTCGACCCAGATTTTGGTATTACAACGCCTGGGCGACACAGCCGAAGCTCACGAGTCAGTTCACATAGTGCCGACGATATGAGTTCATGATACAGCTCTGGGCATGCGATGTGAGTAGCGTTTGCATTTCAAATTCATTGGCTGTTACCTCAATAATAATCCCTCGAAGTTACCGACTTCACCTTCCCACTAACCCTTCTCGAAGATTTTGGATTCTTCGATATTCGAGTCAGCTGGAACGGTACGCATTCTGACTCCCCATTACATTTTTGAATTGAATTATTGAGTTTGTAACCGTGAGAAAGCATGCACAAAATATGCATCAACGTTGGCGCGCGTCGATTCCAACGTTTCTCCCAACCATCATCATGTCTGGCAAAAAACCTGACCTTTCGGGGTACAACTATGGCGCTATTGCGTCCCTGGTCTTGACGACGGAACGAGGCAATCTTCCTCGACGAGACAAGGAGCCAGACGGCGCCCCGACCTCGCTCGCTGGCCGAATCGACCCCCGCGACATGGGGTCGAAGGTCCTGCGGGAGGCCCCCAAGGACATGGACAAGAAGAAGAAGAAGGCCGCGGCGGAGCAGGACGACGGGGGCGAGCGGCAGGCGCGGAGAAAGGCGGCGACGGCGGCGGAGGGAGGGTTTGGGTATGCGGACATCATCGAGGCCACGCAGGACGTCGAGGGGCTCACGTACCGCCCGCGGACGGCGGAGACGAGGGAGGTGTACCAGCTCATGCTCTCCTTGGTCGACAAGCTGCTGGGCGACCAGGCGCAGGATATCGTGCGAAGTGCGGCCGACACCGTGCTCGAGACGCTCAAGAACGAGAACATGCGCGACTTTGACAAGAAGAGGGAGGTGGAGGACATTCTGGGCCCGATTCCGAACGAGCAGTTCGACCAGCTGCTCAGCCTGTCCAAGAAGATCACCGACTACAACGCGGAAGACGAGACGATGGCCGACCCGGATGCGGACACGCGGGATGCGGATATCGAGGACGGCGTCAACGTGGTGTTCGACGACGAGGATGCGGAGGAGGAGGAGGAGGAGGGTTTCGAGGTCGACGAAGAGAGTGAAGAGGAGGAGGAGGAGGACAAGGAGGTCGAGCGAGGGCCGGAGATGGACACCGCAGGGGAGGATCTCGTCATTGGGGGGTCCTCGGCGACGAGCAAGGGCTCGCAGGACAAAGACATTGTCTCGCCCCGCTCTATCGACGGTTTCTGGGTCCAGCGCCAGATCTCTGAAGTCTACCCCGACCCCGTCACCGTGGCCGACAAGACGACCGCCGTGCTCACCATCCTTGGCTCCGAGTCGAGTGCGAGGGACGCCGAGAACGCGCTCATGGAGCTCTTCGACTTCCAGCATTTCCCCCTCATCGCCAAGTTCATCAAGAACCGGGATGCCATCGTGTGGTGTACGAAGCTGATGAGGAGCGACGCGGACGAGCGAGTGAATGTCGAGGTCGCGATGCGCGAGAAGGGGGTGGGTTGGATTCTGAGGGAGCTGGCAGGAGAGTCAAAGGGAGAGGCCATGGACGTTGACCAGGCGAAGCCTGCACCTTCAACGACGGCGCCCGCACCAACATCCTCCGTTCAGCCCAAACGCACGGTGGACCTTGAGAGTCTCGTCTTCAGCCAAGGCGGTCACCTCATGTCGAACAAGAAGTGCAAGCTTCCTGAAGGATCGTTCAAGCGCGCCAGGAAGGGCTTCGAGGAAATCCACGTCCCAGCCCCCAAGCAGAAGCCTGTGGGTGAAGGCGAGCTGATTGCAATCGACACCATGCCTGAGTGGTCAAAGAAGGCGTTTTCATCAAAGATGAAGAACCTCAACAGGGTGCAGAGCAAGTTGTATCCCATCGCATTCGGAACCGATGAGCCCATTCTGCTCTGTGCGCCCACTGGTGCAGGAAAGGTGAGTTCGACCAATATTCTTCGTTAGACCACCCTAATGAACTCCCTTTCAGACGAACGTCGCGATGTTGACTATCCTCCACGAGCTCGGGAAGCATATCAGGCCCGATGGCTCACACGACCTCGACTCGTTCAAGATCATCTACGTCGCCCCCATGAAGGCTCTCGTACAGGAGATGGTCGGCAACTTCTCGACTCGCCTTAAGCCCTACGACATCAAGGTCGGCGAACTCACTGGTGACTCTCAAATGACGAAGCAGCAAATCGCCGAGACTCAGATTATCGTCACGACACCGGAGAAGTGGGACGTTATTACCCGCAAGAGCACCGATACGAGCTACACCAATCTCGTCCGACTCATCATCATCGACGAGATCCATCTGCTGCATGACGAGCGTGGACCTGTCCTGGAGAGCATTGTGGCCAGGACGATCAGGCGGATGGAGCAATCTGGCGAGTACGTTCGCCTTGTCGGTCTCTCCGCTACCCTTCCCAATTACCAGGACGTCGCGACATTCCTGCGGGTTGACCAGAAGAAGGGCCTGTTCTACTTCGACGCCAGTTACCGTCCTTGCGGTCTCCAACAGCAGTTCGTCGGTGTTACCGAGAAGAAGGCGATCAAGCGGTACCAGGTGATGAACGAGGTTTGCTATGAGAAGGTCATGGACCACGCAGGGAAGGAACAGACGTTGGTCTTCGTGCACTCGAGGAAGGAGACGGCGAAGACTGCGAAGTACTTGCGCGACCAGGCGGTGGAGAAAGAGGATATCACCCGGTTCGTCAAGCCCGATGGTGCTACGCGTGAGGTGCTCCTCGGTGAAGTCGCAAACGTACGCGACCCCAACCTCAAGGACCTACTCCCCTTCGGCTTCGCTATTCACCATGCCGGCATGTCGAGGGAGGACAGGAGCACGGTTGAAGACCTCTTCGCCGAGGGCTATATCCAGGTTCTCGTCTGTACCGCAACCCTCGCCTGGGGTGTCAACCTTCCCGCCCACACCGTCATCATCAAGGGCACGCAGATCTACAACCCGGAGAAGGGTCGCTGGGTCGAGCTGAGTAGCCAGGATGTGCTGCAGATGCTCGGACGTGCGGGTCGCCCGCAGTTCGATACCTTTGGAGAGGGTGTGATCATCACGAATCACTCTGAGATGCAGTACTACCTCAGCTTGCTTAACCAGCAGCTCCCGATTGAGAGTCAGTTTGTCGCGAAGTTGGCGGATAACCTGAACGCTGAGATCGTGCTCGGTACGGTGCGGAGTCGGGAGGAGGCCGTCGAGTGGCTTGGGTACACCTACTAGTGAGTTCGCTTTCGATTTGCCTGCGCGAACGCTTTGCTGATTATTGTCCTTTTCTGTAGCTATGTTCGCATGCTCCGCTCCCCCGCTCTTTACGGCGTCAGTGTCGACTACCAGGACCCATCCGACCCTACCCTCCTCCAGAAACGCGCCGACATCATCCACTCAGCTGCCGTCCTCCTCGAGAAGTGCCAGCTCATCAAGTATGAGCGCGGTGGCAAGGGTCGTTTCGTCGGCACAGAGCTCGGTCGCATCGCCAGCCATTACTACGTCAGCTACAACTCGATGATGGTCTACAACCAGCACCTGCGCGAGAACATGGGGATGCTGGAGCTCTTCAGGGTGTTTGCGCTCAGTAACGAGTTCAAGAACATACCTGTGAGTTGTTTTTATTCTGTACTTCAGTTAAGGCCGGTACATTGACGCGCTGCACTTAATAGGTTCGTCCCGAAGAGAAGAATGAATTGGCGCGGCTTTTGGAGCGCGTGCCGATTCCCGTCAAGGAGACCGTCGACGAGCCGCCCGCGAAGATCAACGTGCTCCTGCAAGCTTACATTTCTGGACTCAAGCTCGACGGATTCGTTCTTGTCGCCGACATGGTGTTCGTCCAACAGTCGGCTGGAAGGTACGTCTTCACTCGTTTCTTTCCCCTCGTTACCTGCATGCTGACATTCGCTGGCTATAGGATCCTGCGCGCGATGTTTGAGATTTGCTTGAAGAGAGGATGGGCGATCCCTGCGAAGGCTGCCCTCGAGATGTGTAAGATGGTCGAGAAGCGCATGTGGGGTTCGATGACTCCCTTGAGGCAATTCCCCAAGGTCCCCGCCGAGGTCATTCGTAAGGCAGAGGGCAAGCAATTCGTAAGTCTTGTTGTATTTAGGCTGATAACCGCGACTGACGTGCCCGTCTGGTAGCCCTGGTACCGTTACTTCGACCTGAGTCCCCCCGAGATCGGCGAATTGCTCGGTTTGCCCAAGGAGGGCCGTCGTGTCCATCGTCTCGTTCACACCTTCCCCAAACTCCAGTACGTGCTTCACATCTATCTCCCGATTCTAATCTGACTGTCCACAGACTCCAAGCTCAGGTCCAGCCTATCACCCGATCCCTTCTTCGTGTCGACCTCTCCATCGTGCCCGACTTCCAATGGGACCCTGAAATCCATGGAGGCGCCGAATCGTTCCACATCCTTGTCGAGGACGTTGACGGCGAGGTTATCCTCTACCACGATATCTTCATCTTGCGCCAGCGATACGCACAGGACGAGCACAACGTCACCATCACCGTCCCCATGTTCGAGCCCGTTCCCCCCAACTACTACATCTCTCTTATCTCCGACCGCTGGCTGCACGCCGAGACCCGCCTCCCCATCTCGTTTAAGCATCTCATCCTCCCCGAGAAGTTCCCGCCTCCCACCCCTCTCCTCGACCTCCAACCGCTTCCCCTCACTGCTCTCCATAACAAGGAGTTCGAGTCGATCTACGCGCAGAGGATCAAGAACTTCAACAAGATCCAGACGCAGGTCTTCCAGGCGCTCTACACGACGGACGAGAACGTCTTTATTGGTGCTCCGGCTGGAAGTGGCAAGACCGTTTGTGCCGAGTTCGCGTTGATGAGACTCTGGAGTGCGAAGGGCGAGCAGAAGAGGGCCGTGTGCATCGAGCCGTACCAGGAGATGGTCGATATGCGGGTGAAGGAGTGGAAGGAGAAGTTCGGGGATGTGCAGGGTGGGAAGGAGTTTGTGAGTTTGACGGGCGAGGCGAGCGCGGATTTGAGGTTGTTGGAGAAGGGTGATGTTATCGTCTGCACGCCGACCCAGGTTCGTAATATTGTTTTGACCATAGCGTGCGTAGATAACTGACGTCTATTTGATAGTGGGATGTTATCTCAAGGCGCTGGAGACAGAGGAAGAACGTCCAGAACATCGGCCTTCTGATTGCGGACGAGATCCAGATGGTCGGTGGAGAGGTTGGGCCTACGTATGAAGTCGTCATCTCGAGGACGAGATACGTCTCGGCGCAGACTGAGATCAAGACCAGAATCGTAGCGTGTAGTGTTTCGCTCGCGAACGCGAGGGATCTGGGAGAGTGGATGGGTGCCCCGTCGCATGCTATCTTCAACTTCTCGCCCAGGTACGTTCTAGGTTTCTGTTTGATGTTTTGCTTGTACTTACATCGGTTCGCAGTGCCCGCCCTCTCGACATGGATATCCATCTCCAGTCGTTCTCGATCCCCCATTTCCCCTCTCTCATGATCGCCATGTCCAAGCCCGCCTACCTCGCCATTTCCGAATACTCCCCCACGAAGCCCGTCATCGTCTTCGTTCCTTCGCGTCGTCAATGTACCCTCACTGTGGATGACCTCCTTACACATGCTTCTGCAGAGGGCAAGGCCGATCGGTTCCTCAACATTGAGCTCGAAGATCTCCAGCCCCATCTCGACCATCTTCGCGACAAGGCACTCGCCGAGAACTTGAAGCACGGTATCGGGTATTATCATGAGGCATTGGACAAGCAGGACAAGAGGATCGTTCAGAGGCTCTTTGAGTCTGGCGCTATCCAAGTCCTGGTCGCTTCCAAGGTATGTTGTTCATCCCGTTCTCCAGATTCGGCTACTGATGCTTTGGTAGGATACTGCATGGAGCTTGCCCGTCGCGAGCTACATGGTCATCATCATGGGTGTCCAGTACTACGAAGGCAAGGAGCATCGCTACATCGACTACCCCGTTATGGACGTCCTTCAGATGATGGGCCGTGCGTGCAGGCCGCTGGAGGACGAGCGCAGTCGCTGTGTCCTCATGTGCCAGCAGACGAGGAAGGACTTCTACAAGAAGTTCTTGGCTGAGGGGCTGCCCATCGAGTCCCACCTTCCGACGCACATGCTCCACGATTACTTCTTGGCGGAGATTGCGGTGAAGACAATCGAGAACAAGCAGGATGCTATGGTACGTTATGAGTCGCGCTTCGTCCCTCCGAGTGGATAACTGACATGTATCTCTCAGGACATCTTGACCTGGACGTATTTCTATCGACGAATGACCCAGAACCCCAATTACTACAACCTGCACAATGTCAGCCACCAGCACTTGTCCGATCATCTCTCCGAGTTGGTGGAGAACACCCTCAACGACCTTGTGAACTCGAAATGTATCGCGATTGGTGAGTTTGACCGTAACCGTTCTTTACTTCGTACTGACGTTCGTCGCAGAGGACGAGATGGAGGTACATGCCCTCAACTTGGGCATGATTGCGGCGTACTACAACATCTCATGTAAGTTGTTCGTTTCACCAAATTGGTTGTGGCCGACTAACGAGGATCCGTTCTTTTAGATGTTACCGTCGAAGTCTACACCCTCTCCCTTAAGGAGCGCACGAAGCTCAAGGGACTTTTGGAAGTCGTCTCCTCCTCGGCCGAGTTCGAAACGATCCCCATCCGCCGCCACGAAGATGCCCTTCTTAAGCGCATCTACGACCGCGTCCCCGTCAAGCTGGATGCGCCCGACTTCGAGGCGCCACACTTCAAGACGTTCTTGCTCCTCCAGGCCCACTTCTCCCGCCTGCAGCTCCCACCTGACCTTGCTGCCGATCAGGTTCTGGTGCTTGAGAAGGTTCTCAACCTCCTCTCGGCGTGTGTTGATGTGATGTCGTCGAACGCTTGGTTGAACGCTTTGGGCGCTATGGATCTGTCCCAGATGTGTGTGCAAGCGATGTGGGAGACGGATTCGCCTCTCAAGCAGATTCCTCACTTCGAACCTGAGGTGAGTTTTGACTATGAAAGCAGACGTGCTGGTACTTATAGATCGTTCAGGTTATCAAGCGATGCAAGGATGCTGGTGTCGAGTCCGTGTACGACATCATGGAGCTTGAGGACGACGTCCGCAACAGACTCTTGCAGATGAGCCCCGCTCAAATGTACGTAACCCCATTTCGCCTCATTATAGAGCGACCTTCCTGATCCGCAATCTTATCCAGGCGCGATGTGGCGACATTCGTGAACTCGTACCCAACCCTCGACGTCTCGCACGAACTCGTCAAGGGCGAATACACCGCTGGCGCTCCCATCTATCTGCAGGTGGCACTCTCGCGCGACGCCGACGACGAAGATGAGGAGGACGCCGCCGCCGCCGACCCGATTGTCATCGCGCCATTCTACCCCCTCAAAAAGATGGCGAACTGGTGGTTGGTTGTCGGAGATCCCACCACGAGGCAGCTTCTCGTCATCAAGAAGGTCACGGTTACGAAGAACCTTATGGTTAAGCTTGAGTTTACGCTGCCTCAGGGAGCGCACAAGCTCAAGCTGTTCGTTATCTGCGACTCGTATGTTGGCGCCGATCATGATATCACGCTGGATCCTATCGAAGTTGCGGAGGGCGAGGAGAGTGATAGCGATGAAGATATGGAGAGCGACGAGGAGTAGATGCCGTTTCGTTCTGTTCCTCTTGCGCTACGTCTCCTTTCTATCTCTGTTGTCTAACAATGCATGTTCTCATTCCTCTGTACCATATTAGTGTCTGTAGTTCATGATTTCAATCTCTTTCTCTGGTTTCACATCGTCATTATGGAAAACGCAGCGGCCCCATTAAGAAATCTTCTTCAAAAACTCCGGGTCGACAACCCGCGCCGCCTCCCCTTTCCTGTTCTTGTAGAACACGATGTCCCCATCTTCCTCGACGAACAGGCACTGAGTGAAGGAGCGATACAAAGCGTAGAAGGATGGCTAGTGCGAATCGAGATTCAGATGAGTTCAACCTGAACGAAGGTCGTGGATATCGCACTGACCGTGGAATCGTAGTTGTAGTCTTCGCCGAGTACGGCCTTTATTCGGCTCGTAATTTGAGGACCATTATCTGGAGCTAGGGTCGAAGGGTCTTTCTAAAGGACGGCACAAGAGACGACGTACAGAATGGTGCACGTAGGAAGAAATCTAGATTCGAGTTAGTGCGGAGAACGGGGTGTTACTGCGATGGGCGTACGGTGGGCGACGTGGTCGTGGCTGATGTTATGGAAGAAGAACCTTCCGAACCAGCCAAGGAGCGGGCGATCGACGGTGGCTGCTGCTCCCCGAAGGAAGGTCCATTCGCCCTTGCGGTAATGGGGTATAGTCGGGTCGGAGTGGTGGAGATAGGTGACTGTGAGTTTCGGTGTCTTCTGAGCGGCGGTGCAGACGTACTGATCCTGTGCGCGAGTATGACGTATGGTCAGAGAGCGGGGTGGAGGAGAACACTCACCAATGGTTCACAAGCTGCGTGGGGAGGTTAGGCTGCGGGGAGGCGTGCGACGTTGAGCTCTATTTGTTCCAGAGGCCGTTCTATTTACATCAAAGACGCTATCTATGCCAACGCCCGCGTCTCTCTCTCTTCGCCACGACGCGCCTCGCCCCACTCTAGCCCGCATTCCCTTGCGCTACCCTCTATCGCCCCGCCACCACAAGGCCGCCCTCCGCAGCTCTCGCCGCAACGGCCACCAGCAGCACGACGAGGGCTGCATTCTTAAAACTGGTCCGTACGCCGTAGATATGCAGATAGAACACATACTGACCGTGATCTCATACCAGAAGCGAGGAGCGGCGCAAGGCTCGAGCGCGAAGATCGAGTTGGTGGGGCGAGTGCGAACACATTCATCAAGCACCCACTGACCTTCGTTCTGCCGGGCACAAAGGGTGAAGCAACCCAAGTATCGAGTTGGTGGGGGAGAGCTGCATGCGTGCTGTAGCGAAGAAACTGACCATATTCCGCAGCCATAAACCCCACCGCGCCGCCCCTTCGACACTGTACACTGCCGGCCGGAGCACGACCGTATCAACGAATCGACTGACCTTCGTTCTCCCAGCCATAAAGACCACCCCAACGATCTAACAAAACGATGAGGTGTCAGCCCCATCGACTCTCGACGCAAAGGAAGAACACTCACCCCATTCAAGGCCGCACCGCGCAACGACAAGCTATACTAGTCAAAACACAAGCCAGTCATGCTGGCTTCGTCTAGACGCGCGCTCCACTGTCTACCGCCACGACCCGACGAACGACTCACCACCCGAGAGGGCAAAATCGAGCTGGGAGTACTGGAGTGTCAGCGTGGATGTAGGGCTCGTCTTGGGTGCATGGCAGCAGCGCGCGCTTCGGGCCTGTCCACTTTCGTGAGTCCCAGTTGCGGGTATCTTGTGAATCTTTATTCACTAGGAATGTCAGTGCGCGACGAACGACACACCCCAGCGGCACACCCACGGCAAGGGCATCGACACTAAGCTCGGTGAACGGAAGTCTTCTTGGTCGATGCAGGCCGCATAGCATTGCGCGGTCTGGGTCTGTACGATTTGGTGAGTCAAAGTCACGACTATGCAGTGTGTGTTTGCTCACTCGGAGAATGTCAGCACACCCTCGTCACGGCGCAAGAATCGACACGCCTCAGCGACGAGGGCATGGTGGTCATGGTGGATCCAGGGTTCGTGTAGGACGGATAGAAACGTGCGCTTCGCGCCTGTACAAACTCGTGAGTCGCAGTCACGACTATCTAGCGTGTGTTTGCTCACCTTCGCACCCGACATCGACGACAGCGAGGAGAGTCGCAGCGCAGCGACGATGGCCGATTTCACGGTGTGCAGGCGACGACGACGACCTTTCGGCCATGACGACGACAAGCAGATGGAAGCCAACACCGAAATCTCAGCGCCAGCGTCGCGCCAAACTCAACGACAGACGGCGCCCTCTCCACGACGAGCCCTACTAGAAGAAACACGCTGGAGCCGAACCCTCCGAAGGCTTACCTTCGAGTCCTTCACACCCCAGCCGGTCGCGCAGGAGCGCAACGAGAGGGCTAGAAGTCGAGGTCAGTAATGCATTCAACCATCGATACTTGAAGCTTACCTTGCATCTAGACCCGAAACCCGACCCTCGCAAGCACAGGCTTCACGTCGCACACAGTCGGAGGTGCGCGAGTCTATACATTTGTGAGCCTCAGTCACGATTGTGTGTTGAATCATGACATACCTTGACACCAGTAGCAGGTGGCGAAGGGAGCGGGGCAAGGAGTGTGCATGAGGTCAGTAATTCTCCATGACTATGAAGGCTTGAAACTCACAGTGACTACAGACCCAGAACGACGACTCAAGGCCGCCAGCCTCTAGACTACGCTACGATTCTGTCAGTAATTGGCACCCTGATACACGAACGAAATACTTACTCGCCCCGTATCGCTCTCCAGATATATACACCTATTCAAGTAGTCAATGTGTACCAAATGAATAGACGACGTACCGGCCAAGTCTGGTTGTGTGAGTGAGATGTCAGCGACGACGACGACGACGTCCGTCCTCGACGTCGTGCGCGACGATGACGAGCATCTGGAGCGAGTAAGGTGGTGAGCAAGCGAGAAAATGTCAGCGGCAGTGGGCACGCACCGTGCACATCGAGCAACGCGCTGTGGACGCTGTGGACGACGACGACGAGCAATGTCGAGAGATGTTGGGGATGCGGGACGTGACGGTCGTGCTCCTAAACAAACGGGTGTGTGAGCTCGGGTCAATGGCCGTGACGGGCATCACGTACATACCAGGTGGATGGATAGGGGCAGACGGCGAGCGCGTCGGTGATGGCGACGAGCTCCAATGGTCGGCGACGAGCACGAGGGTGTGTGGAGAAATGAGAGAAAGAGTAAATGGGTATATTGAAGCAACGAAAGGGAGAGCGTGAATTTGACAGATGGGGTGAAAGGGAGAAATGGGAGAAGTCGAATGAAGACCAAACACCCGTTCTCCCCAGCTCTTATACCCTCTGCCTTCGCACTCTCTCACAAATCGCCGCCAAATCTCCTTCACATCTCTCAATTGGGAAGCGAGCGTTACAATTTCCGCCAAGAGAAACCTAAAAATACGTACGCTGAATTAGCGTCGCAATCGCGCTGTGCGCCCAAGGGGCTCCCTCGCCTTCTCTCTGCCTTCACGCTTCGTCAAGTCTACTCGCGTCCAAGGCTCGACATGCAGCGCAACGGGTGACGTTTACGTATGATGTAACACTGTGGGAATAGGGCTAGACTATTGGGGGTTTGAGAATGGGGCCTGGAATCGTGTGTTTTGGGTTGAATGGGACGAGGAGGAGGACAGGGAGATCTCCGGGCGTTGGATTGAATCTGGGTTGCTGGTGGTCTCGGGGGATGTATGATAGGGCAGGGGTGTACTATTTGGGTACTTTCCATACATGTAGATATACTTGCAAGTTGCGCTTGACTATTGTAATGACTGGCACGCGCAATGTGCGTTTCGCGCCTTCACAGCTCGTCGAGACTCGAATCATTGCAAGACCCGAATGCCGACGCAAGCGCAAGCTCGCACCACACCCCAGGTATAATTGGAATGTACGTACAGACGTTGAAATTACCCCAATGTTGTCGAACACCACGGAAACGCTCACACCGAGATTTCGAGATCCTCACAAGTCCAACTCGGTGCAATTCGCAAGTCTCGCACATTCTGCGCGACGGATGGCCTGGAATCATTTCATTTAATCAATGTCGTAAGTATTAAGTACCATTGAGCTGGGCCTATTGAATAGAAGCGCGCGATACGACCGGTATTGTGGATGTAATTGTACGATGGGGAGAGGTTGTGTGATGTGCGCATTTCAAGCCGCCCAACTTTACCCGCTTGAGTTACGCAGTTATACTCATCTAGACTACACATGGGTAACCCCTATATCTGCGTCCAAATGTTATATAGGTGGAAATCGTGTAAATACCCCAATGAACGCGGCAAACGACTCAAACAACAATTCCAGCTCAAAGCAGTCTTTCTCAGAGAAATCGCGATGCACGCCAAGATTTGAAGCGTTCGAACGTTATCACCATCACAAACGTCATACTTGGATACCCGTAGATAGATGGAATGGATGAACATTCGAATGAATGTCGTTTTGGTGTGAATTCAGGAATTGAAGCAAAGCGGACGAGCGTGCAACACAGCGGCCGTCTCTGCAACGATTGGAGTCGATTTTCTGCTCGCATGTGCACTTAGACTTGCCTGGAATAATATAGGGGTGTTATCAGTGAGACTTATAGTGTTAAAACAGATGAATCGAGGGTGAGAGCTGGCGCTTATCGATTAAGCGCCCATCGCAAACTGCGAGATCTTTGCCTGTACGCGTTGTGGCGGCCCTCTGGCTGGCTCTAACATAATTATATGGGTAATATAGCGAGTACCTAAGTGATATATACACTAGTATGGACGTTCTTTCTCTTTGGGGCCCCAGGAATGTCTCGAATGAACTTGTAATCCTGGCAAGGTTCTGGGCCAGTGGACTTTTCCAACAGGGCTTCGCCTCCGGGGTTATTTATTCACACTATCATTGTACGTGTATTATATTACTTTCTGCGTAGTCTAGAATACATGTTCGTAACGATATGGACCGAGTATTGGACCAAACCGAAACGGGAAGTATGAAAGCGCGGGTAAGATGGAAGCGTGCGCCAGCGCTCGCGCACTGCCCGTAGCCTCTCGTAACTCTGTATGCAACACAGGCACGCGAGCACTGTGCTCTCCCGTGTGCCGTATTGCGTGCGCAATGTCGTGCACCCCGCATGATCTCGCGAGAACCGAGATATCCGGTACGTACTACGTACAGCGCCGTTCTCTTGGACGGCACCCTCGGACGCTTTTTCGGAACTCTCAGTCTGTCTACGCTCAGGGATCGACTATTTTCTTGGGCCGAAGTCCGGCAATCTCACTCAAACAGTCCAGTTGCTCACGAAAACGGAAAGTCAAAGCAAACCGCCCAAGACAACGGCAGTGATGCCGCTGTTCCTGTCGATCTCGGGCCCGAAACATAGCCCGTTAGGCGATAGGCGTCTCTGCCGACAGGATGACTCTTTGCTGTTGACCGTTAATGTCAACGTCAACTCTGCCGCAACTGGTTGTGGGCGTCGGTGGGAGCGAGGTCGCCGATTGGTCGCCGACGCCGGTGGCAAACCTAAATACCTGTCTGGCTTGGTAAATGGGAGGAGTTCGGTGATGAGACTGTGGGTACGTACTACGTGTAGGATCTGTGCATCGGCACAAGGCTGGAAGGCTGTTAGAGAGTCTGTGAGGCGAGGAACACCAGAGTCCAAGAGAGATACGCACCGATTTAGTGATGTGCTGTACGAGTTAGGATTGGCACCGAGGGAGCATGCCAGCATGCATGAAAATCGCGCCGAAATGACGACAGATGTCAACCTTAATTTTAGTGAGTTTGTGGGGGATAGAGGGTGCCAAGGAGACGTACCAAAAATAAGGTAGCCGAAAATGCGCGAACGGGAGCGAGAAAACATAAGTTCGGGACAAAGTCCAGAAAAGGAAGACCAAACATACCCGCTTTCGGAATATTCCTGGAAACGCCCCGACACGACGTATCGACGCCCGGCGACCGCTTCCCTGGGCCCCTGGAAGTCAGAAACGCACGCCTAAAATAGGGAAACTAGACGTACAATTTGTTGAAAATGGTCCCGGGCGCTAAACATGAGGAATGTCGTCAGCAGAGACTCGGAATGGTGATAATTCGGTGCAACGCACCGAATTTGGGCTCAAGCCGACAGAACGACTTCCGGCGAGCAGTGAGGTGGCATTTGGAGGATGTGCTGGAGGTCGTCGAGGGGCAGGTCGACGTCTGGAAAGGCTCCGAGACGACGTATTGTCGTCCCGCGAGCGGATGGTCGATGAGGGACGAGTCCATTGACCATGGTGCGAACGAGACTTGCCACGGCGAAGTCCACGTCGCGTCGACACGACGTATCGTCTTCCGCCTACTGGGTAGTCATGGTCAGCAATAAGGAAGTCTATGAGGAATGCTACAGACCGGGGGTCCTGCCACGTCGGGTCCCCAGAACGCGCCGAGACGACGTATCGTCGTCCGGCGAGTGACAGAGACGTGTCAGCGTTCATGCACAGTGAAAGAAAGTGAGAACATACCTAGATACCGCGACCATCGAGTCCAAAATGCGCCGCCGCAACGTATCGACTTCCGGCGAGCGACAGGGGTGTATCAGTGTTCGAGATACATGGAGAAAGAGGACACCTTGCCTGGGAGATGGTGAAGCCCATATCGACGTCCGGCGAGCAAGACGGGCTGAAAGCGATGGGGGAGAAAGTAGGGAAAGATGGGGGTTTGGGAAAGAGACAAAAACTGGTGTTCTGGTGTTCCGGAGAGTTAGGTAACGGACCAAGCCACGTCGTAAATCGAATCCGGGAGACTTATCAAATTATTCGGAGAATGTATAGCCGCCCAGATTTGATGCGCCTTTGGGTGTGCGTTCGCCATTCCTCCTCGTATCCCCGGCTCTGTATTAATAGGGAGGTATGAACACGCCCTCGAATATAGAATGTAGAGACTATAATGCAGTAGAGAGCGCAGTGCGAGGATAGACTTGTACGGCAACTATTCGGGTCCGACATGGTCTCCCCGCACGCCATCACGGCTAAGTTACGTGCTCGAGGGAATGCAAGTAAATGTCTTTTGCAAGTCAAGTCCGTCTCTTCCTCTTTTGCAGGCGGAGCTGTAGGCTACTATGGCTTAAAAGCTATAAATTCCATTATCCCAGTGGTGTATGAAGGTACAGAAAGTGACAGAGCATGTCCAAGCACTCCCGCCGGAGCTAAGTCACTCCGTTTCCAAGGCTCGCTTCGCTGACATTTAGCCTGGTGGGCCGAGACGACGGGCGGTAATCTACATGGCCAAAGTAGACCAAACTGTGACTGTTTAATGGTCACATAATTGGGGTATATAAGCTGAAAAATGTGATTGGGTCCTCCATTCGCCCTTCATGTCGCATGCCGACCCTATGCCTCATCGTCATTGGCCTTTCCCCTACCACCCATGATCGTCGTCAGCCCTTTCTCTACCACCCATGACCCATGCCCGTCGTCGGCCCTCCCACTACCACCCATGCTCGTCGTCGGCCTCCCCCACTACCACGGTCATACTTGTCAACGGCCCTTGTCTCTACCTCGCATGTTCATTAGTCGCCCGCTCCTACTACCTCCCTCGCAGTGTGAGTCCTTTCATAGTATCTTGGCCCAACCAGATACTGACAAGTCGTTTTCTTTCAGTCGTCGACATGCCACCCCGACAAGTTCATCAAACGCCGACGTCAATACTTTCCTCATCGACTAATAAGTTACTGATAAATGTGTGAGTTCCGTGATTTATGCCCAAGTCACCGTTACTTTATTTCATTACCAGTGTCACTACTCAAATCCCGGGGACGCGTACGACACGGGGATCACAACCTACCTCGAGAGTGTATTATGACACTAGGTGATGAGTGTACTGGCAGGAGAATGGAGATGCGTGTTGGTGCGTAAGCCGTACCTTTTTACGGCAAGGAAAATTCCCACCGGCACTATCATTACTCAGCACCACCACTTTATCCATGCAAGTTGCCCTTCACATCCGTACTCAAATCCACCCCCAACCTACCTCATAGCCATGCGCAGACTGTTGGCACGCGCCACCGCACCTCAGCCGCACTTCGCTCCGAACCTCCTGATCCGAACCTCCCATATCCTGCACCTGTCTCTATGCCGTTGTCTCGCACCGCCGCCCACTAGACGCCGACCTGTACAATTGGCGCCCAACACGGATGAGGTCATAACCATCACACCACCCATGCCATATCGCCCGATCACACTCCCCCTTCACATCACTTTCACGTTCCGCTCCCGTCCCACTTGGCGCACCTAACGTGATCAACGCGACATCGCCTACGCACCCCGAATCTCACAGCCGCACCCAACACCATCCATTCCACCACTCCACCGAAGACGCCTTATCACGCAGACGCGCCGTCACTTGCCGCCACTGCCCAACTCCCTCTATCCAACCTTAGCCGTAGGTACCTACTCCGCATCATGTATTAGATAGACATAGAGTAGACGGCCTCGGTGGGTGCGGACCCTTGATGGGTTCCGTCACCCACCGGGGCACAATGAAGGAGGGCGTGGGTATGCGCACCTATGAAATTCACCTCGTTTGCGCAAGTCGGAAAAACAGCACAGGTCATGCCCGTACGATCTACACCCTTTGGAAGTCGTCTCCTCCTCGGCCGAGTTCGAAACGATCCCCATCCGCCGCCACGAAGATGCCCTTCTTAAGCGTATCTACGACCGCGTCCCCGTCAAGCTGGATACGCCCGACTTCGAGGCGCCACACTTCAAGACGTTCTTGCTCCTCCAGGCCCACTTCTCCCGCCTGCAGCTCCCACCTGACCTTGCTGCCGATCAGGTTCTGGTGCTGGAGAAGGTTCTCAACCTCCTCTCGGCGTGTGTTGATGTGATGTCGTCAAACGCTTGGTTGAACGCTTTGGGCGCTATGGATCTGTCCCAGATGTGTGTGCAAGCGATGTGGGAGACGGATTCGCCTCTCAAGCAGATTCCTCATTTCGAACCTGAGGTGAGTTTCGACTATGAAAGCAGGACGTGCTGGTATTAATAGATCGTTCAGGTTATCAAGCGATGCAAGGATGCTGGTGTCGAGTCCGTGTACGACATCATGGAGCTTGAGGACGACGTCCGCAACAAACTCTTGCAGATGAGCCCCGCTCAAATGTACGTAACCCCATTTCGCCTCTTTATAGCGACCTTCCTGATCCGCAAATCTTATCTAGGCGCGATGTGGCGACATTCGTGAACTCGTACCCCACCCTCGACGTCTCGCACGAACTCGTCAAGGGCGAATACACCGCTGGTGCTCCCATCTATCTGCAGGTGGCACTCTCGCGTGACGCCGACGACGAAGATGAGGAGGACGCCGCCGCCGCCGACCCGATTGTCATCGCACCCTTCTACCCGCTCAAAAAGATGGCGAACTGGTGGTTGGTTGTCGGAGATCCCACCACGAGGCAGCTTCTCGTCATCAAGAAGGTCACGGTTACGAAGAACCTTATGGTTAAGCTTGAGTTTACGCTGCCTCAGGGAGCGCACAAGCTCAAGCTGTTCGTTATCTGCGACTCATATGTTGGCGCCGATCATGATATCACGCTGGATCCTATCGAAGTTGCGGAGGGCGAGGAGAGTGATAGCGATGAAGAGATGGAGAGCGACGAGGAGTAGATGCCGTCTTATTCTGTCCCTCTTGCGCTACGTCTCCTTTCTCTCTCTGATGTTGAACAATGCATGCTCTCATTCATATGTACATATTAGTGTCTGTAGTTCATGATTTCAATCTCTTTCTCTGGTTTAATGTCTGGGCTCTCCTTGATACCTCAAGATGTCATTATGGAACGCTGTACTGCATGACAGCAAGCCCTATTAAGAAATCTTCTTCAAAAACTCCGGGTCGACAACCCGCGCCGCCTCCCCTTTCCTGTTCTTGTAGAACACGATGTCCCCATCTTCCTCGACGAACAGGCACTGAGTGAAGGAGCGATACAAAGCGTAGAAGGATGGCTAGTGCGAATCGAGATTCAGATGAGTTCAACCTGAACGAAGGTCGTGGATATCGCACTGACCGTGGAATCGTAGTTGTAGTCTTCGCCGAGTACGGCCTTTATTCGGCTCGTAATTTGAGGACCATTATCTGGAACCAAGATCGAAGGGTCTTCCTAAAGGACGGCACAAGAGACGACGTACAGAATGGTGCACGTAGGAAGAAATCTAGATTCGAGTTAGTGCGGGGAACGGGGTGTTACTGCGATGGGCGTACGGTGGGCGACGTGGTCGTGGCTGATGTTATGGAAGAAGAACCTTCCGAACCAGCCAAGGAGCGGGCGATCGACGGTGGCTGCTGCTCCCCGAAGGAAGGTCCATTCGCCCTTGCGGTAATGGGGTATAGTCGGGTCGGAGTGGTGGAGATAGGTGAACATGACTGATGAACTGTGAGTTTTGTGTCTTCTGAGCGGTGGTGCAGACTTACCGATCCTGTGCCGGAGTATGATGTGTGGTCAGAGAGCGGACGTGGGGGAGAACACTTACCAATGGTTCACAAGCTACGTGAGGAGATTAGGCTATGGTTCTAGCGGGGATAACTTGACGTACGAGAAACGGAGGGAGGTAATACCACAAGGCGAACTCGCGGCCGGCGCAGTAGAGGATGAAGATCATCGATCCGAGCCCAACATTGGAAAGTATGATAGACGTCCCTGTGATCAGGTATAGATCGCGGTTAGAAAGAACGTCGGGCATGAAAGGTAATCTTACGCTGTTCCGGCTTGAAAAGAGGCGAATATGGGTCGAAGTGACTCGTGCCTGGAGGGTAAGATGGGCAGCTCATCGTGTTTCGGGATAGGTAGATCCACCATCCACTGGTACTGACATCAGTGTCTAGAACCTTTGCGAACGAAGCGACTCACAATGCTTGCATGATGAACATACGGAAGAGGGTGTAGAGAGGAGTCTCTTCGAAGACTTCTGCGTAGTCGCATGCAGTCGCTTTGCTTTCATGCGGCAAATTAAACTTCGATCGGCTATAGGGCACGTAGTTCTCGTCCCGCTCCATCGACCCGGTTGCCTTCTGTAGATAGATGAGAGGCGCAGACGAGGAGAGAAGGCTGGTACGGACATGATGGGCGTGGTGCGTTGACCTCCAGGAGAAATATGGGAGGATGAGATACTACATGATGGTCAGTTGCGGTGTGAAGGTCTTTGGAGTCTACTCACCGAGTGGCATAGAAATCCGACCAGGTTGTTCAGCGTCTTGCTTGCAAACAGCGATCCATGTCCAGCGTCATGGCCAATGCAGAAAATGCCCGCGCCGACGAGGCTCTGGAGAACCCAGTAAGTACACCACAGACACGTTTTGAGGCAAATCTTCAGGATCTCCTGGTTTCCAAGAAGCAGGTCGCTCCAGGGCGTAATTCGGCTTGCGCAGGAATAGAGAAAGGCAGCGAGCACGATGTCTCTCAGAAGGTAGGATAGCGACTTGAGTTGGTTTCCTGTAAACAGTGAGTTGAAGGACTATCACTGGGAAAGCCACATACTCTCGAGTAGTTCTTTGGGCACTGCGTCATGAACCTCCTTTAGCGTTGCCGATGGGGGTCTGAATAAGCGCTGAAGTCTATGGATATCAATCATTGTGAGCGCCATGGGGTAGAAATTGAGGGATGGAGGCACCTTGTCTCGTACTCAGGACCATTTCCCCAGAACGACAGCATTGTGAGCATACTTGGATGTGGACTGGCGATAAGTGGGTGCTGTTCATTTACGTACTTATATATCGTACACCGGAAGTTGCGAAACCGATGGATGAGACGTGACAGCTTGGGTCACACCTCTTCTATTGAGCCCACTTACCAGTGATACACGATTTGGTGAACGGCGGCTCACCAGAGCCTCAGGCTAATTAGTAGATTCCCGAGGGGAATCTCTTTTCCATCAGCGCCAATCACGAATCATATTTCGCTGACAGCTGGACAGGAGGATTCTCAGAAGCTCGAGGCTAATATGGGTTAATCATTGTCCTCTCCATCACTGCGGCTGGTATTTGGCTGAGATGGTCCATACCTCCCCATTCGTAGTGCTGACGTTCGAAGGTCAGATATCACAAGCCACTTGAATCGTCGGCAAACTCGACGCCAACATCGTGCACCGTCATCCATTTTGATTTTGCGCCTCTTAGTCGCCCACCACTAAAATGAGTGGCCCTCACAATTGTAAATGGCAAGTACAATAGCCCGATTGTTGATGAAGACGGGTTATTCATCGCAAAAGGTCTTGTTGAGTGCGAATTTGCTGAGTGGCACGGTCGCTTTGGCCTGCATTGACAACTCTTCTCCACCATTGTTCTTTTAACAAAGGTTTCCTCGTCGTCAAATGGCTAAGCACAGAGCGTACCTCTGCTTGCTGCTTATCCTTCTCATTTCTCAGAATTTCCCCTCTCTGCTGGCAGAACTTTCTTCAAATGGCCCTCCCTTACCCTGTCACTCAAGCTTTCGAGCCCGCATACACCCTGAGCGCCACGATCGCCGAAACTTACTGGGCAGACAGTATCCCTTCAGACCCGGATATCCGTTTCAATCGCGTCACAGGAATTGTGAAAAGAATCATAGTGAAGGCCAGCTCTCCGGAAGACGTAGTGGACGAATACATCGCGTCTGTGAAAACGAACGTGGATCACGCAAAGGCAGTCTCCTTGCTCTTCCTCAATGTATTTCAAGATCTTCGAGAAAGGGGTTTTACGGAGGAAGCAGATGGGTTCAGGGCCGCTGTTCAGTCACGGATCCAAGACGTCGTTCGGGGAGCTTGGTCGGTACGTGGATGGCGCCAAGACGTTGTTGGGATATGCTTTAACACGTCCTCCGCAGATGAGTATCAGCGACCCCAGTCAGGCACGCCAGCTCTATGGAGTCACAGTACTCCTTGGTGACCTCTACACATCGGCACTCCTCGAGCCGCAAATCTTCGAAACTCTTCTGCAGCAAGCCATCCATGATTTTCAGTCTGCCTTTAAGTTAGAGTCCCTTCTTGTGTGCGTCGCGCGAGCCTCCTACTCGATGGCATCCACACCGCTCCCTGATCCGATCCATGAGGAGCTCTTGGCGAAGGCCAGCTGCAGCCACTTTACGACCAGGCGCGGTCGCGATTTGGCTGAAGCTATCCACAGAAGAGACGCCACGACGTGTCGGATATTATATACCACGCTGCACAGCGGAGTGATGGATCGCCTGAAGCCCATGATAGTCGAGTCGGCGGATCAAGGTTCAATGCGACAGCGAAAGTATACCATCGCCGACTTGCCTGTTCCATTCATATCCCGGAAAAACACGCCCTCTCCAGCTGTACAGTCGCCAGCAATAGGCAGTATATAGGGATTTATATCGGGCAGAACAATAGCAGGAATATAAGCGCCGAAGGCGACCGGATGTTGAGGATTGACCATCGGCCAAAGCAGCGTATGCGTCTGTGCCCAAGTTGGACCAAGCCACGGTAACGGGGCGACAGAATTTATTGTTGAATATAGTACTAAAGAGGCAGAGATATAGCTTCTCATGTCGTCCATCTACGTGCCGAACAGCATGCTTCACGCCCTCTCTCCACCTTCTACGAGCTTTGAACTTCCATCTGATCATATTTCTGAGACCATGGGCGACTTTTTTGCGAATGCCATACACAATAGCGAAGATAGGGAGGAAAGTAACAAGATAACAGCAGAGATACTGATCCGCTACGGTGTCCAAGACACCACAAACGCAAGAGTTGTCGCTGATATCGCCAACAGAATTGTGTTGTAACGCTGGCCCAGCGTTCCAGCTAGTTCACCGGTGTTTGGCTTCCACTTCATCGCCAAACACCACTTCTCCATTTAACGCGACCTCCCCTCTTTCTCGTTCCTTCTTCTCTCTCCTTCCTCGATAGCACCAATAAGAGACGTTGATCATTTCACTTGCCTCGACCTCAGCCTCGTCCCACGTCTGGTACGTAGTGAGGCTTCGGCCTTTCACTTTTTTTTGAAATCCAAAAACAACGTCCCCCATTCTTTAACCCCGCCTATCCCCATTCTCGCCGCTTGACCTCGCCCCACTCAAATCTATCCCCGTTTGACCCCGCCGTTACCACTTTCGCCTTTACTTCCGTTTTCTTCACCCCGCCTTTACCACTCCCCTTCCTCCTCCCGTTTTTAAGAACTCGCCCTTACATCTAAACCCAGAACGACCAGACACCAGACCCAGTCAACCCAGACCCAGAACCCAGACCCAGGCCCGTAAAGGCAAGCCCAGTTACACCAGTCGACCCAGTCACCCCGCTAATGTACCTCATAGCCTCAGTCTAGCTCTTGACATCGTTCAAACCAGATCTCCCAAAGACCCCCGATTCCTCAGGCAAGCTTGCTCAACTCTCCAGCGTAGACGCCTATCTCAGTTTTAGATGGCAACCATTCCAGGGACCTTCCCAGACCCAAACGGCTCGCCGTTATCTCCGCTCACCAATCCCGAAACAGGTCCAGACGACGGTAACTCACCGACTCCAGCGACTACTACCAGCGGTCCTGTCACTCGAGCCTTCCGTCGTACCTTGGGCTCCAAAGGTCTCGTCTTTGACTCCTTGATCCCCGTCCCGACCAGGCAAGTTCGCCGACCACCTGCCAAAAAGAAACAGCCCACCGCTTCAGGTTCAAACGCACCTCCTCCTCAGCCTCCTACAACACCTGAGCCTCGTGCTGCAACTGTCGTCGTCTCGTCTCCACCTCAGCCTCCTACGACACCTGAGCCTCGTCCTGCATCTATCATCGTCTCGTCTCCCTCGTCCTCGGAACCAGACCCTTTCGCTCATCTCGTCAACAAAACACCACCTGATACTCCCCCATCTACGGACTCCAGCTCCTCTGAATCAGACTCGGATCAAATCGTCATCACTATGAGCACCAACAGCAACCTCGCCGAGCTTACCATGACTGCAGGCAACACCAAACCCCCGATGCTCGGCATAGGCACCGTTGACGTCGAGCGTGCCGTTGATTTTCGCGCCGCCTGCTGCGACTACTTCGCCGCAAAGGACGTCAAAGCCGAGGACCAAGTCTCCCACATTCTGGGTTCCTTCGCTGATCCTCGCGTTCGGAACTGGATTCACCTCAACCGCAAAGCCCTAGAAAAACTGACTTTCACCGCGTTCTTCTCCAAGTTCTTGACTCTGGTCCTCAACGCCGACTGGGAAGCCTCCGTCGCCGAGAAGCTTCGTAACTTCACCCAGCCCACCGATCAGAAGCTCTGCGACTGGACAAACGCCTTCCGCGCTCAAGCTTCCCTCCTCGCCGACACCGAACATGCTATGGACGAGCCCACCATAAGACGCGCTCTCACCGCTCTCGCCGACAGGCAGCTCGCCGTCTACATGCGCGATGACAAGTTCAAGACAATCACCGACATTGATGCGTGGGTTGATAAACTCGAGCGCAAATGGACCAAGATCCAGATGGCTAACCAGTCGTCCTGGGAACGTTTCAACGCTTCCAACCCCGGTCCTCCCCCAAGTAAGCGAGCCAAAACCGAACGCTCCGTCTCCTCCGCCAGCACCAGCAACCGCTCTGCCTCGTCCACCTTCACCGCCATGCCCAAGTTGCTCCCGGAGGAGCGCGAACTCCTGAGCGAGAACGGCGGCTGCTACAAGTGCCGAAAGTTTTACGCCGGCCACATCGGTGCCAACTGCAACGACAGCCCCGACGCAGCCAACTACAAGACCCTGACCGAGGCCATGGCCAAGGAAGCCAGGCGCGAACATCTCAAGTCCTTCAACGCCGCCTCGGCGTCCTCGTCCAAGTCCAAGTCCAAGGGAAAGACCGTCGCCAAAGCCACACGCGACAACGCCAGTTCCGACGAGGACTCGGACGTCGTACCAGTCAAGACCGTCGCCGCGAACCTCGGCCGTCGAGTTGTCGACTACAGCTCCTCCGGCGAGGACGATTCCTACGTAAGTCCCCTGTTCATCGACCCCGTCCCTGGCCCGCCCTTGCCTTCGGCAAAGACGAGTTCCCCGTCCAAGTCCAAACCCTTCTCGACACAGGCTCATCACTCATTCTCATCAGTGAATCCTGCCGAAAGCGCCTCGGACTCGAGAAACAGAAGTTAAAGACACCGTTCCGTTTGAACCTCGCCACCTCCCCATCCCCCGATTCCAAGAACCCCAAGTACACAGAATTCGTACGGTTAGACCTTTGTACAGTAAATAATTCCTGGACCAGTAGAAAATTTGACGCGATTGTGATACCTTCTCTCGTCGACGACCTGGATCTTATACTTGGCTTACCCTTCCATCACGCGAATAAGCTGGTCGTTGACCACAACGAAAACACCGTCGTACCGAAACGTACCAGCATCAACATACTCGATTGCACCGCCGTCAACCCAATCAACAACCAACAACCACCAAAGCACCCTCTCGCCGACTCCCTATCCCCATTCCTTACAAAACGCGAGGAACGAAAGCTCATTCGAGAAACACGAACATGCATGAAAGAACTCGAGGCAGCTATAGCGCATCGGCGTTACGCTTCCAATTTCCCACCACCTCCCTCTACTCAACCACCACCACCTGAAGGAACGATCATCCTTACCTCCACCAACCTCAGCTACTACAGCGGAACAACAGACGCACCTGACGACGACGACTGGACCTTGATACACACGACACCTGCTTCCCCAGCTTACTGTTTATCCACCAACGAACTCGACGACGAATGGTGCGAAGTTAGTGCCTTACAGGCCCAGGCCCGGCCCAAAAGCCGCGGCTAAGGCCCGGCTTTGGTGGGCTCAGGCCCGCCAATATTGCGAGCCCAGCCTTGAGCCCCCAAATTGCTTGGGCCCGGCTCGGCTCACGGCTTAGGCCGCGGCTTTCCTATACAATTTTTTTGTAATGAAATTCATTGAAGGTCAGTAAATATTTGTATTGAATTAGTAGTAGTATTAGTGTGTGTCAGTGCGTGTCTTCAGAATTAATATTTTCGCTCAAAATCAGACTTCGTTATGCACGGGAATTGAACCGGAGGCCTCTTGAGCCAATTTTCGAGCCCTTAACCACTGCACCAACACGCCATATAATAATTGCTGACAAGCTAAGGCCTAAGCCGCGGCTTTTTTGGGCGCGGAATTCTGAGCCGGGCCTTGAGCCCAGCCCGGCCCTACTGCCAAATTGAGTAAGGCCCGGCTCGGCTTGGCCTGTAAAGGCCCGGCTTGGCCCGGCTCGCGGCTTTGAGCCCGAGCCTGTAAGGCACTATGCGAAGTCATTTGCCAACCCTGCGAAGCGCCCCTCCCCACCACGGAACCCTTCACATCCGACAGCTCCGACTTCCTGGAGAAGCACACCAACAAAACAATCGCAACAATCATCACAAGGATCGAAAACGGAGCTTACGACTACACCCGGGAAGAAATCAAGGACTACATCATCTCAGAGTATGGTAACGTATTCGAACCTATCCCGCACGTCGACGGTCTACCAGACGGCGAAGCGGACCTTTGTCGAATCCAACTCATTGATGCAGACAAGCAAATCTCAACTCGATCTTACTCTTCCCCAAGAAAGTACAAGGACGCTTGGTCTCGGTTGATCCAAAGCCACCTCGACGCAGGACGCATTCAACCTAGCGATTCTAGCCACGCATCGCCCTCCTTCCTCATTCCCAAGCCAGACCTCAATGTCCTGCCACGGTGGGTCATCGACTTCAGAGAACTCAACGCTAACGTCCGATTAGACAGACATCCACTGCCACGAATAGACGACATCCTCGCGGACGCCGGACAAGGCAAGTTCTGGTCAAAGTTCGACATGACTAACTCCTTCTTTCAAACACGAATGCACCCAGACGACATCAAATACACCGCGACAAGCACGCCACTTGGCCTTTTCGAGTGGAAAGTCATGCCCATGGGCTTCAAGAACTCGCCTCAAATCCATCAGCGTCGCATGCAACGCGCCTTGCGAAAGTATATCGGCGTTTTCTGCCATGTATACCTCGACGACATCATAGTATGGTCACAAACACTACGCGAACACCGAGCACACCTCACCAAACTATTTTTGGCGATTCAACGAGCTAAGTTGTTCCTTAACCTTAAGAAGTCCGTTTTCTGTGCCACCGAGATCAAGTTTTTAGGGCACATCATCAGCCGAGACGGTATACGTCCCGACGGAAGCAAAATCGCAAAAGTCCTCAATTGGCCCCGCCCGAAGTCGGCCAAGGAAGTTCGACGATTCCTCGGTCTCGTCCGGTACCTCGACGCCTTCCTCCCAACACTCGCTGAGTTCACCCAAATTCTTACCCCGCTAACAACGAAAGACGCTAACAAGGCATTCCCGGAATGGACCCCAACACACCAAGAAGCCTTCGACGAAATCAAGCGACTTGTCACCTCAGCCGACTGCCTTACCGTCATCAACCATAGCGACCCCGGCGACAACAAAATCTTCGTAACATGCGACGCGAGCGAACGAGGAACGGGCGCAATCCTCTCGTTCGGACCAACTTGGGAACTAGCCCGTCCCGTCGCCTTCTACTCAAAGCCCCTGAAAGACGCCGAACTGAACTACCCAGTACACGACAAAGAGATGCTCGCAATCGTACGCGCTTGCCGAAAGTGGCGCGCAGATCTCATCGGTACTCCTTTCTTCGTGTACACTGACCACCGAACTCTGCAGTACTTCGACAGACAGAAGGATCTTTCCCGTCGGCAACTACGTTGGAACGAACTACTATCCGACTACGAATGCAAGATCATCTACGTCAGCGGAGACGAGAACTCCGCAGCGGACGCCTTATCCCGTGTTGAATACACTAACGAGTCCACGACAGCACAGACAAACGCGCAACAAGTTCTGGAGTCCTTTTCCCCAGACTCGAAGCATTCCGGCCTGATCATATCAGGAACGCACCCGTTCCGTTCTGCCTATTGCCTCGCCGTGTCCGCCCCAAAGCTTCCCAAACCCGTCACTGTCGCTGCCACCAACGCTAAGTCTACCATTGAACTAGACCAAAGCTTCACTGACGACCTGCTCGAAGGGTACAGAACGGATCCGTGGATCAAGACGCTGGAAGCAGCAAGCACCGGCATGAATGCAATCAGAACTGACGCTGGCCTCTGGTATATCGGCGACCGCCTCGTGATCCCAGCTCTACCTACGTTACGTGAAAGGATTTTCAAGCTTTGCCACGACTCCCTAGGACACTACGGCTTCAAGAAGTCCTATTCCGCAATCCGCGATTCCTTCTACTGGCCCAACATGCGCACGCAGCTGGAGAAGTCGTTCATTCCCTCATGCGAAGATTGCCAGCGAAACAAGGACAAAACTAGCCGCCCAGCCGGACCCCTCCACCCTCTGCCGGTCCCAAACGCATGTTGCGAGAGCATCGCAATGGACTTCGTTGGCCCCTTGCCTCACGACGGTGAGAACGACATGATTCTAACAATCACAGACCGCCTCAACTCCGACCTGCGCCTCATTCCCTGCAAGTCCACCGCTACCGCCGAAGATATCGCCCAGTTGTTCTTCAATCACTGGTACTGCGAAAACGGCCTTCCCTCGGAAATCATTTCAGATCGCGATAAGCTTTTCACTTCTACGTTCTGGAAGGCCTTGCATGCACTGACCGGAACCTCCCTAAAGATGTCCACATCGTTTCATCCCCAAACCGACGGCGCAAGTGAGCGCACGAACAAAACCATTATCCAGGCCCTTCGGTTCCACGTCAATCGCCAACAAGACAATTGGGCCAGCTCCCTCCCCATCGTGCCATCAGGAAATGTGCACGTCCTTTTACTTTTCACTTATGTCCATTACTTCCCACTTATTGTCCTTATTTTGGCTTCTACTTTTATTCCGACTTTCTGTGCTTACTTATTACAACATATGGCCGTAAAGTCCTTTCGCAATCTCAGATGTGACTTATATTCAACTTGAAAAGTAGTCGACTAGAAAGCAATCTCATATGCATGGTAATCTATGTACTTGTTAACATAGTATAGCTTGAATGATGATAAAGTCTTTGTATAGCTAAGCTTGGGAATAAACCGAGAACCAAAGGAAGGAAGAAGATGGGCAGAACGCAAAATGGAGTCAATGTGAATAATAGACCGCACCGGGCGCCTCGTTTGAGCATTAAACTCGGGTTGAACGCGCCACATCCCAGTCACGTCACACGGCGAATTCCCGTATGTTTCAAACCAGCGAACAAATGCACACGGGTACTCGGTGCCACCATACTTAAACGAAAGAAAGAACTGAACCTGTGCTACTCCCAATCCTCGGAAGCCAAGAGAATCCGCATCCTTCACAACGAAAACACAATCATGACGAGGATCACCTCCTTGCCATGAAGGAGAAGCACGTATTACCCCACGGTGCATTCCATCGATACCAGAGAGGTCGCTCGGTGCATGGTACAAGGAGGTGGCGTTGAGAAACAGACGCACACGGAGATTTGGATCAACCACAGGGCATTGATCAAGACCAATATCCATACCAACGATGTCCGACTCGGGGTGCAGTTGGTCGAAGAGGAACCGCCGGATATGCTCGCCGAGCATCGGAATGCGAAGGTAATCACTGAGCGCATGCAGGGCCCGAGGGTACCGTGGTGCTAAAGAAGACACACATCAGTATATACCCGAAACATGATGCATTCACACGTACCAGCTCGCGTTGGGAGACGAACATCACTCTCAGATGGAACCAGAGCCCGGGGCGCCCGCGCATCCGTCTCTGGATCCTCCAAGTCTGACCCGCCACCCTCGGGGTTGAAACGGGCCACCCGAGCACTCTGAATCGTCCTCCGATGGTCTCGAGGATCACGAAGACCAACAGGAATGTGGGGCTCAAAGGCAACCCGCGCAGCCGCCAGCTTGTTGAGACGCTGATTGGCAAGCAGCATCTCGCCCAGAGGCTTGTTCCGACTGGACCGACGCCAGGTTTTCTTGACAGCGTGGATATGCTTAGACTCTGTTATCGAAGAGCACAGGCCATTTGGGGCGCCGAAGAGTTGAATTGAGAGGCGGTAATGAAGGAGGGAATGCTGGCGTGGAAGGTTGAAGTTGGACCGGATGCCGAGCTGTCGAAAAATCTCTCGCTCACGATGATAGCGCTTCACAGCATCATCAATTTGAACGAGGACATCTTCGTCGATTTGAGAGCGGCGGACGAGGTAACAGAAGTCGAGAAATGCGCTGATAGCGCGCACCATCGGATCCGGGACAAGGCCCTTGATAGCAGGTAAAAACACCTTCATCAGGGCCTTGGAGTCGTTCCCCGTCCACTGAGAGAACCCACGCCCTTCAGGAAAGCGACGGAGCCCAGAAAAGAGCGGTGAAGCAGCGATTCTACGTAAATCAGTACTCGGCTACCAGGCTGCAAAATCTAGACACGCACCTGCGATCCATCTGCGCGACATTCTTTTTCCCTCCTGGCAAGCTCTCCAGATACTCGACAACCCATTCGACGAGGTGGTCCTTGAAAGTTCCCTTCACAATTTGATGCAGCAAGTCTGGGGATAACAGCTCATGGATGTTGGCGCGCGGAAAGTACGACGTAAATGGCTGATGATTGAAGGTACGAGGAGTGAGAAGAATGCCCTGCAAAACATATCCTGTTATACGTACCACGACATCGGCGATAATCCCATAACCTTCCCACATTCGAGTCTTGTTTCCGTCACACGCCCTGCGAAGAGCCTCCGTATGTTCATGAGAACGCTGCACAGCGTCCTTGCGGAAAGATCCGTCGAGATCTTTCGAACTGGCTGTACATCTTGCACGTTGTTAGGTTAGTGTAAGATGCGGCGATTGCGAGAATTACTTACTTTGGACACCAGCCCGAAACGACGCACGAAAGCACGCACTGCTCCGGATAGTCAGCTATGTAAGGCCCTAACCCATACACGACTCGGCGGAAGTGACCGTCCCCACACTTCGTCACACGAGCCTCGGTCATCCATCGCTTGAGGGGAAGCAGGATCTTCGCGATTGATGAATGAAGAAGTTGGCGGCGGAAGCGCCGGTACTCGGCTGAGTCTTGTTGGTCACGTTCAGCTGAGGGTCATCAGAATCGAGGAGATGGTAGTCGTTGCGAGGTGACGTACTTTTAGGAATGGACAGAAATCCGAGAATGGTTAAAGCACCTTTGTGAGCCCGCCGAACGTGGTTCTGGACATTCCCCAACGACCCGTAGATCGGGTAGTACTCGTTCTGACCGGTCCCGACCGAAACTGTCGTCTTATCACTCCCGAGGACGACCGGTGCAAAAGTCGCACCTCGAAGTGCACCGTTATCGACATCAGCGAGGGCATTCTGATAGGCCGGTCAGAAAGTACTCGAAATGATAGGGAAGCACTCTTTGAACTCACGGCCTGCTCCCATGCCCACTCGCCCGACATCAAGTCCACGTACTGCCGCTTCCCATCCGGCCCCTTCACCTCCTTCGGTGCCCAATCGATATCCTTGGCGAATTCTGGGTTGCCAATCATCGCCTCCATCACGTCGAGCGGATTCCGATACCAGACCTCGTAGTCTGCCGTCATCCAAGGGGCGGGGTCTTCGGGCAACTCGCCATCGAAACGGACCTTAAAGCCCTCCCATGGGATGTCCCCAAAGGGAATCGAGTCGATGGTATCGTGGAGGTGCTTGACGTTTCCGTACGGAGGTTGCGAAAGGTCGTCGTCGCCCGTGAGTCGATGCTGGTAGGCGCCCCAGATATTCATGAGCTGATTGACGTCGCCGGCGGACATCTGAACCTTGCTGTAAAGAAATTCGGCTAGAACGAACTCTTCGGGCGAGGTGAAGGGGAAGAAGGGGTCGTCGTCGTCAATTCCGTCTTGAGATGGGTCGCTTGGCGGCTCGGAATTTGGGTCTAAGGGCAGTCCGTCTGCATCGCATGGTGTACCTGCAAGTTGGAAAGGCGGTTAGTTAGATTCGGTAAAGGTTACACGGGTGCACGTACCTGATAGGTGGGGATGATGACGAACGGAAAGCTTGGGATTTGGATTCTGCCCAGCTGGTGTAGGCGCTGGAGATGGACTACGCGAGGGCGAGCGACTTGGCATGAACGGATTTGGTGAGGCGTGAGGCGATGGGCTGCGAGACTCAGGAATGGGTTGTGCTGCGGGTGGGCTTGGTGGTGCGTCCTGCTGGTAACGATTTGCTGGATTCATTTTGCAGGCTCGTTCGTGCTGCGTGAGCCCCCGGGTCGAGCGGCAAACCTTCCCGCATCGCTCAAATGAGCAGACGTAGATGGCGGTGTTCGAGTTTCCGATTGGCATGGCTTTGGGGGATGTTCAACGACCGACGAAGGGGACGAGCGCGACCTGGAATGATACGCACGTGAGTACACCTGCGCTGATTCAGCCCAGCCAAAATTTTGGCTTACGCGCATCGATCAAATCCTCGTCGTCGCGTCCTCCTCCCAACCTCCTCCTTGTTCCGGCTCTCTCTACTCTTCCATGCCTCCCAAACCCTCTACGCGCGAGAGCAACAAGCAGTTCTCGGCCCGCAAACTGCTCAACCAATACGACCGTCGATCTTCCAGCGAGGTTCAGTCCGAGAAGAAGCAGAAGGCAGCTGTGAAAAGGCGCACCAGCCAGGCGATGCTCGCTGGTCAGCGTGAAGTCGCCGAGATCGAGCACAAGGCCCGCAAAGCGGCGGCGAGGAGGCTGAAGGATCCGGGGGCAGTGTACGCAGAGGATCCTGTGCCAAAAAAAGCGGGGAGAAAGCGCAAGGACGAAGGTGAGTACTGTTGGGCAGCCTACTTCAGTTGATGATCATACCACTCACCATACGTCCTCTAGATCCTGAACAACCGCCGAAGAAGCGCACAAAGACTGTTACGGTCGAGGTCACTGGTGAGTCTTCGTCATATTGCGAGGGGTTCGCGTACTTACATCTTCGAAGACGACGACGAGTCCTCCGATAATGACGACGGTAGCACGACCAATCAAGGTGTCGTCGAGTCAGACGGTTCGGGTGAAGGCGACGGCGACTTCCAGCCTGACGATGCCTCTGACGACGAAGACGAAGATGCCCAGGACGACGACATCGAGCTTGAGGAAGAGGAGGCGGATACGATGATTGAGGAGAAGAAGAGGGTTAAGAAGAAAGAGGCGAAGGTGAAGAAGGGTGTGGTCGCACGCAACCAGATCCGTGAATTGCGGGCGGCGATGGAAACGGATTCTGACAGATCCGACTCGGAGGCCACAGCCCCCATCGAGAAGTGAGCGCCTTGTCTTTTATTGTTCTCTTCTCACATGGTCTCTGTAGGACCACGAAGAAGAAATCCGGCAAGTCGAAGGCGCACCCTGAAGGACTTCGTTCCAACTGGGACAACGACGGTGCCCCTCTCCTCCAAAAAGCGCCCGCAAAGGGCCAGGCTCGTCGTGCTGCATCCGCTGCATCCGCGAGCTCAGCCTATGGTTCGAGCCCTCCACCCCTCACCTCTGATCGCTTCAGCTCACCGGGTGCGCAATACCAAGATGACGACGATGAGGACGGGCCAGTCCAGCGTGAAGGTGGAGCGTTTGGTGATGAGGACGATGAGTTGGAGCGCCCGCCGGCACACTCGACGATGTCGTCGAGTTCCGGTCAAAAGGTGAACATTATGATTGGTTCTTCAACTCGGTTTAGCTGACGCTTATTCGTTGCAGGCAATCGCCAAGATTGAGGCCATTGACGATGCGCCGAAGATCTTCAAGAAGGCCTCTCGTGAAAGCTCGTCGAGCCGACCAACCCGTCCATCCGTCGGCTCACTCCCCAAGGCTGGCCGTGATATCTGGCCTTGGTTCAAGGTGCTGGTTCTTGACGCCGTTGGGCGAGAAGGGCCATGGGCCGCTCCCCCATCCCGCACCATCATCAAGCTTTGGAACGGGCTCGTCAAGGACCACCCAGACGCCCAAATCTGGGACTCGAACGACCGTGGAGCGAAGCAGTGGGACCTTTTTCAGAGGATCACAAGCCTGGTACGTGTACCCTTCTCTGTTATCGGAATGACTACTGAGGCGCCTTAGGTGAAGAACTCGGTCATCGCGACCGAGTGGAAGAACCAGTTTGCGAAGACCGCCGTCGAAGCTGTTGAAGCTGAGTGGGAGCGCCGAAACCTGGAGACGAGGGCTGAGTGCAAGGAGTTCGTCGAATGGATGCTGGGCCCGGATCCTCTCGACCGGGAGAAGAAGAAGCTGCCTTTCCTCTGGCTTGCTACGAACCGGATTGAATGGAAGGGGGAGAATGTGGAGGCTGCCGTGAGTACCCTTGTTCGACATCACGTCTTCTCCATTCTGACTTCTCGTTCAATTGCAGGGTGGTCTATTCCTGGGACGGATGGTACTCAAAGTTCTCGCTCAACACCTCAGCGCTGTTCACGCAATCCCTGAGCTCGATTTCGTGCCGTCGAAGATGCCCCGCGGTGCTTTGATGATGGCGATTCAGGCGGTGAGTTTACATTCGTCGCTTATCTGATCTATAACTAATAGGACTCGGTACAGGTACACCGCGCGCTTGAGTACTCCCTGAGTGGAAGGATGGAACTGCTTGCTGGGAACGACCGCGCCGGGCACTTCTCCGCTGAGAACTGGGGCGACTACGAACGGCTCTTGACTGTTAACGGCCGCGAAGTCCGGAAGACTGTCAAGCGTGCATCGAAGTTTGCAGCGACAATCGACTCAATGAGTTCCGAGGCCATTTATGGAATCGGGTACTTTCCGCGGCGGAAAAAGCGCCAAGCAATTTCCGGAAATAAAGCAACGTGACTTTAAAGTCACGCGGCTGCCAAGGTCCAAGGTCCAAGGGTTCGAGGGTTCAAGTACCGATGCGGCCATTTCTTTTCTCATGGTTTTTTCACTGCCGTCGCATTATGGCATACTAACCAAAGCTCCGTTTAGTTAGTATAAACTAGTCGTATACACATATCGTTAACTTATATCTCAATGATTCTAACTTCTGCTGTGGTCAAGCTGTGGTGCAAAATAGATTTTCGGTCAGCCGGGATTTTTGCACAGCCACCTCGCCACCTTCCTTTGCTAAGTACAACGAGGACGACTCCGAAACTATGAACGCGCCCAATTCCGACCCCCAACCTACATGGCCTGCGACCCCTACTTGACCAACGCGTATACTCAGCCTGCATCCCTTGAGATTGTCTACGACGGCTCGCGACGACGCCAGCTTACGCCCCAGCCCACCAGCTCGTCGTGCTCAGCCCCCAAGCATCGTGTTGGCGTTGAAATGCCAGCAAAGGAGGCAAAGGAGAAAAGGAGGAGGAGAGTGGGTGCTGGACGACCGTGGTCTCGTCAATGTCGTCAGTCGCTTGTTGTGACTTGTCCGAGTAATTCCAGACTTACCTTTGTGTACAAGATCTCACGCACCTGCGGGCGAGCAGCACCATCTCCCTCAAGCACCTGCCGATACCATTAGCACATGACCCCCACCAAGGACAGAAACCCCTCGCGCTCTCCACCACCATGCAATCGACGATGGTCTCGCCTAGAGATGGACGGCAAGCGGATGGGTAGTGGAAGTCGGAGAGCGAGTGGGAGAGCAAGACGGGGTATTGGAGGATCATCTCGAAGCATAGGCGAATGCCCCCCGACTCTGGCTTCGCTCGCATCTAGGGGGACGGCCCGCAGCACTCCGTTACGCTGAACTGCGCGGATGGGCAACACACTGGCAGGTACAGGTGAGAATTCTCGTTCCGAATAACTCACCTGTGACTTCACAAGGTCTCGCTACCTCAACGCACATCGCACCCTGTTGCACACAGTCAACCCAGGCACCTACCATGGACACAGCAGCTCTCGCATCCGCCACCCCGCACTATCAATATGTAGCACTGCGTTCTCGAGACGCGCGATGGACCTGTGACATAGGTGAGTAAGGCGTCCTCCGGTGCGTGTCGAATCAGGCGACGACATGCTTACCTTTACCTTCGTGATCCTAGCTCGATCAACACCAGTGCCGCGATTGTGATTCGTGCACCGCCGCTGAGAGCCCAGGGTTAGTCGATACCGCCCAATTCAGTCACAAAGCGAACGAAAAGGCAGTCGATCGGACCCACTAGTTGGCGGCAAGGGCGTTGACGAGGTCGAAGGGACATGCAGATGGCTGGATGGGATTCAAGAGGTCAGTCTCAAGTCAATTCCGTACGGCACGATGCAACACTCACCCCGGAATTCAATGCAGCTCTCGCAACGACGGCCCAATCACCGGACGGCCCACCAGCACCAACACCGAGATGGCGTGCGACGGCGCCCCTTCTCCGTGTTGGACCCTGATGCTGACGAGACAGGGGAACACGGTCAGCCAGCAGTTTCTGGACAATCTGACGGGATTCTCACCTCGAAACCCCAGCCTCACCACCAATACAGGCGCGGCGTATCAGCACTCGCTGCACCAAACTCGATAACATGCAACGACGTGGGGAGAAGGGCAAAAGGCGCGGCTGCGATGCGAGCAAGGCCTGTGGATGTGTTTAGGTGAGCGAACCAATGACAATAGGCTGCGATATACTCACCTTTCGCATCTCAGGACTCCCCAGCACCACCGTCAGCCCATCTAGTCTCGTGTGCATCGCTTAGCCCAAAACGTCGCGGCACTCCAAGGTCCCATGGCTCATCGTGATTACCCAAGCACACTCAAGCTTCCTGGAAGATCAGTCAATGACCACCACGGCGACCGTAGTCTCACGCAAATGGCACGAGCGCGAAGCGCTCACAAGAAAATCAAAACCCAGTGGAAAACACCCTAGGTACGAATTGCGATGCGAAGGAGCCTATTAGATGTAGCCACAGGTGAGCCCAATGGTCACGAGAATCAAAGTCAATCTACTCACCTTTTAAAGCTTAGCAGTTCTCTCGTCGACCTGCGTGCATCGGTCAGCGGCGCTCCGGAAACTTGACGCAGCTTACCCTCAACACCGCGACCTCAGCACCCCTGCCCCAGTCACGAGAAAAACACGGCCAACAAAACGGGCATAGTCAGCAGTGTCTGGTTCCGAGGCATTTTGGCTCGGGTACTCTTACGGTGGATTTCCCCGCGCCAAGCCTTTGAGCCTCCCTGTGCATCAAACGATCAAAAATCCGTTCCGCTTCGCCGCCTCCGTTCCGCGTCGCGCCCATCATTTTCCCTTTGCCGCAGCCGGCCCGTCCCATCCCTTTCTACAACGGTCCTCGCTCCCTTCCTTCTTCCCCTGCATCCTACCTTCTCCCCCCTTTCCTAATCAGCTTCCTTTTATGCGTTGGTACGTATTCCTGCATTCAAATGTCCCTCCTTCATCATCTCCTTAATTAATCCTAGCTACACATACTATAGTCTCTAGCTTTATTAGCCTTGTGCAGCCCGCCCCACGCGCATAATCCTCTTCTTCCCGTCCTCGAGGTTAGTCCTATCGCGCTGCAGCCTTGCGTGAATGTAATCCACGTCGCAACCACCGTAAATTTGGGACGGATATGGTATAACAAAAAGGTGGTGCCGATATAGTATATAAAAAGAGTGTGAAACATCAACTTCAAAAGCGGCGAAGTAGAGAGCGTACTAAGTAGCGTAACCAATAAATGAGCGTGAAACCCCAACATGACAACCCCCGAAGTAGTACGGGTCCAAATGGAGGCATAGATATAGATAATTAGAGTAGGAAGTCGCTGAAAGGAGTGGAAAGTGGATGTCCCATATAAGGGTCGTCTCGAAATAGTGGTCCATAAGACTGATGTAATTATACTGAGAAATCACTGGAAAGAGTGGATGGTCGAGGACCCATATTCGGTACCTCTCCAAATATTGTTCAAACGGGTATCTTGTGCATCGCCTGCGCATTCCTATGTCCTCCGTCACCTCCGTTATACCCTCCTCAGTCGACGTTCATCGCATCCCCGCGCTCCCCTGCCTCAGCTGCGTCATCGCCTCCACCTTCCCCTTCCACTCCGTGCACGTCCTCGTCGTCGGAGTCGGGGAGGTCCGGTAACATCTCCCCCTCCTCCAACTCCCCTCCACTTACAGCCTCTGCACTGTCGTCCTCACCTTCATTGCCTTCTACATCCCCACCTCCCTCTCCTTCCCCATCCGCCTCGCCCTCAGCCGCGCCATCCCCATCGCCTTCGCCTCCTCCTACCGTGGAACTTCCATCGCTTCCTTCAACTTCAATGATCTCTCCTTCTTCGTTCCCGACCTCAGTTTCCGTCACCGGTGCGAATACGGGCGCAGGAACGCGCTCGCGACTGTCCTCGCTCCTTCGAGTTCTCTTCGTCCCATGCGCGTCTCCACACACCTCCTCCTCTGTGAGATATAACCTCTTCCGACGCGGTGTCCTATTCAACGCCACAAGTGCCATCGTCATCCTCGTGGTGCGTTCGGACTCCTGTGTAGATGTTAATGACCCTGGACACAGTCCGACGAATGTCCTCTCACCTTTCTTATCGTATTATCCAGAAGCGTCAGACCACGCAACTGCAAGAGGATGCGCATGCGTTGCCCTTTGATGGGTACGCCAACGCAAGAGAAAGCGACCTCGACTACGTCTCCCACCTTGAATACGCTGGGTTCGCAAGGGCCGTAACTGCGGTTGTGCCGGTCAGCGAGAGTACTCCTCACGGAGGGAACGGTACTCACGTTGTAGACCCGTTAGCGACCGCTCGTACGCAGTACTCCACGACGTTGTCGGCCGCGTGGATGAATTCGTCGGGTTGCAGCTTCCGGAGGACGTCGAAGGGGTCCACCCCCGGGAGAAATGCCTGGTTCTTCTCGTACGGCACGAGAGCCCTGTCCGTGAAGTACCGCGAATGCACCTCCAGCGACTGGTGCCCTTCGTATGGGATAAACTCGATCTGGTCTACTTCCCTGTCGCGCGCGTGCTGGGCGAAGGCGTCGTGGACCGTCTGAAGCTTGTCCATGTATGCGTCATATTCGCTTGACCCGAATCCAGTGACCTTGACGTGCTGTCTGAGGTTCCTTATCCTGGATAGGCCTTTAGACCGAGGAGACGATACACTGTACTGGGGGTCAGTGCCCTTGACGGATTGCAGAGCTGCGTAGGGACTTACGGCGACTCCGTGAAGGGTGGTAATAGTTTACCGCACATAACTCCCTGCACTTTGAACACGACCTCGTCCTCCCCGTCCATGATACGAGTCGAAGGTGGGTACTGGATGTCCATCAGGCGCATTTTGTCGATCTGGAGGCTTAATATTAGTCGTGTCCCTCTACGGTCGTAGCGGGGGCGTACAGACCTCTGCCTGCGCCAGGCTCACGAAGCCGTCTGCGATCGTCTGCAGCTGTCCTTTCCCGATGTCGCCCAACAGCCGGGCTGATTGGACACTTGGGTTAGTAGACATCGTCGGCCATCTGTATTGTACTCACTGGCTTTGTCGACATCGTACTGGTGGTTCATTTGATGCGGGTGAATACGATGGGTAGGGTTATGGGGTCTCGACTTTGCCGTTCATCAGTTTTATATCAGATCGATACTGTTTCGATGCTTTAGCCTTTGTCTAATATGGTGTCATGTCTCCATCGTACACGCACCTCCTAGTGGCAGCTAGTGGCACCCGCCCCGTATTCCGATCTCCATGCGCAGCCCCCAACCGCTTTCATCACCCCTCCGATGCATCTAAGTGCCTGCGGTCTGAGTAAGGAGTACCATCGGGCGCAAGTACCATGCTGTCGCTGCGCTTCAGATCCTATCGTCGCCTGTTAATCGCTTCGTTCTTTTTAATTCCCCATATTGCTCTGCGTGGGGATGGACGTTGGTACCCCAGAAATATAGAGTGTGAGGGACGGATACATGCAGGGGCGCGGCGCCCTCGCCTGCCCGGTCCACGATCCCTGATCTTAGACTTATCTTTGATCAGATAAATAATCGGAGATCTCCGGGGGCATGTGATGTTGGTCTCGTGTCCAGGTACGACCCTGGCATGACGATGGAATCTGTCTTTGACGACCTCTTCTCTTCGGATGCGCACCCTCTATCCGCAAATTGTAGCTCGTCTGAATTTGGGGCTGGTAAGTTGCTGCTAGGCGCCCACATTTCCCTTTTGATTTCTTCGTGACACCATGTGGATAGCTTCCTCGATGGAGGACCAGCATGTGTTCCTCGGCTTTCCCAATGCTACGGGAGGGTTCTGTCTTTCCTGGCGACCTATAACTTGTTCGCTTGTTCGTTTTGGATCCCCCCTCGGCCATCTACCTGACCTTCGGTTTTACGATGTCTACCAAACCGTCTTACGCTGAAGTTGCTTCGCGATCTCCGTCCCCTACCTCTCGGTCTCCGTCGCCTGTGCACATTCCTAGTACTCCCACTCCCCGAGGAAAGCGTAAGGATGGAGCCTCCAACGTGAAGGCGGAAACTCCCCGCACCCCCAAACCGGCCAAGGCTGATGCATCTCCGAGCAAGCGGTGAGTTCAATTGGCCTCCGCTTGTCTGCACCCCCACCTGATATGCTGCCTTGTAGCTCTAGTTCGTCTGGATTGTGCGTAGACTCGTCGCGTCTCTTACAGCCCTGTGGCTCTAACGTCCTTTGTTTATTGTCTCAAGTGTCACCAAGTTCAAAGCCGATGGGAGTACAGTCGAGGTTGAAGTCGACACCGCCTCAGACGACGACTCCGGGCAAGACGCGTATGTTCTCACCCACCCCTCTCTACCCTTGTTTCCTGACCTTTGGGTGTAGAGGTGTAGGGATGGATCCCAGCGACTCCATGTATTCGGGGAGGGCGTCAAAGAATCGCATTGAACCGGCGGCCCCCTCGATTATCGAAACTCGAGCCACGGCGGCTCGAAGAGCCTCCTCGCGCGTTAGAGCCGGTGAACCCCCTGCTTCAGGCAACTCTGGAGAACGATCGAGGACCCAAGAGACCACTCGCGGCAGGAAGTCCAAGGCGTCCTCCAGTAAGCTCGCGGATGTTGTCCCTCCATCCGAAGTCATGGTCGAAGACGTTCCTTCAACCAGTACCAAGAGGTGTGATTCCTGTCCTCCTTCGTACACCTCACATTAACCCTACTTGCAGTAAGCGCCATCGCGCCCAGAACTCCGTCGTGCTCTCCGCCAATGAGGACACCAGCGACCATGACGCGTCTAAAAAGCGGTGCGTCGTCGAGTTCACAGCGCTTTATTAATTGATGTTCACCCGCATGAACTGCAGCAGGAAACGCGTTCGCTTGGCCACGGATACTCCCCAGCATGTGCCATCTGACGACGAAGCTATGCCTGGGCAACTGGAGCAGTGCGTATAATTTAATGGTACTATCGGTCGGCGACACCCACGCTCATTGTCGTTCCCTTAGCTGTTCTTCCGACATGGACGCGGAGCAGGGCCCTGTAGCTGCTCAGCTATCCGATGACGACATGAGTGAAGGCGAGGCAGACTTGTCGCCTTTGACGGATATCGACATGGAAGAAGGAGAGGTTGATGCCGTTTCGTTCTCGGCTGAGCAGGATGTCGAGCTCCAGGACGCGGCCTCTGCCTCGAGCGACGCCGATGCCGACGAAGGAGACGAGGAGGGTTCGGCTTATGGGCGCGGCTACGTGGAAGACGACGCCGTCATGTCTGATGGAGAGAATGTGGGGGAAGGTCGGGAAAGTAGTACCGGGGGTCGCGCGAGCGCCATGTCATCCCCGCCAGGACCTCATGATGTACCTTTGCACGACAACGAGACCGTCGGCTACGATTTGGATGACCCCTTCATGTCAGTTGAACACTCTGCACGCCATTGCCCGTATACTGACATGTCTTCCAGTGATGATGGTCCAGTCGCACCCGGACAATCGGCCGATTTTGAAAGTCCTACAGACGATGAGGACGGAGACCGCCACCACGACGGACCTGCCCCGGCCAATCCTCCCTCCGTGTCCGAACATGGAGAGGGGTGTGGAGGCGATGACGAAGCCGTTCACGAAGCATCCATATCGGGGTACGTCTCCTACTCTCCGCTGTCTGTCGTGCCCGTATCCGTAGTAACAGTGCCATCTAGCGACTCTGCGTCATACCAAGGCTCCGAAGATGAAGGTGGCAGCGACGCTGCTTCCGTATATGCTCTCCCCTTGACGCAGCCTCGCCCATGGAAGACTCCAGGTGGAGGTCCCTCACTCCGTCCTGCGAGTAGCTACGATGAGCCGTCGTCACCCGCGACAGCTCCCCTTCTCGAGCACCAGGCAATATCTACGACGCGGCCTCAGCGGAACAAAAACACCAAGCCATCCGTTCCCGATCCAGGTGCCCGTTCGTCCCTTTTCTTTACTTTCGGGTTGTGTTATGACTTATCATCGTTTATTTTCGTAGAATCCACCGTGAAGCCGAAGCCCTCTGTTTCGCAGCCTTCGTCCACGGCACATGTGACTCCTGCGACCTCCGTCGAAGTGCTGGAGGCCAAGTCGAGTCAGTCAACTCCTCCTGCGAACGCTGTATCCTCAAAGTCGTCACCCGCCTCAGCGCGCCGTGTACGCTCCACAGGCTCATCAAGGAAGGACACCAAATCCGCCACGACCGCTGACCACGCTCCGCCTTCCACCGATAAACAGGTTGGACGTTCTTCGCGACGTCGCAAAGCCGACAACAAGGAGAGCAACGAAGCGGGTAGTACACCAGACTCCCATGCCAAAGACCCAGCATCCTCACGGCTTCCCACTGATTCGGTCGATGTACCTGAGAACAACCGTAACACAGAAAGCGCACAGTCACCCGACGGCGATCGACGGTCGTCCTCGACTCGTACGACGTCCCAGCCCGTCGATTCGTCTCCCTCCCCCCATCCACGCCGCGATAAGTCCACGAAGTCGAAACCCCTCGCCCCTCCACCGTCTTCGTCTGCTCCCAGTCAGGATGTCAAGCCAAAGCCGATCAGGTCGAAGGAGCCTTCTGCATCGTCCGCGCCGTCTGCCACCCGTCAAGTCGATAAGTCCAAGCCAACAGTCACCTCGCCTTCTGCTCCGGTTCCCTCCCTCAACCAGGGTACAACGCCCACTCTTGTATCTTCACCCCCTCCTCCGCCATCCACCCCTCGTCCCAAGTCGTCAAGGTCCGGTGCCAGTGCAACGCCGACGTCCGCTGATCAAGTGTCCACTGCGACATCCGCCGCCACACCCGCCCATGTTTCCGCCATCTCGCTCGACAAGAAATCTGCCTCAAAGTCAGCTGCCAAGAAGAGAACCACCAGCGGAAGAGGGTCGACGTCTACTCCCGATGTGGCTGCGTCCTCTCCAGCTGTCACCTCACGAGAGAAGAAGTCTACTTCGAACACGACCGTGTCCTCCGGACTGTCGAAGCCTGACCCCGAGCAACCCGTCAGCATCGTCTCCGCAGGGAAACAGAAAGCGTCGTCCCGTACCCCTGCCGCGCGCCCGTCTAAGGCGTCGGACCCCACGGCTTCGGTAGTTCGAGGATCGAGCCGCAAAGCAGCCTCTGGTAGCTCCCGTTCTGGTAAACGGTCCGCACCTGTCGATGCAGTCAAGCCGCCTGGCGACTCCGTTCACGAGGCTGGCGAGCAAGGAGAATCCTCTGAGCCCGTCGCTGGTTCTGCAGTTGAGGCGGGCGGAGGGTCCGAGGATGCCAAGCCACCTGTGCGCTCGACTCCGGTCGTGCAAAAGTCCGAGGCGGGCGGAGGATCAGAGGACGCCAAGCCGGCTGTCAGCTCTACCCCGGTCGTGCAGAAACCCAACGCCGCTCGTTCCTTCAAGTCTATGTTCAAGGAGCGGAATCCGGCTGTACCAGGTCGCGCACTCGCGGGCGCGTATTTCAACAAGGCTCGCACACCTCCCGAAACCTGTCAGGTCATGGACGAAGCTCTGCAAGACCCGGCCCTGAAGAAAACGTACGAAGACTTAGATCCTGTATGGTTCGTCCTGTTCGTTGAAAGATAGGTGGTATAAACGACTTACCAGCTCTATCGGCGGTTTACAGGTCGGGCAAGTTTCAATTGTGGACGGATGTAGCCGGGAAGGGTACTTATTCATTCAGCAACTGGATTGACGACTGTCCTCTGCTCGACTACGAGTACGTTGCGATCGCTTCCGTCTGACCGCTCGCTTACCGTTCCTGTATATCCAGTTCAGCCATAAACGCTATCGTCTTCAAGTCGCACAAGCAATTCCTCAATCCGTCTCGCGCATCCACGCAGAGTGTGTTGGTGCGCGAGCTCCCGCCGGGTACGAAGCTCCAGCTCTACACCAGCGATCGTAGAGTTGCAATCTGTCTGTCCGCGGTCCAGGCGACCCAGTCGTATATCACCGAGCCCTGCCCCGTCGGCGTCAAGCAGAAGAAGCTTCATGGCGTATTCCACAGTCAGGAGTTCGAGCGGATGGTAGGATTTGTCTGCTCCGCCTTTTCGAAGGAGCTTCTTGGTGCGCAGTTGGGGATGGACGAGATGCAGTTCTGCTCAAAGTCTTTGTTCGGTGGTAAGATACTTCTAACCCTCGCATATATCGTACCTAACCTCGCATTTATGAAGACGGTGATGTTCCCGCCCCTAGAAGATATTCTCCCTCGAAACCGAGTCCGGCCACTGCCTCCGCGTCGGGGTCTACGTCTGCACCTGTTGGGGACTCGTTTAGCCTTGGCATCGAGGAAACCAGTACGTGTGCTTTCCCTTCTTCTCCACTTTATCTTGCCATATGCTGACGTGATAATATGTGTCCAGTTCCCGTTTACGATTGCACCGGGTTCGTTCTGGACCTCGAGCGTGACCTGGACAGGCTCGATCAGCTACCCCGGTGGGACGGTGAGATCCCCCGTAATTCGTTCGTTGTCGTCGCATACACTTTGTCCCGTGTTCCACGGAAAGAAGGGACAGTGGAAGGTTAGTTTCAATATTCGCTGGGTCATGCTTATCGGAAATGGCGAAGCGAGATGATATCGTGAATCTTTTACCTCAGTAGCCTATCCAGTCGTGCCCTGATACTATATCGTCAACCCGCACTGTCCTGTATATCATAGCTTTCTATCACCTGTGGCAATGTACAGAGATTAAACGTTTGTTTGTATATGTTATCACGTGAAGGCTTCGACTTGTGATTACACGTAATGGGACCGTTCTCCTGACTATGTACCCTTCTCTTTCGACAGCCACGTCTCTCCTACCATACATCCTCAACGGTTGTATATACCCTACTTATCCTCTGAAATGCATATCGACACAACTCGCCCTGACGATGCGTTACCCGTTACCCGTGATTCTGGTGCCGCCTCCCTCTACGGAGGCGGCGCACATGTGCAGAGAAAGTTTACCTGGGCAGAGCTTGGGCCCTTTCTGGTGCAGAATGACCTTGACGGTCCCGCCTACGTGTCTGGAACATACGAACTCGTCAGATATGCCCCTCGTGGATCGATCGGGAATATACTCGGCTCTCATGACGGTGCGTTTGAGCTGGATGTCCCCTTAGAACTCCTTCTTCCCCACCTCAACTTGACCGAGCTCAAGTCTGTCGCCAAAGTCCACGGGCTCAAACCGCAGCGAGGTCAATCCAGGGAATCCATTGTCTCCGTCTTGCGCGAGCATGTCTGTGGTGGTTGTGAACCCCACACGTCCATTTTCACTTGCTCGTCGTCTCGGGCGGGTCAGCCCATTCCCCGACCAGAGTATATTAACGACGCTATCAGAAGCATTAAGAGCTTCACTCTCGACGAGATCCTAAAGTTCGCGAATATACCTTCCGATGTTCAGCCAACGTACGCGTCCGGAGCTCGACTGTTGGCACTGGATGTCGTCGAAGATGCTGGTACTAGAACAGGGACGACCATCCTGGGGGACTCTTTCGTGTGTCACGACGTTCCTTGGATGACGCTAGCCAAGAAAGGTACTAACGGCACTGTGGTCTGCCTGGCTAGTCTCCACGGTGTGGAGTTTCCTGTACGTACCTCAAAGGCTGGGGGAATACTGGAGCTTGGAAAACACGTGTGCGTAGACTGCCCGTCCTATCATGCCGTGTTCGTCCCCGTTATCAAGCCAAAGGCTGCGCAGAAACCCAGGGCTGCTGACGTTGAACCCCATACTGTGGTCCTGGTGCCAGAAGAAGATGAAAGGGTGTTTAAATATCCCCCGCCTCCGTTGACCAACGCCGATAGACTGTCTATTGTTCGTGACTTCTGTGAGGACTTGCGACCCGAACATTTTGAAGAGTCTGGATGCGCGTCATGTGGGCAGTTGACCCTCCTGACTGAGCTTACGCCTCTCGAGTCGTTAGCGTGTTCGCTCGACCCCTTAGTGGAGCCCGGTCTAGCCAGACGCGAGCGCCATAGCTCGAAGGATCCAATTGAATATGAATCTGGGCCCATTCTAGATAAATCTCTAACCGCGATATGTCCTGTTTGTGTCGACGCACTCAACAACGGCCGACGACCCCATAATGCGCTTGCGAATGGACTATGGGTAGGCCCTGTACCTAGTATCCTGGCCGATCTTACCTACGCTGAGCAGGTCTTGGTTGCCCGAATTCGAACTAACCGCTGCGTCGTTCGTGTCTCGTCTGCCCCCGGTCGACCGGCGCACTCAAAGATGATTGCTAACGCGATTTCATTTGCGTGTCCTACAATGAAAATTTATCACCAGCTGCCTCCTCCTCGGAGTGAGGTAGACGAGGTATTGGCCTTCATCTTCACTGGGGTCAACCCACCTGAAGAGGATGAGATCGTCAGGTCCCCGATGCTGGTGCGCCGTAACAATGTCAAGAATGCTCTTGAATGGCTCAAGCTGAACCACGCCGACTATGCCGATTTACTGATTGACTACGAACCCTAGGCACCTATCCTGAGCGCGGATCCGTCGTCAAAGTAGTTGTCAGAGCGTTGGAGGACGGCACGAATGTAGTCGCGTCGACGACGAGTGTTCATGACACCTTTGAAGACGATGGAACCACCAGCGGACCTTGCCCATTCACCGTGAATGGCCTGATCGGGAGCCGTCTTGATAGCATGTCTCTTGACGCCCGAAGGGCCGCAGCAACTAGGCATTTACGAACGGGGGATAGTACCGTCTTGGCTGTTGGCCATTCGGACACTCCCGAATCGAAGTATAACAATCCTCAACTATATCCACAGATCTACCCCTGGTTGTTTCCCTACGGCTCGGGGGGGTTGGGTACTGCGAGACTGCATGGCAGGATGTCCGAGACGACTCAGAAGAAATGGATGCTCATGTACCATGACAGAGGTTCAGACGGAAACCCGCTCATTATCGTCGCGTCAACGATGAGCAGATTAAGGAAAGTAAAAACGGTAGTATTGTCTTAACTAGGCGCAGTAACTTCGCGTCCATCGCTTCAAGAGTACACAAGATTAACCCGGTAGTCATCAAGGACATCGCTACGAGACTGCAAGAAGGCGAGCGGGTCATCCCAGAGACGGAAGAGGAGAAGCTATGCTTTTCTATAATGGACCAGATAGATCACGTTGGGAGTAGCGTCCACGGTTCTCTCGCTGGGAAGAAGAATATGAGAAGCGAGGTTTGGTCACTCATTGCGAACAGAGGTGCACCATCGTGGTTCATCACATTGTCACCTGCAGATAATAAGCCCCCATATATATATTGGGCGGA
>JAACJK010000144.1:0-18423 GCA_013368325.1 Ephemerocybe angulata
TTTTATACCACGACTCTTGAACTGATGGCGCCCCCGCATCAATCCTTGCTTCCTACGCTCATGCTCCTGTGATGGCCCTTCCTCCGTGATCTCTGCTGCTCGCTGTGATGCGCCTTGTCGGGAATTCCCTAATAAGGGTTGAAAATTGCCTTTTGGGGTAAAAAAGTCGAAAAAACAGCTTCAATGCTCTATCTAATACACTTTCGCTTTTCTAACAGGTTGGACCACACTACGACCGTGACTGCATGGCTGTTGAAGAACATGCACGGCACGGTCGTAGCAACGCTGGGGGACATACCCTTGGCATGGGGAAGCGCGAGGGGATCTGGGCGGTTTATATACACGGCCACGGCGCACGGACCAGCGCAACGTTACAGTACTACCGGGTGTCACTCGGGAGTCGCTTCGGAAGGGTGTTCGGCTCAGTGTAGCTTCACTGCTTTAGCATGCCTTCCCTCTTCAAGGTACTGTTGTATCTACCTGCACGCGAGACAAGTGTTGCAGAGACTGTCCATACTTTCTGAAATTTGGAAGAATGGGTCTCTCCTTGGAGGAGAGTGGCCGCCAAGTCCTAGCCCGGAGTCTATTTGGCGCGCCCACACACCGATCTCGATGCTGAGCCGAACGAACATTCGTTCTCCGACACGTCGTGCGTCGTGGCAATTCCTCAGACCGTTATTCCCCTTTACCTTTCTCCACGTCGACTGTCACCGACACTGAGACTGTGCACGACGTTTACCTGAGCTTCCTCACCTGCACTCGTCACTGACGCTAGCGGACTTTAGGCCAGTCTCTCTCACCCACCCTTTACTTGACTTCCTCACTGACTTGCCTCTTAAGCTCGTTACTATCTGTACGCCACGCACCGTCTCTGCACATCACAGCCACTCACTCACGACGGCCATGAACGCTAACCGCTGGCACCTCATCTAAACAATGTGAATCACTATTCGACTCACCGGATGCTCGAAGCTGGAAAGTATGGTGAGTCCTTGGTACCTCGCATGGCCTCGTCACTGACTAGCCTCGTCATTATGCCAGGATACTACAGTGACTCTATCCCAGCATTTTCGGCGCAAGAAAGAAGACTCCCTGGTGCGCATGCCTACGCTGACTTCGCTCGTTTTCCAGAGGTCCAAAAATATCAATTTCGCTTTTCTCAACGCTGTCGCCACTAGGTGAGCATGTCTCTACTTTGCTATCATTGTGCTGACCATCGTCAATAGCATTGCCCTTGCGCTTACCACACCGTTCTCCGGATCCCCAAAAATGCCAATTTCGTCGCCCGCTTCGCCTCTTACCTCACCTGCTAGACCCCTTTTCCGGACCCCCGAAAATATCAATTCATTCCGATGGCCCGCTCGCATCCCGACCCCCGTCCCGGGACCCCGTCAAGTAAGCCATGCCGCCAGAATTCCTCCACTCCTCCCAGTGCTCACCATTCTCCTGTCAGGCCCGTTTTCCGGGCCTCTAAAAATACAAACTTCGTCTCCGTGGTGCGTTTTCATTCCGCTCGATTCGCAACCATGACTCAAACTTGTCAGGCATCAATTTCACATAGACTTCAGGTACGACGGATATTCTCTCAGTCGCTTCTTCACTGACCTCGCTCGCTAGGCCCGTTTTCCGGACCTCCAAATATATCAATTTCAAGATCTCTAGTGCGTATGCTATGCTCGTAGTATGCCGTGATGTGCTAATAAACCTCTAGGAAAGCAACGTACATCCAACCGAGTCCACTTACAAGACAATACCACAGCACGACGTCCCGCACGTACCCGCGCCCTACGTCGTCACCTCGTCGAAAGGGCCGCTCGCGGGAAGCCGATCCATACATACTTTGTCATCCAGGTACGCATTCCCACTCTCGCACCACGTCGACTTGGTTTGGTGACCGCATCCTCCACAGCCCCCGCACGCGCTTCATCCGTTCGCTTCCCCTCGCGGGACGTCGATCCATACATACTTTGCCAAACCGAGTAAGTGAGAGTACGTGTAGCCTATTTCGGACGTCCTGACCACTGGCACCGTTGACAGGATCCTCCCACAGGTCTCGCTTAGCGCGCGCCCACAACTCTCCTGCGCGCCACAACACGACCTCCAGATATCGCATTTTCAAAATCTAAGGCGCGCCATTTTGTCTGAAACCTTTCTGAGGACACTCAATGAAAATGTACCTCGATAGTGGCAACGTTCATTTCGCAGATGCGGCGCACTGCGTGGTACGAGGGCCGTGTCCCAGTGTCTTGGTGAGTGATCTCTTCTCAAATGGCATTTCGTCAACTTGATACACTCTCAGGGCATCAAATCAGTCGAGTTGCACAAGGTAATTTGCGGCTTTGATGAGACCAGTGAGGCGGCACGTTATCCCAGGCCGGGACAGGCTTGTGATGGGAACGAGAATAGATACCGCCGCGACGTTAGTGTAGAAACGCGAGGTTACTACAGGATGACTGGAAGCGCGGAAATTAGTGACGATACTTGTGTACGTTATTAATCGTAGCCCGTCGAGGCACCGCCGAGGCGTCCCGCCTCGCCGACGTGGCGCTCACTCGGACGCGCCGCGTCCGAGCTGCTTGCAGCCTTCAAGCAGGCTGATTTAACTGGCATATGCGTAGACGTACACGTACTGTATGTCTACATATTTGAATATACGAGCACATTCTCTCATTACAGCTACCCAGAGAGTGTAAGCAACCCACAGAACGAGATCTTGATGTGAATTGAATGAGGGTGCGTGGACTCGGACGCGCTAGCCGGAAGGATACTCCCCGTACGCGTCCAGCCTCAATTCGCGAATCCACCATTCAAAACTTTAAGAATAGCATAAAGATAACGTCACTTACAAGAGCCCTTAGCGTGCGTGAGACGCGGCGACGATCTTGGCGCACCAAGTGCGGTCGGGAATATGTCTTACATCCGGAAATCCGGGAATGCGCTTTACGCATTCCTGGTACCGTATCTGAGCCGATAGGGCGCAATGTTGCACAATATGGTACTTAATACCTCATGAAACCATTTCAGCGAAAACGGAGACCCGCGGCGGACTTTCCCGCGCGAGGAATGGGAGCCAGTTTGAACGCGCGCCAGCGGGCGCTTAAATAGACGCTGACCGTTCGACGCGTTTCGCACTCTTCTGCCTCACTCCGTGTGTTGTATGTACCTCTCATTGTACCCTCACACATACTGGGTAGACATAGGGGTCTATCCCACGCAATCAAAAGGCGAAACAGTCGGAAGGAAACTGAGTTCTCGGGACCTGCTCCTGCTCACACCCTTCAACGCAATCCCGCGTTTAGACCAGTTTCCCTGCCAATAGACGGGCCTTGGCGTGCTTACGTTGATGCATCATACGTATTGATGCGGTCACGTTGTCCACTGCCTTCGGGCTCGGGTGTTGAGTTGGGAGGATGGATGCGGCGGATGGAGCGGGTTGCCTGGTTCTAAGCGATTGCAGGCCTTTGGTAGTTTAGTCGTTGCTAGGGTACACGTAGTATGTACTGGTGAATATGATAGGGGTACCTGGAATGAGATGTTGGGCGTGGACGAGTCCTGGGATATCGTTGGGCTTGGAATTTAGAGATTGTGTGCTTTAGCGCGCACTCACGATAGATCGTAGAATAGCATTAGATCGGATGCACGACAATACAAGAGGAGGTCATATTAGCTACCTGGTACCTATCTGGTGCTTAGACCAGTCGCCCCCCAAGCCAAATCGCACTCTATCCCACTCACGAATCTCGATCCCGCACCTCTCCTCCTCATCCCCGTTCACGCACAAACGCGCAATTAAACACTCGCTTCCCTGCGTGGGATCCGGATTCCATGGCTCGCTTATCCCATCAGACACCCACAATGGCCGCACGCTGTCAGTCCGCGAGATTTTTCGTCGTTGCGCAGGTTCTGGCGTCGGAAGCTGCCATACAGGCGTAACGAGAATGCGCGCAGAGCGCGTTCCGGGACTTCCGAGCGAGAGATAGAGTTTCGGTTGGACTTGGCGGCGTGGTGTACGTATGGCTTGGTGGGAGGGGTGGTGGGCGGAACATCTGGCCCGGGTGAGCTGGAAATGTATAAGAGGGCTGGGTGCGTACGTTGGTTTCCCCATCTCCACAGCGAGACTTCCCCTCCCTTCCCTTCCTCCTCATCTCACTACACCTCTTGTCTTCGCTAGACCACCCGTCTAGCAGACTCTCTCGTCGTTGGTTCTGCTGGTCTCGACGATGTCGCATGGCCCTTCGTCGTCGTCGTCGTCGTTATCGGCGCGCTGGTGAGTTGCCCCTATTTCGATTTGGGTCAGTTATTGGCCCCGGCGCGCTCACCTCTTTTGACCAGATACCACGATGTCGGCGCTGACAGGGGTTTCTCGATGCCTCGGTGAGTTGTCTAATAGTCTGTATTCGTTAGTTAAAGTCCTGACTAGGCTCTTTTAGATCCGTTGGACTGACCTGAGGATTCGCAGCCGTCGCTCACCCGAGCTCAAGATTCGGGGTCCCACCACATATCCTCGTAAGTCCTCCGCTATTCCTTTTCTTCTGTCGGTGCTGCGCTCACTCCTTTGAACAGGGCTTTACTTTGAAAGGGTGAGTCGCATTTACCCAACGCGACATTCGGCAACTTACCTCTCGCAGCGTACACTTGGTCACAATGGTATCCTATAGTTCAGCTATTCACCCTATTCACAAATGAGGCTCACGGACCTTATCCATAAGATACTGAACGACGACCAACCCCGGCGTTGGAAAGGAAGAGGTATTATTCACAAGGTAAGTACACGATTCACTACGCTATAGTTTCTATTGACTATCCTCACAGCCGCCGCCTTCTGTACGATTACCTTAAGCCAGCGCAATCCTATACAAAGGGTAAGCAATTCATAACACGTCGAATGGAACATTGAACTAACCTTTGTCTATCTTCGGTGCTCAGCGACGGACTTGCATGACAGAGGCTCGCGTTGTCAAGCTTCGGTGAGTATCTCTTCGTATTCTGTAAGAAAAGTTATATCGGCCTGACCACCCTACAACCAGCATCACGAGCATATGCTGTGGATAGACCTAGTGAGTACTGACGCGACTATACGTGTTTCGTTTGACAAGAAACTCACCATATATCGTTCTACAGCCCATTCACGACCACACACTGTTGCTCGAAGTCAGCGTTCTGAACGCGTGCACGCATGATGAGACGCACCTTTGCCAGCCGTCCGCAGCTTTGCCCAATGCGCCTCTCATTGTCGGTACGCGTCGGTATTCTATGAAACCTTGATATAATGGTCAGTACATCGTCGCATTGCTCTTGAAATGTGCACTAACCTCGATTCCATAGAGTCAACATCCTCCTCAAGTCGTCTCAATGCTGGCCAATGCAGCACCGCCCCAAGGTCCTTCCCTCACGGTTCTCTGTTCGTTGGCAGCGGCCCGTGAGTGCGTCATCGTCGGTGGAAAGGCTGCGCTAACCCGAGAGCTCTACAACCAGCATCACAGATGCTTTGCCGTTCTCTATGCACCGGTAAGCGAACGTACCCACAAGGAAACGAAACGAGCTCACCTTGGATTCGTGACTTTGACAGCTGGCCAAGATCCGGTGTTGCGATGAGTCTGGAGAGGCCGGAATGTGTGCGCGCCGCTCGCGTCGTGGGCCTTTGACAATTCGGTCAGCACTTTGGCATGTTGTCCAATGCCGCGTCCACTCACCTCAGAACCCTACAACCAGCATCACTGCCTATGCCCCGATCGACCACGTTCCGTTCGAGCGCCGCCTTTGAGTCGCTGGTCCTGTATGCTGAAAAAGGCGTGAGGAATCTTCAGTATGTCGATCCGCTGTATTTGAGCGTACACACTGACCTCAAAGTGCCGGCTCTTGCCAGACACTCGCGAAGCCGTCAGCGCGCGGCAGTCTCTCGACGTCGATCTGTGTCTGCCGTGAGTACGTCGTCACCAGCTATGCGATAGCGTGTACTAACCGAAACCCCCTTCAACCAGCATCACTCGATGCAACCCCCACGTTCTTGAGTGTGACTTGAATTTTGAGTCGAGTTCGGGCTCGAAGCGGAGTGCTTGCGCCGGTTGGCCTTGTCGTTTGGTGTCGTTGAGTTTTGAAGCCCGTACTTCATCGGCGCCGTTCTGTCCCCTGCCGTGAGTACACCGTCGTCGTAAACTGCATGTCTGCACTAACCGAAGTCCCCTACAACTAGCATCATCCTGCAATGCTTCGTGTTCATGTTGTAGCAGAGAGCGCGTTGGTTTGACTCGTGTTTCGGCGACGGCGTGGCGCGTCGTGGGGTCTGGGATGGTGTCTTTGGGCCTGGCAAGGTGAGGACGAAGGTGGGACGTCGGTGGATGTCTGGGTTTGGCGTTGGTGGGTGCTGCAACGGGCCGGAAGGCTGTCGCCGGATGTTTTGGGATTGGAGGTGGACTTCGACGACCGCGCAACCGGCGCCGCTATTCGATCTTGTCGGTGATTTATGGTGAGTACGTTGCCGCGGATGCTTGCAGAGGAGGCTTACCTTTCTTGAAGCGCGCCCACACATGCACGGCTTTTGATAAACCTAACACACTGTGAGTACATCGTTGGGATCTTTCGAAGCATATGACTGACCTCGGTATACTACGCCAGCCGAAACGCGCCCTTGCTTTCCATCGAACGAGTGCGTCGGGACTTGGCTTGACTCTTGTTCACGCGAGCTGCTGTTCGCATGTCGCAGCTGGGGGATCTGTCTACCTCATTGTGAGTACTTTGTCGTGAGCCCTCGAAGGAACTGGACTAACGTTGTCTACCATACCAGTCACGTCTCGTCTCGGGTCCTCCATCGACCAACTGATCGCGTTCATTTGCGATCGTCGAGCTCTATGCGGCTCACGTTGAGGATTTCGGCCCTTCAAGGATAGACTGTGAGTATCACAGACATGCTTTTTGCGCAGCTAGACTGACCTCTTGACTCTTGCCCCAGCCGCCCCTCGAGAGGATCTCGCTCCGTCGAACGCGCATCCCCATTCCGCTTGTCTGCGAGCTGACGTGGTTTGGTGGGGACGGACGGTCCCAAGGGCGCGCAAAGAGGTGTGGAGAGGTGTTGAATTCCGAGAACAGCGGGGCGGAATCGAGATGGACGCGGTCGAGAGGGCATCGAGAAAGGCGTGGATGAGGGAGAGAAGAGGAAGCGTGGGAACGCCCTCGAGCGAAAGCAGAGCCAAACACGACGTGCCTTGCAGCGACTATCGCTCCGATTCGCTCGCTGTCTCGAATATTGGCCCGATTTATCAGGTACAGACCTTATTCTTGTACATCGACAAGCACATCGACGAAACGCCCACCGCCGATAGCCACGGCGAGCAAAGATCCGACTACGACAGGTCAGATCGTGGCGACAAGAAGGCCCAGAAAGCTGCAGCAGCGAACTCGAAATGTACGTCCGCAGTGACCCACGGTTATGGGCGGGCGTATTCACTATCCCTCGCAGCCGCGAAGGATCTCTCTCATGTTCCCTGCAAGTTCTTCAAGGTCGGCGGGTGCACTGCTGGGCCCAGCTGCCCATTCTCGCATACCCTGCCTGAACCCGGGCAGAAGGAGCACTGTGCCTGGTTCGTGAACGGCAACTGCAAGTTCGGCCATAAATGTGCTCTCGCCCACGTCCTTCCTGGATATGTCCATGGATAGGAAGAACAAAAAGGCTGCTCAACAGGGAGCCGCCGCCGCCGGAGGCCACGATCGAGACGGGAAGGAGCGAGGAGGAAAGGGAAGTAAGCGAGACGCTGGGGGAGCCGATAGGGGCCACGGTGGAAGGAATGCGCTCCTTGGCGGTGGATCGACTGCCCCAACTTGTGTCCTGAACTCTGGAGGATCAGCCTCTGGACGACCTCCCATGGGTATGGCTCTCAAGGCATCGATCTCCCCCTCCGCCCCTGCACCACCCCTGAACGACACCGATTTCGCCTCCTTTGCCTCTCTCGACGAAATGGACGAGATGGAAGGCGTTTCTGGCGACTCCAGGGAACAGCAAAAATCCGAGAAGGACGATAAAGAAGGCAATGCAGCTTCTGAGGAATCTGGCACTCTCCCCCTTTCGGCGCCTAGAAACCCTTCTTCAGCTGTGCAGAATGATTTTGGACCCATCGGATCTCCGCCAAACGCTCGGTCGCCGATGGCTGAGCAGCGATCGCCTACGCGCCTTAATGCCACCTTTTATCCCGGTACCTCCCCCCGTACGACCAACCTCACAAGCACCTCCCCTGCCCAGAACAATGGCGCGTCTTCGCCATTCTCTGCCCCCGGAAACCAGACTTCGTTCTATCAGCCAAGTTCGTATGGTGCATCTTTGGGCCTCGCAGGTGGCGTCGCTGCAAGTTTGGGAAGTGGGCTCGCGATGATGGGTGGAGGAAGAAGGGCGTGGGGCGATCCGTCGTCTTACGATGCCTCTGGGAATGGTGCATACTCGCGTTCTGGATTGAGCTCTAGTGTGACGAGGGTGGACGAAGAATACGAGTACCTTAGCGGAGTCAGGAACCAGAGGAGGATGCAGAGGATGGATTCGGCGGTGGTGGATGAGGAGATGGAGGACTTCATCCCGGGATCTCTGACGGACCTGCTTACCCCGGAGGAAAGGAGTCGAAGGATGTCCAGGAGCAACTCCGGACAGCCTCCTGTTACTGGACTGACTGGGTTGGTCAATACTTTGAAGGGAGGGACGAGCAGTCGTCGGGTTCGATGATGGGACACAGACATTCGCGCTCTGTCCCTGCGCCGTCGCTTTTGGGCGACCTCAAGAGTATCTGGGCAGATACGTCCGCAAATCCGCTTCCATCCTCGCCTAGGGACGCTCCGCACATGACGCATCGCGGAACGCCGTCAGCCTCGGGGTTGTCTGCGAGGTTTGAGTCGCTTGGGTTGGGCAACGGTGGTGCGATTGATGAAGGCGGGATGAGCATGAGCTTCGGCAGCCCGTCGTCTATCGGGATGCTGGAGTCCCAGCAACGCCAGCGCTGCTTTCTTGCCTGGATTCCATCAGAACTATCTGGGCTCGAAGGCGAAGCGCGACGCACAGCTTGCCGGTCAGAGTGGGATGGGAAGGGGGCTGAGGAGTGTCAGTGGGGGGAACGGGTTGTACGACGGGAGAGTGAACAATTCCTCGATTGCGAACAACTACCTGCAGCCGATGAGCTCTGCTGGGCTCCCTGCGAGCGTGAACAACGCGTCGACGTTCCACACTCACATCCACGGGAACACGCAGACGACGTACAAAGCCGCGCCTTCGCCATTCGACCTCACGCAGAGCATGAACATGATCCGGTCGAGCAACTTGTCGGGGCACGCAACTGCAGGGATCGGGCGGGGAATGGGAGGACCTGCCGACGGCGTGGACGACGCGATCTCCGGTCCCAACGTGCTCAGTCCGAGCACGCGGGCGTTGCAGTCGCATGCCCCCGGGCAGTCTCTCCCGCAGGGCCTCGCTGCGGGGCTCTCGCGGATCCATGCGCTTCCTCCGTCCACACTCGCGAGCCCGGGCACCCCAGGTGCCGCGAGCTACCTCTCCGGCAGCCCCGCCGCTTTCTCGAGCAATGCGCACCAGGTGTACGGGGACTGGCAGGCCGTCTCTGGGTCGCCGCTGGTGCAGAGCACTGTGGCGCCTGGGCATGGGCGCGGGCATGGCGCGCCCCCTGGGCTGCCTGAGCCCTCGGGCACGCCTTCGAAGATGTCGTACTCCGCGGCGGCGGCGGCGGCTCGCGCTGCGAATGCGACGCCGTTGGCGCCCCCTGGGATTACGAGGAACCCAGGTGGGTACGGTGGCCAGCAGCAGCAGCGGTCTGCCAATGACGACGATGAGCTGTTCGACATGGACGGATAGTACGTCGCACAGGTGCCTTCATGTGGATTCGTTGTCTGACGCTCGGCCCAGGTTTATTTCAAAATGGTTTCTTTCTGTATGTTTCTACGCTTACTTACGTGTCATCTCTCTCTCTCTCGCTTTTCTTTTTATTTAATGGTTTCTCTACTGCATTATCAACGAACAGACAGACAGACTACATCTCTGCTCTCGTGTCCCCGGCCTCTATTTACTAATGAATCTTACATTGTACCTTGTACTGACTAGTTCTCGTGTTGAATTTTATACCACGACTCTTGAACTGATGGCGCCCCCGCATCAATCCTTGCTTCCTACGCTCATGCTCCCTGTGATGGCCCCCTTCCTCTCCGTGATCTCCTGCTGCTCGCTGTGATGCGCCTTGTCGGGAATTCCCTAATAAGGGTTGAAAATTGCCTTTTGGGGTAAAAAAGTCGAAAAAACAGCTAACTTCAATGCTCTATCTAATACACTTTCGCTTTTCTAACAGGTTGGACCACACTACGACCGTGACTGCATGGCTGTTGAAGAACATGCACGGCACGGTCGTAGCAACGCTGGGGACATACCCTTGGCATGGGGAAGCGCGAGGGGATCTGGGCGGTTTATATACACGGCCACGGCGCACGGACCAGCGCAACGTTACAGTACTACCGGGTGTCACTCGGGAGTCGCTTCGGAAGGGTGTTCGGCTCAGTGTAGCTTCACTGCTTTAGCATGCCTTCCCTCTTCAAGGTACTGTTGTATCTACCTGCACGCGAGACAAGTGTTGCAGAGACTGTCCATACTTTCTGAAATTTGGAAGAATGGGTCTCTCCTTGGAGGAGAGTGGCCGCCAAGTCCTAGCCCGGAGTCTATTTGGCGCGCCCACACACCGATCTCGATGCTGAGCCGAACGAACATTCGTTCTCGACACGTCGTGCGTCGTGGCAATTCCTCAGACCGTTATTCCCCTTTACCTTTCTCCACGTCGACTGTCACCGACACTGAGACTGTGCACGACGTTTACCTGAGCTTCCTCACCTGCACTCGTCACTGACGCTAGCGGACTTTAGGCCAGTCTCTCTCACCCACCCTTTACTTGACTTCCTCACTGACTTGCCTCTTAAGCTCGTTACTATCTGTACGCCACGCACCGTCTCTGCACATCACAGCCACTCACTCACGACGGCCATGAACGCTAACCGCTGGCACCTCATCTAAACATGTGAATCACTATTCGACTCACCGGATGCTCGAAGCTGGAAAAGTATGGTGAGTCCTTGGTACCTCGCATGGCCTCGTCACTGACTAGCCTCGTCATTATGCCAGGATACTACAGTGACTCTATCCCAGCATTTTCGGCGCAAGAAAGAGACTCCCTGGTGCGCATGCCTACGCTGACTTCGCTCGTTTTCCAGAGGTCCAAAAATATCAATTTCGCTTTTCTCACGCTGTCGCCACTAGGTGAGCATGTCTCTACTTTGCTATCATTGTGCTGACCATCGTCAATAGCATTGCCCTTGCGCTTACCACACCGTTCTCCGGATCCCCAAAATGCCAATTTCGTCGCCCGCTTCGCCTCTTACCTCACCTGCTAGACCCCTTTTCCGGACCCCCGAAAATATCAATTTCATTCCGATGGCCCGCTCGCATCCCGACCCCCGTCCCGGGACCCCGTCAAGTAAGCCATGCCGCCAGAATTCCTCCACTCTCCCAGTGCTCACCATTCTCCTGTCAGGCCCGTTTTCCGGGCCTCTAAAAATACAAACTTCGTCTCCGTGGTGCGTTTTCATTCCGCTCGATTCGCAACCATGACTCAAACTTGTCAGGCATCAATTTCACATAGACTTCAGGTACGACGGATATTCTCTCAGTCGCTTCTTCACTGACCTCGCTCGCTAGGCCCGTTTTCCGGACCTCCAAATATATCAATTTCAAGATCTCTAGTGCGTATGCTATGCTCGTAGTATGCCGTGATGTGCTAATAAACCTCTAGGAAAGCAACGTACATCCAACCGAGTCCACTTACAAGACAATACCACAGCACGACGTCCCGCCACGTACCCCGCGCCCTACGTCGTCACCTCGTCGAAAGGGCCGCTCGCGGGAAGCCGATCCATACATACTTTGTCATCCAGGTACGCATTCCCACTCTCGCACCACGTCGACTTGGTTTGGTGACCGCATCCTCCACAGCCCCCGCACGCGCTTCATCCGTTCGCTTCCCCTCGCGGGACGTCGATCCATACATACTTTGCCAAACCGAGTAAGTGAGAGTACGTGTAGCCTATTTCGGACGTCCTGACCACTGGCACCGTTGACAGGATCCTCCCACAGGTCTCGCTTAGCGCGCGCCCACAACTCTCCTGCGCGCCACAACACGACCTCCAGATATCGCATTTTCAAAATCTAAGGCGCGCCATTTTGTCTGAAACCTTTCTGAGGACACTCAATGAAAATGTACCTCGATAGTGGCAACGTTCATTCGCAGATGCGGCGCACTGCGTGGTACGAGGGCCGTGTCCCAGTGTCTTGGTGAGTGATCTCTTCTCAAATGGCATTTCGTCAACTGATACACTCTCAGGGCATCAAATCAGTCGAGTTGCACAAGGTAATTTGCGGCTTTGATGAGACCAGTGAGGCGGCACGTTATCCCAGGCCGGGACAGGCTTGTGATGGGAACGAGAATAGATACCGCCGCGACGTTAGTGTAGAAACGCGAGGTTACTACAGGATGACTGGAAGCGCGGAAATTAGTGACGATACTTGTGTACGTTATTAATCGTAGCCCGTCGAGGCCCGCCGAGGCGTCCCGCCTCGCCGACGTGGCGCTCACTCGGACGCGCCGCGTCCGAGCTGCTTGCAGCCTTCAAGCAGGCTGATTTAACTGGCATATGCGTAGACGTACACGTACTGTATGTCTACATATTTTGAATATACGAGCACATTCTCTCATTACAGCTACCCAGAGAGTGTAAGCAACCCACAGAACGAGATCTTGATGTGAATTGAATGAGGGTGCGTGGACTCGGACGCGCTAGCCGGAAGGATACTCCCCGTACGCGTCCAGCCTCAATTCGCGAATCCACCATTCAAAACTTTAAGAATAGCATAAAGATAACGTCACTTACAAGAGCCCTTAGCGTGCGTGAGACGCGGCGACGATCTTGGCGCACCAGTGCGGTCGGGAATATGTCTTACATCCGGAAATCCGGGAATGCGCTTTACGCATTCCTGGTACCGTATCTGAGCCGATAGGGCGCAATGTTGCACAATATGGTACTTAATACCTCATGAAACCATTTCAGCGAAAACGGAGACCCGCGGCGGACTTTCCCGCGCGAGGAATGGGAGCCAGTTTGAACGCGCGCCAGCGGGCGCTTAAATAGACGCTGACCGTTCGACGCGTTTCGCACTCTCTGCCTCACTCCGTGTGTTGTATGTACCTCTCATTGTACCCTCACACATACTGGGTAGACATAGGGGTCTATCCCACGCAATCAAAAGGCGAAACAGTCGGAAGGAAACTGAGTTCTCGGGACCTGCTCCTGCTCACACCCTTCAACGCAATCCCGCGTTTAGACCAGTTTCCCTGCCAATAGACGGGCCTTGGCGTGCTTACGTTGATGCATCATACGTATTGATGCGGTCACGTTGTCCACTGCCTTCGGGCTCGGGTGTTGAGTTGGGAGGATGGATGCGGCGGATGGAGCGGGTTGCCTGGTTCTAAGCGATTGCAGGCCTTTGGTAGTTTAGTCGTTGCTAGGGTACACGTAGTATGTACTGGTGAATATGATAGGGGTACCTGGAATGAGATGTTGGGCGTGGACGAGTCCTGGGATATCGTTGGGCTTGGAATTTAGAGATTGTGTGCTTTAGCGCGCACTCACGATAGATCGTAGAATAGCATTAGATCGGATGCACGACAATACAAGAGGAGGTCATATTAGCTACCTGGTACCTATCTGGTGCTTAGACCAGTCGCCCCCCAAGCCAAATCGCACTCTATCCCACTCACGAATCTCGATCCCGCACCTCTCTCCTCATCCCCGTTCACGCACAAACGCGCAATTAAACACTCGCTTCCCTGCGTGGGATCCGGATTCCATGGCTCGCTTATCCCATCAGACACCCACAATGGCCGCACGCTGTCAGTCCGCGAGATTTTTCGTCGTTGCGCAGGTTCTGGCGTCGGAAGCTGCCATACAGGCGTAACGAGAATGCGCGCAGAGCGCGTTCCGGGACTTCCGAGCGAGAGATAGAGTTTCGGTTGGACTTGGCGGCGTGGTGTACGTATGGCTTGGTGGGAGGGGTGGTGGGCGGAACATCTGGCCCGGGTGAGCTGGAAATGTATAAGAGGGCTGGGTGCGTACGTTGGTTTCCCCATCTCCACAGCGAGACTTCCCCTCCCTTCCCTTCCTCCTCATCTCACTACACCTCTTGTCTTCGCTAGACCACCGTCTAGCAGACTCTCTCGTCGTTGGTTCTGCTGGTCTCGACGATGTCGCATGGCCCTTCGTCGTCGTCGTCGTCGTTATCGGCGCGCTGGTGAGTTGCCCCTATTTCGATTTGGGTCAGTTATTGGCCCCGGCGCGCTCACCTCTTTTGACCAGATACCACGATGTCGGCGCTGACAGGGGTTTTCCGATGCCTCGGTGAGTTGTCTAATAGTCTGTATTCGTTAGTTAAAGTCCTGACTAGGCTCTTTTAGATCCGTTGGACTGACCTGAGGATTCGCAGCCGTCGCTCACCCGAGCTCAAGATTCGGGGTCCCACCACATATCCTCGTAAGTCCTCCGCTATTCCTTTTCTTCTGTCGGTGCTGCGCTCACTCCTTTGAACAGGGCTTTACTTTGAAAGGGTGAGTCGCATTTACCCAACGCGACATTCGGCAACTTACCTCTCGCAGCGTACACTTGGTCACAATGGTATCCTATAGTTCAGCTATTCACCCTATTCACAAATGAGGCTCACGGACCTTATCCATAAGATACTGAACGACGACCAACCCCGGCGTTGGAAAGGAAGAGGTATTATTCACAAGGTAAGTACACGATTCACTACGCTATAGTTTCTATTGACTATCCTCACAGCCGCCGCCTTCTGTACGATTACCTTAAGCCAGCGCAATCCTATACAAAGGGTAAGCAATTCATAACACGTCGAATGGAACATTGAACTAACCTTTGTCTATCTTCGGTGCTCAGCGACGGACTTGCATGACAGAGGCTCGCGTTGTCAAGCTTCGGTGAGTATCTCTTCGTATTCTGTAAGAAAAGTTATATCGGCCTGACCACCCTACAACCAGCATCACGAGCATATGCTGTGGATAGACCTAGTGAGTACTGACGCGACTATACGTGTTTCGTTTGACAAGAAACTCACCATATATCGTTCTACAGCCCATTCACGACCACACTGTTGCTCGAAGTCAGCGTTCTGAACGCGTGCACGCATGATGAGACGCACCTTTGCCAGCCGTCCGCAGCTTTGCCCAATGCGCCTCTCATTGTCGGTACGCGTCGGTATTCTATGAAACCTTGATATAATGGTCAGTACATCGTCGCATTGCTCTTGAAATGTGCACTAACCTCGATTCCATAGAGTCAACATCCTCCTCAAGTCGTCTCAATGCTGGCCAATGCAGCACCGCCCCAAGGTCCTTCCCTCACGGTTCTCTGTTCGTTGGCAGCGGCCCGTGAGTGCGTCATCGTCGGTGGAAAGGCTGCGCTAACCCGAGAGCTCTACAACCAGCATCACAGATGCTTTGCCGTTCTCTTATGCACCGGTAAGCGAACGTACCCACAAGGAAACGAAACGAGCTCACCTTGGATTCGTGACTTTGACAGCTGGCCAAGATCCGGTGTTGCGATGAGTCTGGAGAGGCCGGAATGTGTGCGCGCCGCTCGCGTCGTGGGCCTTTGACAATTCGGTCAGCACTTTGGCATGTTGTCCAATGCCGCGTCCACTCACCTCAGAACCCTACAACCAGCATCACTGCCTATGCCCCGATCGACCACGTTCCGTTCGAGCGCCGCCTTTGAGTCGCTGGTCCTGTATGCTGAAAAAGGCGTGAGGAATCTTCAGTATGTCGATCCGCTGTATTTGAGCGTACACACTGACCTCAAAGTGCCGGCTCTTGCCAGACACTCGCGAAGCCGTCAGCGCGCGGCAGTCTCTCGACGTCGATCTGTGTCTGCCGTGAGTACGTCGTCACCAGCTATGCGATAGCGTGTACTAACCGAAACCCCCTTCAACCAGCATCACTCGATGCAACCCCCACGTTCTTGAGTGTGACTTGAATTTTGAGTCGAGTTCGGGCTCGAAGCGGAGTGCTTGCGCCGGTTGGCCTTGTCGTTGGGTGTCGTTGAGTTTTGAAGCCCGTACTTCATCGGCGCCGTTCTGTCCCCTGCCGTGAGTACACCGTCGTCGTAAACTGCATGTCTGCACTAACCGAAGTCCCCTACAACTAGCATCATCCTGCAATGCTTCGTGTTCATGTTGTAGCAGAGAGCGCGTTGGTTTGACTCGTGTTTCGGCGACGGCGTGGCGCGTCGTGGGGTCTGGGATGGTGTCTTTGGGCCTGGCAAGGTGAGGACGAAGGTGGGACGTCGGTGGATGTCTGGGTTTGGCGTTGTGGGTGCTGCAACGGGCCGGAAGGCTGTCGCCGGATGTTTTGGGATTGGAGGTGGACTTCGACGACCGCGCAACCGGCGCCGCTATTCGATCTTGTCGGTGATTTATGGTGAGTACGTTGCCGCGGATGCTTGCAGAGGAGGCTTACCTTTCTTGAAGCGCGCCCACACATGCACGGCTTTTGATAAACCTAACACACTGTGAGTACATCGGGATCTTTCGAAGCATATGACTGACCTCGGTATACTACGCCAGCCGAAACGCGCCCTTGCTTTCCATCGAACGAGTGCGTCGGGACTTGGCTTGACTCTTGTTCACGCGAGCTGCTGTTCGCATGTCGCAGCTGGGGGATCTGTCTACCTCATTGTGAGTACTTTGTCGTGAGCCCTCGAAGGAACTGGACTAACGTTGTCTACCATACCAGTCACGTCTCGTCTCGGGTCCTCCATCGACCAACTGATCGCGTTCATTTGCGATCGTCGAGCTCTATGCGGCTCACGTTGAGGATTTCGGCCCTTCAAGGATAGACTGTGAGTATCACAGACATGCTTTTTGCGCAGCTAGACTGACCTCTTGCCCCAGCCGCCCTCGAGAGGATCTCGCTCCGTCGAACGCGCATCCCCATTCCGCTTGTCTGCGAGCTGACGTGGTTTGGTGGGGACGGACGGTCCCAAGGGCGCGCAAAGAGGTGTGGAGAGGTGTTGAATTCCGAGAACAGCGGGGCGGAATCGAGATGGACCGGTCGAGAGGGCACGAGAAAGGCGTGGATGAGGGAGAGAAGAGGAAGCGTGGGAACGCCCTCGAGCGAAAGCAGAGCCAAACACGACGTGCCTTGCAGCGACTATCGCTCCGATTCGCTCGCTGTCTCGAATATTGGCCCGATTTATCAGGTACAGACCTTATTCTTGTACATCGACAAGCACATCGACGAAACGCCCACCGCCGATAGCCACGGCGAGCAAAGATCCGACTACGACAGGTCAGATCGTGGCGACAAGAAGGCCCAGAAAGCTGCAGCAGCGAACTCGAAATGTACGTCCGCAGTGACCCACGGTTATGGGCGGCGTATTCACTATCCCTCGCAGCCGCGAAGGATCTCTCTCATGTTCCCTGCAAGTTCTTCAAGGTCGGCGGGTGCACTGCTGGGCCCAGCTGCCCATTCTCGCATACCCTGCCTGAACCCGGGCAGAAGGAGCACTGTGCCTGTTCGTGAACGGCAACTGCAAGTTCGGCCATAAATGTGCTCTCGCCCACGTCCTTCCTGGATATGTCCATGGATAGGAAGAACAAAAGGCTGCTCAACAGGGAGCCGCCGCCGCCGGAGGCCACGATCGAGACGGGAAGGAGCGAGGAGGAAAGGGAAGTAAGCGAGACGCTGGGGGAGCCGATAGGGGCCACGGTGGAAGGAATGCGCTCCTTGGCGGTGGATCGACTGCCCAACTTGTGTCCTGAACTCTGGAGGATCAGCCTCTGGACGACCTCCCATGGGTATGGCTCTCAAGGCATCGATCTCCCCCTCCGCCCTGCACCACCCCTGAACGACACCGATTTCGCCTCCTTTGCCTCTCTCGACGAAATGGACGAGATGGAAGGCGTTTCTGGCGACTCCAGGGAACAGCAAAAATCCGAGAAGGACGATAAAGAAGGCAATGCAGCTTCTGAGGAATCTGGCACTCTCCCCCTTTCGGCGCCTAGAAACCCTTCTTCAGCTGTGCAGAATGATTTGGACCCATCGGATCTCCGCCAAACGCTCGGTCGCCGATGGCTGAGCAGCGATCGCCTACGCGCCTTAATGCCACCTTTTATCCCGGTACCTCCCCCGTACGACCAACCTCACAAGCACCTCCCCTGCCCAGAACAATGGCGCGTCTTCGCCATTCTCTGCCCGGAAACCAGACTTCGTTCTATCAGCCAAGTTCGTATGGTGCATCTTTGGGCCTCGCAGGTGGCGTCGCTGCAAGTTTGGGAAG
>JAACJK010000257.1:0-29408 GCA_013368325.1 Ephemerocybe angulata
CGGTTCCCTCCGTATCAGACGTTCCTGCTACAATGTCGACTGGCACGGCGATCCCGGATACTCAGAAGGCGTGGATATCCGTGAAGAAAGGCGTTCCCCCCCAAGCAAATCGTTGGAGCTCAGGAAGGATTGGCCAGTCAACAAAAGGTTGAAGTCGGGGCATATCATCGTCAAAATCTATGCAGCTGGCTGTTTTGTCTAATTACCTTTTTGGTCTTCGTCCTCTGTGGATGGTATCTGTGAGGCTTGCCTTCTTAGAGCCAGAATTTCATTTCATGGCTAGCAGAAAATAGGGGCTCCTGATGGCCATCACTTGTGGCTTGAACGCGTGAACGTTTGAACCTTAGGATTCCTCCTTTGTCCAGAACCACAACCACAACCCGCTTCCACCTCATTCTGCATTCTACATTGCCAGGTATGAACTTTCAACATTTCATAGCCACCTATCAAATTAGCTGAAGCAATGCCAATAGATGTGGCCTCTCCCGACAGAGCGACTGCTCCTGGCGGAGACGGTGCGTTCCGAGTACAAGACACATCGACAGAGAGTGGAGGCAAGACTATCAGAGCTGGAAAGCGAAGTCAAGGCTCGCGAGGACGAAAGCGGGCCTTGAATACATATAAAAACTCCATGACTCATATCAACCGTCTTCCAAACGAGATTCTAGCAATGATTCTCGTGCTGGCCGTCACACAAGCACGACCCCAAGCGAACTGTGCTTCGACTACGCGAGGCAAAATGGCACCGTGGCTATCTGTGACTCATATCTGTAGCCGCTGGAGGCATATCGCCTTGAATCGCGCGACGCTATGGTCCGATCTTTCGTTCAGCAACCCCGCATTCACCCAGCTTATGCTGGTCCGATCGTTGGAAGCCCCAATCAGCATTTCGATCAAACTCACAGGGCCGCCCCACCGATTTCTTGACGTCCTCAAAGTGGCCTTTTCGCATAACCACCGCCTTCACTCTGTCGATATCCAATTAAACTATCACCTTACCCTCGAGGCTGTCTGGGAAAAGTGCACGTCGGAAGCACCCAACCTCAAAATCCTTTCGCTTTCCTCTCTCGGTGATCGAAATATGCGCACGACCTGCCACAGGGCTTCCTGGGGCAAGAGTCCGTCTCTCGAGCACCTTTCTCTAGACGGGTTCCGAATCTTAGAGTGGCAAGCCATCCCGTTGGGCCCAGCAATGTCCCATCTGTGCATCAAAGTCAACCACGACGTCACGCCGCACCGACGCAGTTGGAAACCCGCTCCCCGACCTTTCCTATCATCCCTGGCTGGTATGCCTCTTTACGCCACCTCGAAATCTCTGGAATACTTCCCTCGGACCGTTACCCCTCCATAGTCCCGCTACATACCTTAAACGGCCTGGAGGCGCTTCGCCTGACCGACTCCAAGACCAGGATCGTCGGGCTCCTCAAGGTCATTCGCCTCCCTCGACTTAAAAGCATCTGGATTCGCTTCAACGAGAGTTCCATGGAACTAGATTCCTTCCTGACGGCACTCAAAACCTCTTGGGACCTTGCGCAAAACGGAATGCAAGAAATTCGATTCTCCTCTTACATCGAACATACTGGTAACAGACCCAGCTTTTATTGCAACACACTCGAGGTTTCATTCAACCGACCTGACAGCACCAATCCCGTCACTGCCGACATGGTCCTGATATTCCCTGAAGGTCGCTATACTTCGGTCGAGCGATTTCTACAGAGCGTCGGCCTTGCCCCGGGGTTAACATCGCTCCACACCCTCACGCTCGACAGTCATTTCTCAGTCTCGGAGTCCGTGTGGAAGGGTGTTCTCAGCACCCTACCGCACCTGCGACATATCACATTCGGCCGTGTGCTTTCTCAAGGCTTTGTCGACACGCTCAAGAACCCTGCGACCGGGACGTCGATCTCCTTCCCCGCGCTGGAGCACCTTGTGTTCGACCGGGTGGACTTCGACGATGGACAAGTCGGGGCATCAGCTGGCCATATCAAACGCTTGATTGATGCCCTTTCTTCCCGCCGAGAGCAGATCAAGACGTTGACGGTGAACCGCTGCTTGAACTTTGCGATGGGCGACTTTGACCCAGTCAAGGCACAGTTGCCGGGGTTGAAAGTTTCTTGGGATGTATAGCATGAACCCCGTGTTCATATTGTAATCATGGCTTTTCATGGCGCGATTTTAACCTCGATCTTGTTCTGTAGAGGATGGAAAGCATTGCGCTTACTCCCAGAGTGGATTGCGAAGAGACCGTATGTTGTCGAACATGACTTTCAGGAGTGTCGTGGATACGAACGGGAGTACGAAGCTTAAGCAGGGAGATGAGGTATATGGGTGGATTCCATTAGGTCCGTCTGGCTTATATTCTCGTCATTGCACCCTGCCCGATAGAACGACGATCTTTATAGCGCAGGTGGTCCCCACGAAACAGGGTACCTTGCAGGAGTATATCACATTGCCGGAACTGAACGTCGCCAAGCGTCAGTCCAACGTCTCAGAGATTGAGGCAGCAGGCGTTACATTGACCGCCCTGACTGCTCTATAGGGTCTTAACGGCGCGAAGCTGGAAGCGGGGCAAACCCTGTTTGTTAACGGAGGGAGCACAGCTGTCGACGCGTGGGCTATCCAACTTGCTAAGGTTCGAGGAGCAAGGGTGTGGCGGCCTGCTCAAAAAGCAGTGAGCTGTTAGTCGCTAAACAAGCCAACGGAATGTACTGTACTGAAACCAAGTTCCAACCAGATGTTGAGGTCGAGGTCCGAGTTATAAGGTTCGCATCCATCATTGAGATCATAGGAGCTGGCTCCCTTCATATCTGTAGGGTAGCTCACGGCATGCTTCATTTCAAAGCCAACAGTGGATCCGACTGCATCTTGAAAGCAATTCTACGGGTTTATGTAGCTGGCTCTGCCGCTCTGGAGGTTGGGCATCGATATCGGTTCGGTCTACATCATTTCCGATCACAGTGGCTATACATCGGACTGTAAATACCTCTCACCGATGCCACCGGTGTTCCGCTTGAACGGTGTCGTCCGACGTCGTCTCTTTTGTACACCCCCACATCTACTTACCGACCATGAACAATAACCACGGATTTATTCCAGGCACAGCTACCTCCATAGTCGAGGGCATAATATCTCGTTGAAACCAGAAGGCGAATGGCTGCAACGCTCTAAGGTGGGTGTCGTCTTGCGCGACTAGTATAATGGTGACCAAATAGAACCCTGCTACCTTTAGGATCTCTCTTCCCAGTATGAGAAACACGATATAATCCATGGTTCTAAGAGGGTCGGGCCTCGGAAGTTCTGGCATTGTCCATTGTCCTTGGCCTCGGTCATCGCACAGCCTCTCCAGGGTCTGGTTCCGTCTGCTGACTGTCGATGACTCTTCTAGTACTTTCGTGCGATTTCAAGGGCCAAGGTTACTTTCTTTCAAAGCCTTCTGGCCGTTATGGTAGGGTTCTCAGGCGGATGCTTCGCCACACCGAACCACAGCTATTGTGACTCGAAGCTCATGCTATGAGTAACACTGCTTTGCCTTCGTCTCTGTCATCTCCCCGTGCTCCGCCCGATCCGCATTTCCCAATGATGGAGTGGTGCACTGTTGACATACAGTGCCACAATCCACTTATAAAATCGGGCTTTTGACTCTGGTAATCTGTTTGACTTCACACCATTCTCCCTTCAACCGCAGTGCTCGCTACTAGCCCTCAAGCACCCAAATCCAACAGTGAGTAACGCTCTTATGATACGGAATGGCCGAGGAATAGCGTTCTGACCCCCTGTCCACCAGCTCCCCGCTCGCAAGTGCTCATGATGCGACCACCACCCCTCATATTCAGCGAACAACCCTGCTACTCCACTCGATTCTGCGACGACCCATGGCCAGAAGACGACGAGAGCCACTGCTCCGGCAAATTCTCAGCCAGTTCCTCCCGGACCTCGTCCACCTCAAGCTCGCACGTCCTCCCCGAGTCTGCATTCATGGGTGCAGATGGACGATTCTCGTAGACCCCTATCTCGGGCGCGGAGACATCGCACGCCTTTGTGCGAACTATCTCGTCCAGAACTTCCACAGCAAGGAAGAAACAAGCTCGTCCAAACGCCTCGGACAGCCTAAACTCTCCGTCTTCATCGCGCAGATGATCTACCTGGCAGGTGCTCCGTACAACACGGTCATCGCCGCTTTGATCCTGCTGCAGCGCTTCCGCGCCAAGCTACCTGCCACTTCGGACGGGTCGTTCGGGTTCTCGGGCCATATGCTTTGGCTGGGTGCCTTTGTCATTGCGTGCAGCCAGGACAGCATGCTGCACTTCGTCCCTGAGGCGCGCAGCGCGGCGTACTGGAGCGAGATGACCCTGTACGGCGAACGCGAGGTCGATGAGGTGTACAGGAGCTGTGGAGCGAACTTGACGGGAACGTAACGGTGTTCCCGAGCTACGCCTCAGCGCTCGAGAAGCTCAAGAATCCCATACAAGTTCCACCAAGTTCTTTCAGATGGGAGGAGGAGTTATGGAACTGTGATGGAGAGAGGATGATGGAGATGGATATTCGAATTCAGAGCACGACTATCGATCAGTGGAAGGCGAACATCATGGCCCTCCCGCCACTTCCAAAATGCGCGATCTCCTCCCCAATCGACACCCAGCAGACCCAAATTCAAGGGCCTCACTTCCTCCCCCGCTTCTTCACGGACTCGTGCTGTCAGCTCACGCCTCGTTTCGTTTTTCAAAAAGAAGGCGTAGTCTGTGGAACTTTCATTCCACACACTTCGTCTTCAAGTTTCCACTACAGGCAGCCGTAGACCGAAGACACAGCCCATTACATCATACACCCCGCCCACCACTACACCCACTTGCCTACTTCGGTCTTGTATTGTTATCCTTTTCCGGTTCTCTTCCTTTACTCTCCTGCAGGTTTACGCGTTGTTTTCATTCAAGGTCTATTGTTCGCGGTTTACAGTTTCATTCATTCTTCTTTCTTGGTTGCGACAATTGGTGTGTTCGCGTTACAGCATGGGACTATAACTGTAGCCATAGCTTCATTCTCTCCATTGTATTCTTGTCTCATTCATCTGCTGTATAATAGTGAACCTTCCTTGACACACCCCTACACTACATTGTATACTATTCCCTTGTAGCTCAGAATCCATCCAATTGCGTGTACACTCTGATTCTGGCTCGTTACATGCATCCCCTCTCCCTCAGCTGACAACAATCTACATTCTTAGACTGTGCCACACGATAAGGTCGGTTTGATACTAGGCTCGAGCTTCCTCAAAAGGTGGGCCTAGGACCCTCGGGAGTGTCGATTCAGCGCGGGCGCTTAAGACTGTGGGCCCTGCACCACGTTTCCCTCCCTCGACCGATCGATCAACGCAATGCGAGTCCACCATCTCGACAGCCTCACCGCACACACGTGTACACACTGTATGTATAACAGCCGTCTCTTCTATTCAATCACAATAAGCGCCCATCGCAAAAGAGGACAAATGAAAAGCCCTGAGCATACCACATTCATTCAGGGTTCATCGTCGAAGCACCGGGTAATGCCTGCCAGTGGGAACGCTCGCGTAATGGTATGGATTTCCCAGCGCCCCGGCGTCTCGGGAGCTCATGCCTCTTTGTGCACGTCGTGCGTTCATCTATGATGATCCATCATCCATATCTACTGTAATAACATACCTTCCTGGCTTACTTTGGTAGATATGCAGGACCGCAACAGTCGACACTCCTTCGCGAGCCGGCTCACATGACAAAAGCTCCGGCGAGCGCTAACTCCCAAACCAGCTCAAACACTATCCCCAATGGACCGAAATCATCACAGAAACTTTTTTGCTCCGTCCAGAAGTTGCCCAGAAGCGACGTGCGCGGCAAGGAAGGGCCAAAGAAGATAGGCGGAGATCGAAGTACATCTTTACTCTACTTACACACCCATCCATCCATCCATCCATCCATCCAGAACCCAATCCCATCCCCCCAAACTTAGATTGAGATCCAGCTCAAACGCCCGCGCGTTTAATTTTACCCCAAGCTTTGCACACCTTTCTGCCATATCCGACTAGGCCCCAACGCGCGCTTCTTCTATCTCGCTCCAGCTGCCTTCGCCGTGTATCGACACGGTCTGCGCGGAGGATGATGTGAGCAGGAGCGTCACGGCAGTTGTGATAACAGCCCGGCGGGCGCTCTATGGGCCTACGGCAGCGTCATTTGGGCGCGTACAACCATGGTGCCTGTCAACCCCCGCATTCAATCGACTCTCTCATCCCGCTTTACACACATATGGACGTAAGACGTGCACAGCCCATCGCTTGATCAAAGAATCCGAAAATATCTCGGCAGGGCCTGACATACCATATCAACCCGCGCTAAAATATTGACTCGAACCCCATCGGATAAGGAATCGTAGCAAAAACCTCCTTCCTATTGTCCGAGCTTACCTCCAGAAAGCTCGAACTACATACATATGCTACGTCTATCTCGTGCCTCACGGCCAAACAGAAGGCCACGCCGTGTGATAAGCACCACACCAGCAGTGGGCATCACTGCAAAAGGCGCTCCCACCTCCACCCGTCATACCACCACGTCCACCGCCACTGTCGCTGGCACCCACCTCAACAAGTAACTATCCCGAACGGGCCCTCCTTTGTCTCCGGCTCTCGGAAAGGCGCACGGAGGCTGATGCCAGCGCTCCACGGGCGCCTAACTCGGGTGTCAGCGTCTAAACGAGCGCGCGCTCGACGTCCCCGACCTCCTGCCCCCATACCCGCAGGTCCCTCGAGACGCATGTAGTACGGAAGGCTGCACGGATAGTGGACACGGAATGAACGTACATGGGAGATGCAGCAGTCTACAGCGGGCTCCGGTAATAATCACGCGCCGGCGTGGCACGCTGCGGGCGGCATGGGATGCGAATTGTTTGGAGCCGGCGGAGAAGGCGAGAAGCGTGGCGAGGCTTGTTCGAGGCCATGGCAGCGAGACTCACGCTTCATCATCTCGGTTGCGGACTTGAGAGCCCGTGAGGCGACAACACGCACCACTGCTCTGCGGAATACGGATTACGAGCACCGAGGAACGTCTATAGATATTGTCACATTCATTCATTCATGTGCACATTTCGTATACAAACAAGACAAGACGGGAGACGCAGCGCTGCTGGTACAAGTACACAGATACAAGATAAGTAGGCGACTCGGAGCTCCAGCGCCGTAGTAACTTGGGAGGAAGAGTCATACAGGTTACACTATGAAGTAAGCGAATAAATAAGCGGGTGGTGTACATATGTAAGCCGATTCAGTATCACTCGAGCAGGCAGGCGGGCAGATGGATGGGAGAGGCGGACGGGAAGAGAACATAAGAGGCGGTGTGTATGTATCCCTGGATAAACACCAATAGGAAGGGCGAAATCGAAATCGTTACAACAAACACAAGGGGGAAGACTACGAAAGGACGAGAGGGCGAGAAGTTGGCATAAAGGCACAAAGGTAGTCACAAACATGAATACTACGGCGCACATACACATTAGCCGAATCAAGAGGCAAACCAAGAAAATAGACAGACAACGCAAGAAAAGCAAGTAGACAGGCATTGGGTAACCGAACGTCATTTGACGTGCAGTCAATGGGGTCCACCCGAGGCTCTTACTTACTGCGCGTCGGCGGCAGCAAGCAAGCATCTGGGGCCCAGTTGAAGGTCAAAAAACATGTGGCGACCCAAGGAGATGGGAATGTGAGCAGAAACAAGAATAGAACAGAACACAACGAAAAGGGTGTGAAAGGAGTAAAGAACTCGGAGCCAGGCTCGGTGCCTTGGATACGGGCCCGGCGCGGTTGTTGATTGGATTGGATGGAGGTGGCGAGGATGATCATGATGACGATGGTTGAAGAGAGAAGGAAGATATGTGATAAGAAGATAAGCGGTATTTCGTGGATATGGATATACGCCACTCCAAGTCCAGTGAGTGTGATAGGGATATGGCAGTTTGTCGAGTCGTCAACGGGGGTGGTTCACTTCGTTTCGGATTGGATCGTCGAACCACAGAGAGGGGATAAACAGACAAGAAAGCGTGAGAATTACTGAGGCGCCAAAAAAAACGCCAGAGGATCGATCTACACACAGCGAAAAAAGAAAAAGGGGGGCTTAACAGTAAGCACCGCATAAAACGACAAATAAAGATAGTAAAAAATGCATGCTCACAATCGTGGCGCAGCAATCCCAAGAAAAAATCAGGCGGTAGCACCCTCCTCATGCCCCTCCTCCGCTGCCATCCCATCCCTTTCCTTCCTCGCCCCACTCGAAGGTTTCGATCGCTTACTCTTCCCCTCCCCACCCTTCGAACTTCTCGATCGCTTCTTCCCATTCATGACAGGGCTATCACCCACCCCATTCGCATCTCCATTCACATCATCCTTCTTCCCCGTATCCACGGGGTTCACGGTCTGGTGCTGCTCGGGCGCCACAGGCGGTGGAGGAGGAGGTGGGGGCGCCGCGATGACGGGGGGTGCTCCAGGATGCGGAGGTGGGGGAGCCCCAGGATGCGGCGGGGGCGGGTGGTACATCGGGTGGTAGTGGGGATACGGCGGGTAGCTCCCAGCAGGTATGTAGTACTGCATCATCGGCTGGCCATTGACGTGCGGAGGCTGCCCGTCAGGTCCTGGTTGGCCCTCTGGTGTGTGGGTCATGTAAGGGGGCGGCGGGTAGAAGATCGGTTGGTAGTACGGCGCTGCTGCCTCGGGGCCGAGCTGCGCGGCGACGATCGCAGCGGTGGCGGCTGCGGCTTGGGGGTTTGGGGGAGGAGGGGGTGGGGCACCTTGCGGCCATTCGCCTGGACGTTTGTTAGTGGAAAGGGTGAAGGGGTGAGATGGGATGGGCGTACCGTTGTACCCTGGACTGTCGGAGCCACCTTTGTTCTTGCGCTTGTAAGGCCCGCGCTTGATGCCCTTCTTGCGCTCTTTGCGCTGTCCGTCGATGCAGTTGTCAGCAATGCCGTATTTCTGGCATCGCTCGCAGGGCCGATTCTCGTCGCATCGCTTGCATGCTGCCGCACAGTTGTGCACTAGAATAGACACATGTTCGTTTAGCTTTGAGGCAATGTATGGATGATGAATGAAGGGGTGAAACATACAGCCATCTTGACTTGCTTGCGCTTGGGCCGCGAGGCAGAGGAGGCTTGTGCCGCAGGGGGCGGAGACGTGAAGGCTGCATGTATCGGAGGAGTTAGTTCGTTGGTTTGAGTATTAAGATTAGATGCGCGTACGTTGGCCCTGCGGCGGGTGCATGTATACGACTCCTGGCGGGGCGAGCATCATGTACGCGCCTGGGGGGAGCCCGTTCTGTCCGTTCTCGCCGCCGTGACTGGCATCGCCCGGGGCGGGTAGAAGTAAGGTGGGTAAGGGGCCGTGCCCGGCGGAGGTGGGGGAGGGTATGCGCCGCTGTACGCCTGCGGGGGGTAGGGCATAACTGGCGGATACGGGTGCTCGGGGGTGGGGGCGGGGGCTTTGTTCTGCTCTGTCATTGCGTTCTGGATGAGGCGGGGCTAGCTGACTGGCTATAATAAAGTCATTCGTGAGCTTTGTTCCTGCACTTTGTGCTGCTCGACGACGTACGGGGTTTGGGGCGCTGGGGCCTGGCGATGAGAGGGTCGTGGGCGATGTAGGAGTGGGCGGGCTGGGCGACATGTTGTGAGCGTTTGGAGGGCAGAGGTCGGCGGGCAGCCGACGGATAAGAGGTGGAAATTGCTCACTCCGACTCAAACTGCGAGTGTCCGATCCCGTCGCCGCTCAGACTTGGTTCCAAGGTCCGCTCGGGGCGTTTTCAACGCTGTTTCGGGTCTCAAAGGCGTGTGTGTGCCAGCAGCGCTCGTTGCTGCTGCTTCGCGGGACGTTCGACGGCGGATGACGGTGGTTCAGGCGATTTGGAGGATTTGGGAGAGAGCAAACAGCGTGGATGGTGAGTAAACGTGTGAAACTGAAAACTCAAAGTAGAAAGGGCCCGTGCGCAGCTTTAGGCCGTGCTCGCCACTGGGACGACGTCCTCGACAGTGTCGTGGATGGGGACATGCCACTTGCCCCCAATCGCCGTTGTGCTTCTTGACCTGAGTACGACGGGCTCTTTTGCACCTGTCAATGTTCCGAATCATTATTTTGTGCTGCTCCGCCCTAACAACTGGACTCCGCCAGCTACTCAGCTCGCAGGCCCGCACACCCTCACATTGCAGGCAAAACGTCGTTCAATTCTAGCTACTGGGGAGCGTACTGGGTACTGAGGGTATGGGATGCTGGATGTTCTCCTCGTCGTACTGGCTTTCCCATTTATAATGCGGGAACGTGTCCCGCAGGTTAAATCCGCCTGCTCCAACAATATCTCGCACGAAGGCCAAGGAGGGCTGACAAGACGGCCGGTTCCATCTCACCTTCCCTTGTGTTCTGTTGGAAGCTCTGCACGGACCATTTCTGAAGCTCTGCCTCATTGAACCTTAACGTGCCCCTGGTCCAAGCAAGCCTGACGAGAATGGGTCTCCTGGGCCTTTACTGCAACCGTGGGTCCAAATCACATTGCTAATGGATAGTTACTCTTCACGCGCCAGAGCGCTAATCGTCAGGGTGGCCTTCTGTACCCGTCCCCATCGATCGAAGACCTCCCGTTCCTCAGGAGATGGGTAATGATATGCAATGGCCCGCTGCCGCACCGTGGCGAAGGCCAAGCGTCGAGTATGGCAAACGGGCTCCTGGATGCCTGCTGGTTAATCTCCGCCTTGCCTTCGAGCGAAATGACCCGATATACCCTGCTCATCTGACGCAAATATAAATTCCGTCGCAACATCTCACCGGGACTAATATCTGGTTCAATTTCCCTGAGCTGGTATGTTCTGAGCTTATCGCCAGCATGTGGGGGACCCAAACGGGAGATGCATGGATCGAGAGAAGCAGATTAGCGCCCGGGCCCAAACCCAGCCTGCTTCCTTCTGTGCGGAAACGTTGGTTCGTGTATGGTAGAAGACGCAATCGATAGCCCCTCTGCAGGTACTAGCCTTAGCTTCCCAATGCTAAATCGATATCAAACTCTAAGTGTGGCCCTACTTGGCCTGCCCTTGCATGCCTCGGAACTAGGGGTCTCTCCATACATACATCATCGTGGACCTAGAATAGGCTATACTACGCCAGCGCATTCGTGCCCAGTGGTCGTAATGCGGCTGGATCTTCCCAGCTAAATTGGAACGACAAAGAAGCAGGCTCGATTGCTAGGCGCCTCTCGAAGCACGCAACCGCGACACGCCTTGGCCGTCCGCATGGGCGTGTCAGGGTGGCCTGTGCACAGTGTGCAGGGGTTTGACCATATGCAACCAGCAACGGGGTTTCGAACCTGCCCGGACACGAGGCAGAGTCGTTTTTCGGGCAGGGAGGGCGTAGGCGCTAAAATGGACGACTCAGTCAGGCGATCAACGGTCCGGGAGGATCGCGAGCGCTCAAGGCGAACTTGGCAGCCATACTCGGGGCCCGTGGGCAGCTCACTCGAGTCGCCCAGGGTGGAGATGAGTGCTATGGGGTGGGAGCGCTGACCTAAATCGATCAGGTCCGACCGAAAATGGAGATTAGGCCGAAAAAATAGACGCTCGGTTTGTTTGGTGCGGCAGGAATTGAAAGCCAGCCGGTGACCGCGCTTCTTCTAAGCGCTCCGCCACGTTTGTTTGATATAAAGCCTGCTTCCTCCCACCACCACCATTCTCCCTTTTGCCCCGCCGCCACCGTTTCTGTCCCCCCTCGATCGACGCCCTCGACAGCGAGCAGCCCCTCTCGACACCGTGCTACCCTTGTGCACCGCCGTTCCCACATAGATTTCACCCGATCACCCACCGCCATGGCCACCACACACCGCAGCGACTTCGACTCCAGGCACTCTATCTCTCCCAAGGTGTGTGCCCACTTCACTCTGCCCGAGACATTCCTCATCCTCGCCCTGGAACAGTCAAAGGCAGTGCCGGACACTTCTCGGTCAACAGCGGTATTAATGCAGCACGAAGCAAACCGGGCCATATCCACCCCGTCCCCCGTGGCCTACCGATTTCCGCCACCAGACCCCACCTCCCCGCCACGGTATGTCCTCGCCCAAAGCCACTCGCCCCGCGAGGCTGACCTCGCCACTAGACCGAGTTTCTCCGTCGCACCCCCTTTGATGAATGGCTCAGGTAAGTCAAGCGCTCAGGCCCCGTTCGCCGCAGCAGCCCCAACCAAACCAGCTGGTATGCCTTTTTCGGTTCGCTGGGCGGCAATTCGGAACTAATGGCGTGATTCATTCGACAGGCGCTTGTCCCCTAGGCGTGAGTCGCACTCGGTAACCCCCTGTCTAAAAGTGACGCCCGCTGAACTTCCTGCCAGCCCAAAGATTCTAGTGCCCGACACGAGTCAGGCGTGCAGCCCGTGACGTCGTCATCCCACGCTTCGGCGCTTGACAACGGTAAGCATCAGTACCCGGCGCTTCCAGTTCTGCTTCTCATCCATTTTCCCGCAGGTGCTTCGTCGCATCAACAATGGACCCGGCGCTCTTCGTCCTCCGTAAGTGCATCCTACCATCGCCCATTCCTCGCCCGCAACCCCTCCCCGGTCCCAGTATTCATTCTTCATAGCCACAGGAATCCGCAATGCGCGGCTACGATAACGAAGATACGTCACCGAGGCACCACGAAGATGTTTACGAGAGGGAGATGAAACTCAAGTGCATGGCGTACCCCCTCGCCATTCCGTCCACAATTCGCATTGGGGATGTCGGGCTTTTCAAGCCAAACGGTTCCTTCCACAAGCATTTCAATATCCTAGAGCCCAGCGAACTGCCGCCCTACTTCAATCCTCTTAATACTCCCATTCGGCCCGATGATACATGCACCTATCTCGAGTTCGAGCCACACTCTTTCATCACTAGCGCGTCAATAGAGCGGTGCGACGACTATCCAGCCCCGACTGTGTAATTGGTGTTTTTCAGAGTTTCTCGAGTCTATGTTTGCTAACCATTTTTGAATTTTCAGTGGTACCCGGTTTAGGAGCTCTGCTGCTGAAGGGACGATTCTCTCTCTGCCTGCTGGTGCGCTGAGGACAGAGATCAAGGAAATCTCCAAGTTCCGGGACTTCATCGCTCTCAACGCAGACAACTGGGCGCGATACTTGCGGGATCTGGGTGACCGGGTTGGGGAGTTGCGCTTGATCACGGGCCAGCTGACAGCACCGTATTGGGGCATTGCGAGCTTCGAGAGGAACACGGACATCAACTTGACGCTGTCCTACAGCCAGAGCGCGGAAAAGGAGGCAAGGTACACTTGGAATGCCCCGCCGAGCGTCAGGACGACGCTCTCTGGTAAAATTCGATTTAGCCGCCCTTCCGATACGCTGGCGGTTACGTCGTTCACGATCACCCCAAGGGGATCTGGACCGCCAAGCGCGAAGGTTCTCTCGGAAGATAGGATGCAGGAAGACCCGGTTGCGATCATTGTGAGTGCGCGTGGTTTTGGAAATGAATGAACGCTGGTTTGATAGCTTACCGCCCGTTTAGCGCCACCCCTGTGATTACATTAATGAGAGGCTGCTTGCTTTGGTATGTTTTTTTATACTTCATGACTGCTAATGACACACGCTCATCGCGCCACTTCATAGACAAAAGTGAAGGTCGCAGTTTCACATGAACGCGATTGGAGTGCCATCTTGGAACAGGCGAGTCGTTTGAATTGGTCCTCTGCGCGTTTGTTTACCCTTCCACGATCACCCCTAGTCCGACAAGAAGTTCCCGGATGAGGCTCTATTAATCCAGAGGGTGTTCTCATCAAACGAGTTATGTCATGATGAAGGTGAATGTTTTTCTCCCTGGAGGGGATGAAGGCTCGTGCTGATCAAAACATTGTCTAGGCATTGCGTTTTTGCGATGGAAGCCGAAGCGAGTTGAGACTGCGTCCGCGGCAGATCTCTTGAAGGAAATTGACATTCTCCGTGACACGCTCGACGAAATCGGCGACAGCAACCTCGTGAAGCGCGCTGACTGTCTGCATTCAATCACCAGCAACATCCTCACCTACCTCAAGGTGTCCAAAAACAAGGATCCCCGGGATTCCAGCTTTTTGCTCTCTATCGCGATGTCGAATGTCGTCGAGGAGGCAAAGATTCTGTCCGAGATCAAGCGCGAGACGGCCCCCAGTCTGCATCTGTTCGCCTCTACCATGTGGGCAAAGTATGTGATCACGGGTGAGAGCAAACTCCTTGAGCAGGCCATCTCGTACTGGCACAAGGCGCTGGATATCGACAGCAACTATGCGGATTCTATGAACGAGCTGGCCACTGCACTCTGGACCCGTTTCACGCGCTACAACCAGCCGCAGGACCTCAATGAAGTCATTGTGCTCTACCGTGGGCTTCTCTTCAGCCAGATTTCAAACAACCCCCTCTACATCCAATGGCTCAACGGAATTGGGCTTGCATTGTGGGAGAGGTACAAGCGGACCAAGTCGATGAACGACATGGACCACGCAATCTCATACTTCCGTCAAGCATCGGTGTCCTACCCAACGCCGTGCGACCCCTTCATTCTCAGCAACTTGGGCAACATCCTCATGGCAAAGGCGAAGGCGATTAAGGATACGACAGAGTCGGACGAGGCCATCTCGTGCTACCGACGGGCGCTAGACTCCGTGACGCCGCTACACCCGAACAGGTCGGCCTTCCTTACCAATCTCGGGGATGCGTTATGCTATCGGTACAGCCGGCGCTGTCTCATCGCCGACTTGAACGAAGCCCTCCGGTGCTACGAGCGGGCGCTCGACTTGCCCTCGCCTCATCATCGCGATCGCGTGTCGTTGCTCGTGCTCTACGCGGAGCGCCTGCAGCAGAGGTATAGCAGTACCAACGAAATCGAGGACCTGGCTGAAGTCGTGAAGCGGTTGAGCGAGGCGAAGCGCCTTGCCAGCCCGTCGCATCCCAAATATGCCCTCGTGGTGGAGTCGTTGGCGCTCGCGCAGCGCGAGCTGGATAGCTTGGATAGGCATCGAAGTGACTTTGCGTCTCCTCCGCCGTCGAGCGCTGCCTCGCCCACAGTGGAGCAGTCGCATATCCCGACGCTGCGGCCGACACAGTGGTCGCCTGCGCCCGGCGCCGTTGCCAGTGGGAGTGGGGTGCGTACAGGGACAGCCCGAAGACGTTTAGGATTGTGGCAAGGTCGCAGACGATGAAGCCGTATCCGAGTCACCGCCCGAGACATGGTTCGAGCGCTTCCGACAGCGAGAATGAAGAGCCGAGGGGGACGACGAAGGGAAATGGGTCGTTTTTGCCGCATCCGCATGTGCTTGCGCCTGGAGCGAGCGTGTTGGGGCATGGACATGGGCATGTGAATGGGCATCCGGGGACGAGGTCGAAGAGCCCACAGTACCACCGGGGGCCGAACACGAGGAGGCACCATACGATGCCGGGGCTTCCTTGAGATGTTTTCAGCTTTCTATGTCTCTTTTCCTTCTCCCTTGCCTTCTTTCTTAATTTCTTTTAGTATTCTCTATAGCGTATTCCCTTCATTCTTCTTCCTATTTGAGCACCCTTTTCTCCTTCTACCTTTCTATTCTATTCTCCCCCTTCATCGTTCGGCTTGCACAGTTCTGTCGTCGATCGATTGGTTCGGTGTTCTCAACAGAGAGTGCAGGGTCATTGGTTGCTGAGTGAACTTGTGGTTGTCGTACGCTTCTATGGAGCTCGCCCATCTCGTTGGCTTGGTGCTCTCCGGTGCGGAGTCCGAGATTGTCGGCCGCATGGATTTTGTTTGGCGATTCTTTCTTTCGATGCATCTATCCATTCCATTTGTACGCTTTGTGCTGCTGTCGGCTGGCGACATCGGGAGGGCGCCAGAATGTGTTCACTTGCCTGCCCGTCGGAGGCTTGTGGGTATAGGTTGTTCGCTGCGATTCGCTGGGCTAGGTCAAGTACGGGCTACGGTGGGGTGTTTGATGTTTCGTTCTACTTTGCATTCATTCTGGTCTTCTGCTGCCTTGCTTACCGTCTGTCTGTTTATCTGTCAAGTCACGCTTTGAAGATGAACGGTGCGAGCGTGACTTGGTCGATCGATTGATCATTTGCCTGGAGGCTGCTCCCGTGTGCCTGCCAGACTCTGGCCATCGAATGAACCTGTCCGTGGATCGAGAGCGCGTATCCGTCCGGTTTGGAGTGTGTTGTCGGACTGGATGGGTACTGGCTTTCGAGTGTGGAGAGGTTTGGGCGGTGGGGTGCGTTTGGACGGCCAGGAGGGTGGCCAAAATTCTGCGTTGCGGTGCGGTAATTTGCGGTAAATATACGAAAACTAAAATCTTTGGGCCTGGATGCGTACGTACATAGTTATATAACTCAGCATATGTCAGTACAGTCTACCAGCATAGAAATAACAAAGCGAGGAGGTGCCTATGGAATACCTGATAATATGTCAAAGTTGGTCCAATTCCAGCGACTGTTGGGCAAATCACAGACTCTAGAGCATGAAATAGAGCTATATGAGAACTACCTTTATATATATGGTATGGCCCACCTCATACATAACGACTTTGGGCAGTGGAACCCAACACCTTCCCCAAACCAGGGAATTGATGTTGAGCCTTAGTTGATTCCCACGCGTCAAGTTGCGTTGACTTGCAGTGATCTGCATGTACTTTGCGGTTATTTGCGTTCACTTGCATCGAATTTGCGGTAGGTGACCTTCAATTTGCGGTGGGTTTGCGTGAAAAGATTTTCTTTACAGGTGGGACCTTAGAATACATTAGTTATGGAAGTATATTAGTATATTGTATCTCTCGTTGTAGTATACAATCCCATATTGTGTCTCACGGTGCCATCAATATGGAGTGTGCCGGGCACGAATCTAATCGCCGTGCAAAAACTACCCAAAGGAAATGGGAAAAACCAAGCTAAGTACATTAGAGGTATATTCTGGGTATATTATACAAAATTTGGAGAGGTGACGAGATCAGGTTCAGCTGTGGTGCAATGAATAGTTGGTGGGTGCCCATATTGAGACGTGCACGGCGCCATCAAAGTTTGATAAGTCAACCGCCATTTTGCACCCCACTCCACAAGTACCTAAAGAATTCAGGAGATAACTTGACATTAGATTTAAGGTAGCTAGAGCATCGTGAATATGGAATCTTGTGAGGCGAGTGCATCAGGTTCAGCAGTAAACATCAATATACAATTCATTCGCACTTTTGGGGACAGAGCTATACTACGATACATGATGCTTCTTGGCTCGCTTTTTACTGCCAGGAATAAATCCTTCGTCCGACTCCCCTTCTCCCCTTCGTTTCTCTGTCTGTAAACGTTGATCCATAGTCACCTTTCTGGTGAGGCGAGTTGCGACTGGGACTGGGGCCGGAAGGTGAGCGAGTTTCTCTTGTTCCTTCTTCTTTGGCTTCGGTGAGCAGTTTCCGAAACGGAGAGGTGGCTCGTGGGTGGGCGTGGGTGGTCATGATATCCTTCGTGCTCCCAGCGGAAGTATTCTTCACCAGTCTTGATATCCTTCGCGCGATACCGATGGCACCTGGCGGCACAGTCATGGTGGACAAGTGGACCGGACCCGCATAGGGCGCAGCCGGCGTGAATTTGCTTCTCCTGAGTGCTGGGATCGGTTTTGGGCTTCACTGGGCGTGCACAGGCCGGATTGGGGCATACGTCGACCCCAAGACACTTGCTCGTCTTCGCTTTTCCAATGGCAACGGAGTATTCAGTGGTTTTGCGGTTCCAGTTGCTTGTACCATAAGAACGGAACTGCCATTTCGCCTGGTCGTTATTTGGCTTTGCTTCATCCTCCGTTTCGAATTTTCGAACTCGTTTTCCATTCGGCCAGTCGTATAGCACAGTTCCTAGTATATTTTAGAGCATTATATCGTCGTAGGCACTATAGACGTACCAGGTTCCGCTGTACATATTCCCTCTTCCTCTGATTCTCCTTCCGAGTCCGAACTCGAATCCAATTCAGCGCTGACCTTCTGCTTTGCCTCTAGTGCTGCCTGAGGTTCGTCCCTAGCTTGCGGTACCTTTTTGCGACTGTCTGCGGCTGGGGATTTCGCGATTTTTGCTTGTTCGGGCACGGGTAAGTGCTGTCTGGTTGCGGCGGGTTGAACGGTCTCGATGGTCGGCATTTTGGGTGGTTGCGTCGCTTCAGGCGGGTTGAACGAAGGCATAGGTACTCCAACATTGTATGCTCCTGGATTTCCGTAACCTAGACACACCAGAACGAAGATTATCAGCCTAGCATTGCTTGAGCCCTGAAGTTGGAACTCACCATTCATGTACGGTGCCGAAACAGACATGTATTGGCTTGGATGGTACCCATGGAGCATCATATGGGGTGGTGGTTGCGCATACGGACTGTATACATGCCCTGGAGGAGCAGCGGGTTGGTACATTGGAGGATATTGCATGGGGTGGTGCTGATACTGCGGCTGGTTCACAACGGGCACTGGTGGTGCTTGTTGCTGTTGCTCGTCCTCCGAAAAGAAGGCAAAAAGCGCCCTTTTGAGTCTCTTCATGTCTTGATGATCTGTGTGAGGCAAAACGTGCGTTATTAGAGGTTGTCGAGTCCTCAAAATCTTTGGAGCGAGGCGCCTAATCGGGAACGGAAGCTTATAATGGCCCAGCAAAACATCGCTCCAAGAATCAAAGTCTGTAGGCGAAAGCGCATATATTGGGTCTATAATGTACAGATACAATCTCTAGGAACCTGTTAACACCAATATACCAGCCATACTCGAGGCGGACGACTTACCACAGCCCACCCCGCCCCTATTGAGGGTCACCACCGGCCATCAATCCTGTTCCCCAAGCCCATGCCCAACCCTCCGTCTTGCGCGCCTCTCTAAGCCTCAAAAATGTTTCCGAGATACGCTGGGTATCTGCTGGTTGAGTGGATGTTGGTCCTCGGTGCTCGCTGTTGTGGTGGTAAGCAGTCACAATTGACGACGTCGTTGCGGTGCTTTGCGTCACCTCAGACAATTCCCACAGTCATTTAACCTCTCCGCTGATCGAGGACAGGCTGGGCTGGGAGAACGATGCGCTATACCTTATTTACTGACTACTGAACATCTACAACACCCCATTATACCCCCGTGTCCTTCCCCAGAAGCCCTACGCAACACACGCAACCTCACGCAAGTCACCGCAAATCCCAAAAATCTTGCGGCAATCAAGGCATTTGCGGTAACTTGCGTGTTATACACCGCAAGCCCATCAATGCAAGTTACCGCAACGCAACGCAAAAACCTGAACCACCGCCAGGAGTGTGCGAAGTTGTGCTTTCGTCTCTTATACTATACATTTTCCCAAGTTTTATCTTTAGTCTCGTCTTGCGTTTGCCCTTTTTTCTTGATCTTTTATGCATTCTCTTTCTTGTTGTGGCTGTCTTTTGTGTCGTATGCATATGTGTGTCTTTTTCCTTCCTTTTCAAAAATCGAGCGTTTCTTGTCTGCGTATCTCTGTGTTGTTTCTTTGTTTCGTATGGCTGTCTTGTCTCTCCCCGCATTTGTCGTAGAAGTAATATCGAAAGTCTTGGTTCCGTGTCTCTCCTCAAATGTGTGGATTCGACTCTTGAGTTTGGTGAGGATCTCATATAATCCGGATGCGGTCTTTCCTACGTGGCCCGCGACGCCCAGATATCGTTTCCACCTTCTCCGTGATGTGTGTGGTTGTTTATGAGGCGTCCACCTTTCGCTCTCTCGATCTCCTGGTTATGGATCTAGTGCGTTCTTCAGCGGGTAGGGTGGCAGCTAATAGGGACACGGTGGGTGGGATAGGCGCGCGATTAGCGCCCAGCGTCTAAATCTCTTCGACACAGAACCCTTACGAGAACCGCCTTGGGCACTGGAGGAGTCTAGATCTGAGGTCTACTCTATATGCAGAAGCCTTATTGACTGTCTGTCCATGCAGCGTTGCTGATCGACATAGAACTAAAGTGGGGGACAGAGGGTGAATAGGCGCCCAGTTGGGCTGGAGAAAGTACGTCGATTGTTCGCTGAGTTCACGCTAATGTCTTTCAAGCATACATATAGATTAAAAGAGTGATGAGGGGAGGGATCGTTACAAATAATAAGACAAGCTTCATAAGATCATTCAAAAGGACTGGGGTATACAACTCGGTGCATCTATGTCACTGGTCAGTCCTTTTCTCAAGTTCGCCTTTGCTAGAGAAACGAGAGTCCGCGCCGGTGAGGAGCACGGGGTCCACCTTGGCGTCACACTCTCGAGTGACAACGATGTTGACGGTGGGCCCCGTCTCGGTCGTTGAAGTGCCATCCGTTCCGCACGTCCCAGTGCTTCGATTCGCACTCCTCGCGGCGGCGGCGGCGTTCTGGCTGAAGCTCCCTGCGGAAAGGGCGAACGCATTCGAGTTGAACCTTGCGTCGGTGAGGGTGGACTTGCGATGGTTCTCACGTCTGTTGAGCGATGCCAGGAGAACATTTGCATAGCTGTGGGGTGGAAGAATCGATGGGTTTGAATCAGTGAGATGTTCGTTGACGCTTAGTACTGAGAGGGGTACGTACACTCCGCCGATGACATATTGGCTGTAAAGTCCAGGTTAAGTGGAAAGCTCAGAATAAGGGAGAAGGATTCGACTCACAAGGTGACGCCTGCGAGGCCAACAGCGTTGGACAAGCATACTGCGAGGTTTCCAGCGGCGAACGCCGTGAGGATGACTCCGTTCTCAACGGTGTTCAGTTGGAGGGTTTGAAGTAGGCCCCTCGTTGGACGAAATATGGTCTTCTGCCTGTATCGGTTGAGCTTTATGAAACAACGGTTAATAAGAACCGACAAAGACAGGAACCAACGACTCACAAGAGCGATCATGAATGAGGCGATGATCGTATCGGTCACCATATTCGTGATGAGATGAAGCACCATCAAGGTCTTCTCCTTCAGCTTAACTTCGTTTGAGTTGCGTCCCACTGCGCTGAACTGTGTCAACGGGATTATCAGACAGAGCCACTGGTCGCGAATAAGTGGGACTAACCCCGGCTGCGATACCGATGGAAGCGCCGAACTGGACGAGGGTCAACTGCAACCATGCATTGAGCGTGGTCTTAAAGATATTAGTATGGAGGAAAGTCGTACCGCAATGATTAAGATTGGTATGAATTTCATAACTTTGAGGTCCTCAGACAGTGCGTAAATTCGCCTAGGAAATCATTGTCAGATGCAGGATGTGTTTGGGACTTGTGTAAGCTCACCAGGCAAAGAAGATTTGAACGAATAGAAAGACTGGCATACAGTTTGGGTCAGAAATTCATTTACCCTCGTTATCAAATGTACTTACCAGCGCCGTTTAGAACCAGAGTTGCAGGAGCCTCGACCGCCTGTGTGACGAGGTATTCCGGGTGAACAAACCCTAGAACCAAGGTCCTCCATGCTTTATGTGTGAGAAAAGCGAAATGCAAGATCTGGCAGAAGGAAACTATAGCGACTGATGGAATCGCTTGAGAATGGGGGCAGACGTTGGAGGAAAGGGATGAGCCGCACCAAGCGCTTTGGGGTAGATTCGGTCCTTTTGGCCTGTGCCTTGCACATATTGTACTGCGAAAGGATATCAGTCTTTCTTGCTACCGTTCCTAATCGAGGTAACTGAAAATGACGCACGAAGCTGGGCGAGAAACAGGCCCATCAGGAAGTATGCGACCAGCGCTCCGATAAGCTATACGCATAGCGCATTAGTTCACTGTCCTGGGCTCCTAGGGATGGGGTACGGTAGGGATAATAGTTGACATACAACAGGTCCAGAGCTGAAGATGATTCAGAAAATTGGTAATCAGAGGGATGAAAAGAGAGCTTACTAGGGAATTGGCGAGACTGGGGTGCTGATCGGAGCCATCCTTGATTGTCTGTAGATCCTTCTCTCCTCGAGAAATAGGCTCATATTTATATTAGAGCAGACCCTTTCATTACTTCTGTCACTGCGGTCGGGAAAATCGCACCATGTGCCTGCCGGCCGCTGGGTGGCACGAGCGTCCCTGCAGCCTACTGTATAGTTTGATGAAATAGACAGATGGCAATGTCCTCACCCTGAGCGGCGCTGCGGCTTTTCACAGGCACAGATTGGATCCATTCTGGCTGAGGATGCGGCTTGAGAAGTGGGCATATAGCATATCTCAGAGGTGTGTCGAAACAGTACAAGTGAGTTGCCCATTCACTACCACCGATGCTCACATACCCGTATTTAGACAGAAACTCGCTAAATATGGGAGCTGTCGGGGCGGGATGGGAACGTTTCGGGTGTATGTAAGCATGACGGGTTTGCCAAATCAGGGCAAAGGCGCTTCGTCAGACGTCTCTCCCACCACCACCACCATGATACCTGATAGCTGATATTGCCCGGACGCGGTCCAATTTCTGAACGCCGGGGTTCTGGCCGGGAGGCTATCACAAGAAAGTACTATGGATGTCGCCTTCGAGCCACCCCTGCACCGCCCATGTTTTGCGTCAGGTATCCCTTGATTTCAGAACATGCGATGCGATCCCGACCTTGGTCCTGAAAATCTGAAACCAGGCTGCCTTGGCCCTTAGCCTCCCTTAGTTGGCGGCGGCAGCCACCAGTGTCGCCGGGTACATAGGGGTATGCTTATGACTGAGGGCTAATCCCAATGAAAACGCTCATAACGCTGTTTTCCCGTATCCGATTAGTCTCGCTAGTACGGCTACTATGGAAGGGGAGTAGGATTATCAAGCCGTTTGCTGATTGGTTGTTGGTACCACAGGTAAGCAAGAATTGTTAGCTTTATCCAGTCGCGGCTGATTCGGCAGGAGCTGGAACTGGGGGCTCTGGTTCCCCACCTCCGCTTCGGCGCTTCCTGCGTCGCTCAGAGGTTTACATAAACTCTCCGGGCAACTTTACCCATGGTCTATCCGAAGAAGCCATTTGGAACTTTGAGATGCCAGATCACCATGTGCAGCTTCCATTGCATAGCCGTTTGTCGGTTATGACCATATTTCTGGCACTGCCAACGTCATGGTGAGTTTCTCCTAGTACACGGAGGTACAGGGCTAGATATCCTTCTCCGCGCCTCGTTCGAAGTTCCCGGCCTTTCTGCGGTGTCGACAGGTACATGGTCCCTGAGGCGCCTATCACGTCTCGCGTGGTTACTTCTGGCGCCTAACAGATGTTCTCATGGATCCCATCTTCTCAATGATGGACGAATTGGACCCGGTGCTCTCATCTGAGGCATGCGACAACACCACATAGCCAATCGGTGAGCCCCGATGTCACCGGGTAAGTTACGATACGTATGACAGCAATCTTCAGGGGATGCGACCACCAACAGCCTCCAACATCCTCCCCTCGACACGCCGTGCCAACCCTGTGACCTGAACGACCACAATCCTTCGCAATCAATAAACCGTTCAAAGTCCATAAACCGTTTTGAAACGGAGGAGTCCTATGCGGGGAGTGTTTTAGGTATCAGCGTATCATCATCTTTCCCTTTCCCCCTCTTCCTCCTGCTCTCGTTCGACCTCCTCTTCTCCACTTTCTTTAATCCGCTCCTTTTTCCGTTATGTCCTACAACCTCGTGCCCATCGGAGACGGGTACACCGTAGGTACCCTATGGAGGGCCAAAGCCCCTACCCCTCTCAGACATCATACAACAACTCGAGCGCTTCTCTCAATGAGGTGCGTGAAGCTGGTCACACTCACCGGAAAGAGCTGACAGCGGAATCAGCATGGAAGCTATGGTAGTACTCCAGCTCTGCCCCTGGTGGGCGGAGGTGCGCCAAGGAAATCCGGAGGGATGAGCAGAAGAGCCAAGATACTGATTGGCGTGGGCGTCTTCATTGTCATTGCCGCCGGCGTCGCTGTCGCTCTCGTTTTCACTGTCGGCAAGAAGAAAGGAACCTCCACTGGGGCGGGGGGCGCAAATTCAACTTCTGGGCGGGTGGGAAGGCGGAAAGTCTCATATCTGGGAAGACTGGAAGCACCATCACGGCCGAAGATGGCAAAACCTTCACATACGCGAGCGAGTTTGACGGGGAGTGGGTTCACGACCCGAAGAAACCGTTGGATAGTGGGGGGAAAGCGCAGAGCTGGAGTCCCAGGATTGGGGAGGAGTGGAAATGGGGCGAGGATGTCATTCGTGGTGTGAATCTCGGGTGAGTTTGGTGTCGGCTCCGTCGTATTCGGAACTGACATGACCTACCTTTGCATAGCGGATGGCTAGGTGAGGATAAATAAGGTTTTCGAAACTGGGGGTCCAGTTGCTGATATTCGGTCGGTTCAGTCACGGAGCCCTTCATCGTTCCTGCCCTGTACGAAAAATACTACAAGAACGACCTTGGGGTGAAAGTGGAGGACGAGTGGACATTGTGTCAGGCAATGGGCAGCAAGCTTGCCGAAGAAATGGAGAACCACTACAAGACTTTCATCGTGAGTCCCAGCTTTATTGTCCCTGCTAAATGTCCATTGACGATATCATGCTATCAGACTGAGCAAGACTTTGCCGAAATCGCAGGTCGGGACTGTTCGCCGATGTGCACTCAAGGCGCTTATTTTGACAATTCGAACCGTAACAGGGGCCGGCTTAAACTGGATCCGGATACCAATTGGATACTGGGCCATCGAAACGATGAACGACGAGCCTTACTTGGAAGGTGTCTCGTGGAAGTACTTCCTGAAAGCGTGAGTTCGAGTCTTCCCTTTGAATCAATATCTAAAGGTATTCCAGACTGGTGTGGGCGCGAAAGTACGGCCTTCGAATCTACCTTGACTTCCACGGCCTTCCTGGAAGCCAAAACGGCTGGAATCACTCCGGAAAAGGTGCGTTACCTGATAGATTACCTTCGCCTGGTCCTAACGCTGGCCTTTAACCCCAGGTGGCGAGATCAACTTGTAAGAGCTTTGCTTGAGGTATACGACATGTGCTGATGTTCCGAATGTTTCTAGTATGAACGGTGTAATGGGAGTCGCCAATGCCCAGCGGACCCTGACGTATATTCGTATCTTCACGGAGTTCGTCAACCAGCCACAGTACAAGGACGTAGTCTTGATGTAGGTTCCTTTCAACGACCTCCACTGCGCTGTCTGCTGACCCAACACTTACTTGCAGGTTTGGCATCGTGAACGAAATCCGAAATGTTGTTGGAACTGAGGCGATTCAGAGTTTCTATGGTGCCGCCCACGAGGCTATACGCAAAGTGACGTGCGTCCTCGTCTCATCAACGCTCCTCATGCCGCACATACTGACAGCCCTGATAGTGGAACTGGCAAAGGGAACGGTCTCTATATCGCGATGCACGAAGGTTTCCTCGGAGTGAGTGTACACCTCCTATTTCAACGAGGTAATGACCAACCAATCCGTTTTTTCCAGCTTGAGAAATGGCAGGAGCCCTCCCCGGAGCTGATCGTGTCATTCTCGACCAACATCCGGTACGTTTCGGCTTTCCCACTGGTTGATTGTCGCGTGGAATACTGAGCGCAATTTAATGACAGTACCTTGCATTCGAAGGAAACATGAAAGCAACGTCAGTTTCCAAATCGCTCATTCCACTCACCGCCGCTGATCACATCTTCAATCCCTTAGGCCTGAGTCAAGCGTAAACGAGTCTGGTGGGTGAATTAGCACAACGAAAAGCTGATCGCTTCTGACATACCCAAAGTGACTGGGGATCCGGAACGAGCAAGTCCCAGTAGCATTTCGGCATCACCATTGCCGGAGAATTCTCGACCGCTATAAACGGCTGCGGACTCAACCTCAATGGCGTTGATCTGGGGAAGCTGAAGGATGTGACTTTTGGGATAACTGGGCGGTACGCATTGCCGTCTTCGCTTCCTACATCTGAGAACTGACCGATATATTGTTTCCTATCCTTCTTCCTGCATGATTGATACTGTTAGGCCTGGGACCAAGCTACGATTGATGGTTTGCAGCAAGTTTCTCTTGCTTCCATGGACGCTCTGCAGAACTGGTTCTACTGGACATGGAAGATCGGCGAATCCAGCGAACTGAAGACTTCATCGTGCCCCATGTGGCATTACAAGCTCGGGCTCGAGAAGGGCTGGATTCCAAAAGGTGTGTTTAACACTGCAAGCGCTAATTAAATGCATGGTTGACTGATCAATTGCGTATAGACCCCCGTGGCTCGAAAGGCGTCTGCGACAGTGCTGCCGCCCATATCAGCCATTCGACGGCCAGTATCCCGCATCAGCGACAGGCGGTGTATGTATCATCCTTCTTATCTTTCTATCCACTTATTAACATTTTCTTCTTGTAGGGCCCTGGCAAGATTGTTCCTACTCCGGCGTTCCCTCCTGCGACCCTTAGCCCAGGTCTCGAGGCCGCCGCGCTTCCAACATATACCGCCACAGGAACCCTCAAGAGTCTGGCGGGCCCCACTTTCACTGCCGCACCGAAAGTCGATGCCGGCTCTGGTTGGAGCAACCCTGATGATAACGAGCTCGCATATGTGTACGTCTCTTAAGCCTGCCTCGCCGTGATGAGCGTTTTCGAGGCTGATAAACGAATCTTTTCTTTTAGGCCTGTTGCTGGGTGCTCGTATCCAAAGTGAGTATACCATGCTATCGCCTAAGGTGACATACTAACTCCCGCTTAGTGCCTACAGCGCGGTTAGCGTAGCTGTTCCCCCAGCGTGCACTGGCGCTTAAATGATTACTCTTTCATCTGTACCAGTCTGTACCATCCTTGTTTAACTAATACTCCAGGTGCGCTAGCAGCCTCACGCTCGTTAAATGGACATCTCTCTCTGTAGTGCCTTCGCTTGTCTACGCCGCGGACTATCATGATAACCACAACTAGGCACGATGTACCCTTAAAGTATTCTATGTATTCATGGAATGTTCCTGTTTCATCATTGCTTAGTATCTGGTTGTCCAGTAGTACGGCACCTACCAGTGCCACTCAGAGGTCGGTACGGTCTACCATCGCTCAGAATGAGCATTTATGACTGTGAGAGCGTCCTGGGACAAGACGGCTCCGCCTTGTGTGGAAAGTTCGAACGAGGACGGGCATTGGGAGCCTGCAAGATTCCGTTAACTCCACGACCCTGCACACTTATACTTTTGGATGTCAGGCTGTGGCAGCCTTCTCCAAGTCCAGTGCTTATCATCGGTAACCACAGCTTGTGAGAACTCGCCGCTGAGAACTGATACTCAACTGAGCGGCCTCGTGTAAATTAGAACTACGGAGTTGTGCTCACGTCTACATAACTTTGTATACAAGGTTTTCGCAACTTGGGAGTCGATTCGGGTTGAATGGTGCTGGAATGCTGGAGGTGGAGGTAAAATGACACTGGGATCGCCTTTCTGTAACGACCTCACCATCTAACAATGGTCTCAGTGGCACGCCAATGCCCAGTCGACTTCGCACATTTGGCTAAGTATGTTTCTGTCAGTGGAATTTACGCTGATTTGATCGGATTTTCTGATGCAAGGCAAATCAGCGCAAAAGAAGCCAGGTCAAACGGGGACCTCAAGGCAACTTGACCTCATCCGCCATGGCTACCCACATACCAGTCGACGTGTTGCCCAGATACATGGCTTTCTTACTACCCGTACACCGCCTTGCTGGATTGGGCAACGCGCCACAGAGTTGTGGGCGTATGTAAGTACTCCTTCAGACTGGGAGGCGTCTGCCCCGGCCATTCGGAGCGCGCTTCGAGCTAAGCATCATCGTTGCGTCGTCGATAGGCACTGGACGACGCGTAATACAGCTCTGGTATGGATACTCCTTCTTGGAGGTATGTATACTCCCATATGGCATCCTCCGTGAGCCAAGGATGAACAGGGACTTCCGCAATGGCGCTGTGAATATTGTGAGTGGGCTCCTTCAAAATTCCGAGCATTCAAAGGCTATGAGCTCATGGTTCCGTTTCAGGTAAAACCCCGTCTCCTGTTACGAACACGGTAAGAGATAGCGACTAGTCAATACTTGAAAGGCTGTCGTTCATCGTCTTGCGCTTTCTGGTCGGGAGCCCTCGAAACCTGAGCGGGATGGCAGTGCCTCTCAAGGCCACAGTGACTAAAGCTCAGGCAACGCGATATGTTGAATCGCAACGGAGACTCGGGTGACTACTACCATTCCAGCTAATAGACTGCGACCCTGACGCACACGCGTGGGTACTGTTGGGCAGTCCCTGAATTAACTCGATCAACGAAAAGATTCTGGGGTAAAAAATGTCCAATCCAGTGCGCAGATCCCATTCTTGTTGACGCCCTAAAGCTTCTCTGCATTTGGGCATATACAAGGCCGTTAATATCGTCGGTGCTGGGTACGGGCCGCGGGCCCTTATAAGGACCTAGGTTCGGGGTTGGGATACTTTCATCGATTCTTCCTTCTATCTTATCCTATCTTGCCCTTGAATCCCTCGTTCATTCAATAATACACTGCATCAACCTTGTTTCTCGGCACTGGCAGCCTCGCATTCTTGCAGCTCAACCTCAGGTCTACTTCTCTCCACATTTTTTGAGGGTTCTCATGGGCGAATATGATGATATACTCGGTGCGCCTCACTAGTCATAGCGCCTATACGCCCTCCTCACCGCCTTCTTCGACACAGGAACTCTTCTAATCGGCGTCACAGGTTCGTACCTATAGCTTGGACGCCTTTAAAGCCCCGAACGCTAAAGTATTGGGACTGCAGTCAATACTTATTTGTATGGCGTCGTGTCTTGCCAATACACAACCTATCATAATACCAGTGAGATTTTCGTCTATCTTTCAGGTCCCAGCGTTCCATCAGTCAACTGACTCGTTTATCTTAGACTTTGACGATAAACTACGCGTAAAGTATGCCTGCTTGACATTCTTCCCGAAGGCATTTCACAGATGGGCTTCACAGACTTGCCGTGCTTTTCCTTTTCACTCTCGACACTGCCCAAAGCATTTTGTAAGCCTTGACACCAAAATGCGTGAACTCCTTTCTGACTGCCAGTGTCACTTCTCCTCGTCCTTCAGTATGATCTATCTCTCTTGGATATTCACGTACGCTTCATGCAAGTCTATATCTCCTGATTAGACGCTCATCCCTGGCTTGCGTCAGTGTTGTCAACTTTTCCAATCCCGCTGTCTTTAGTAGTGCGTTTCGATAGCTTTGGGAACGAAGCCAGGATACTGATATTGGCTCTAGATACACATTGGCCTTGTGCATTCATCCCTATTGGCACAGCGGTTACCGCATGCGTGAGCCATCTGTTTCTTGGCTTCGGTGAGGGTCCAACTGCTACCTACTCTCATCCTTTGATCCTAACCCGCCCGTCTTAGAATGTACGGGATATCAAAGAATAAGGCCTGTATGCAATTGTACTTTCAATGACTATGGCTGAGCTTGCTACTGGAGTAGCTTTTGGTATTCGGTGAGTGTTCTACTTAGTTTGTTGCAGTACCATTCTGAAAATACCTCCTCACTTGGGCTGCTCAGGATGTGG